>JAGDYQ010000173.1:587162-905386 GCA_021962125.1 Bulinus truncatus | reverse complement strand
TCAAACATTCAAAAAATGTTCTATGGTCCACGATAGTAGTAAATGGCATGCAATTTCATGCAGATGAATTCGCCAAGAAGTGCGTTAAGACACCAACACATAGCTAGTACTTGCCAAGGTTAAAAGTGTGCAAAATTATGAAAAGTGTGAATTAATATCCACATGGTCGATCTGGGGTCGAAATGCATGCGAAAATGGACTGATGCTAGTGAAGGGGCCCACCATGAGTACAATATTACTATTGATTCAACAGGAATTCCTCTTATCAAAATAATGTTAAACACATATATGGTACTTACTAACTGGTATAACAAACATCATTTCATGTCTTATAGGTTCTTGGCTATACCGGGTAAAATATTGATGAAAACTGTCTGAAGTGCAATGTTTGGAATTTTTTAGGGCATTCTGCGTGCAAGATACACTTGAGATAAATACATCATTCAACTCAAGATAAAACAATAATTAAATACTGAAAATTTCAGCCTGATACCTTTTTTAGTTTTTGAAATATTCACGTTCAAATACCGCAAAAATGTAATTGTCACTCGAACTCGCGACTACCCTTAAAACTTGAAAAAATCATATCTCGGAAAGTTTTTGACCAAATGACCTGAAATTTTCAGGAATCACTCAGCTTTGAACGTACCACAAGCCGTAAAAATTTCATGAAGATCTGAAAGGGTCGGGTGAACACCACTGGTTGAGTTGACATGGAATGACCCTGAAACAACATTTTAGAGGCTATTTAAAAACTGAGAAAATTGTCAATTATAACTTTTGGCTCTTCCGTCTCAAAAGGTTGCCGACCCATGCTCCACGCCATTCGTCTCACCTGTATATTGGTAACTTGATAATTCAAGAAACGGATTTACCGATACCCAACGATGGCTTTGTCATCGAGAATGAAGGATACAACTCAGTGAATGCCTTAGGGATCAACTCTACTTACTAACGTTACATTGTTCTGACATTCAGTACAGTTTGAAGTACGCCGGTTTTAAATATTCAATGTTTCATTAAAAAGCTGTCCATGAGAAAGTAAAACTGTTGAATGGTGATTTGATCCCAGGCATATCAGATTTAATCTGCGATAAGTTGTATCGTTGTCATCAATTGTAACTCTTTTTCTCGCTCTATCTTTCTATCTCGCTATCTCTCTCTCTCTCTCTCTCTCTCTCTCTCTCTCTTTCGTTCTCTCTCGCTCTCTCTCTCTCTCGCTCTATCTCTCTATTTCTCAATCGCTCTATCTCTCTCACTCTTTTTCTCTCGCTCTATCTCTCTTTTTTTTTGCTCTATCTCTCTAGCTCTCTTTCTCTCTCTAGCTCTTTATCTCTCTCTTTCTCTCTCGCTCCATTTCTCTTTCTCTCTATCTCTCTCACTCTTTCTCTCTCTGTCGCTCTCACTCCCTTTTTTTTTGCACTATCGCTAAAGCTATCTTTCTCTCTCTCGCTCTTTATCTCTCTCGCTCTTTCTCTCGCTCTATATCTCTCGCTCTATCTCTCTCGCTCTATATCTCTCGCTATCTCTCTCTCTCTCTATCTCTCAATTCTCACTCTATCTATCTCTATCTCTCTCGCACTATTTCTTTCTCTCGCACTTTCTCTGTCGCTCTATCTCTCTGTCTCTTTCTCTCTCAATCTCTCTCTCTCTCGCTCTCTCTCTCTCTCTCTCGCTCTCTCTCTCTCTCTCGCTCTATTTCTCTCTCTCTCTCTCTCTCTCGATCTCTCTCATTCTGACTGTCTATATCTCCCTCTCGCTATTTCACTCTCTGCCTTTATATCTCGATTTTGCTCTTTCTCTCTCTCTCTCTCTCTCTCTCTCTCTCTCTGTATCTCTCTCGTTATTACTCTTTGACTGTAACTCTCTCTCTCTCGTTCTATCTCTCTCTCGATCTATCTCTCTCTCGCTCTATATATCTCGCTCTATCTCTCTCACTCTATCTCTATCTCGCTCTATCTCTCTCTCTCTCTCTCTCTCTCGCTCTATTTATCTTGCACTTTCTCGCCCTATCTCCCTTTCGCTCTCTTTCACTCTCGCTCTTTTTTTCTCACTCCCTCTTTTTCTCTCGCTCTATCTCTCTCGTTCTCTCTCGCTTGCTCATTCTCTCTCGCTCTCTCTCTCGCTCTTTTTCTCTCTCTCGCTCTATCTCTCTTACTGGCTCTTTCTCTCTCTGTCTGTATCTCTCTCTCTCTCGCTCATCGTCTCTCTGACTCGGTCTGTATTTCTCTCTCTCTCTGTTACTTTCTCTCTCTCTCGGTCTATCTCTGTCTATTGCTCTTTCTTTCTCTCTGTTTCTCTCGCTCTTTATCTTTCTCTTTCTCTCACGCTCCTTTTCTCTTTCGCTCTATCTCTCTCACTCTTTCTCTCTCTGTCGTCCTCACTTTCTTTTTTTGCTCTATCTCTCTATTTTTCTTTCTCTCTCTCGCTCTTTCTTTCGCTCTATATCTCTCGCTCTATCTCTCTCACTCTATCTCTCTCTCTCTCGCTATTTCTTTCTCTCTCTCTATCTCTCAATTCTCTTTCTACCAAACTCTATCTCTCTCGCACTATTTCTTTCTCTCGCACTTTCTCTGTCGCTCTATCTCTCTGTCTCTTTCTCTCTCACGCTCTATCTTTTACTCTCGCCCATTCTCTCTCAATCTCTCTCTCTCTCTCGCTCTCTCTCTCTCGCTCGCTCTATTTCTCTCTCTCTCTCTCTCTCTCTCTCGATCTCTCTCATTCTGACTGTCTATATCTCCCTCTCGCTATTTCACTCTCTGCCTTTATATCTCGATTTTGCTCTTTCTCTCTCTCTCTCTGTATCTCTCTCGTTATTACTCTTTGACTGTAACTCTCTCTCTCTCGTTCTATCTCGCTCTATCTCTCTCTCTCGCTCTATTTATCTTGCACTTTCTCGCCCTATCTCTCTCTAGCTCTTTTTCTCTCTCGCTCCATCTCCCTTTCGCTCTCTTTCACTCTCGCTCTTTTTCTCTCGCTCTATCTCTCTCGTTCTATCTCGCTTGCTCATTCTCTATCGCTCTCTCTCTCTCGCTCTTTTTCTCTCTCTCGCTCTATCTCTCTTACTGGCTCTTTCTCTCTCTGTCTGTATCTCTCTCTCTCTCTCGCTCATCGTCTCTCTGACTCGGTCTGTATTTCTCTCTCTCTCTGTTACTTTCTCTCTCTCTCGGTCTATCTCTGTCTATTGCTCTTTCTTTCTCTCTGTTTCTCTCGCTCTTTATCTTTCTCTTTCTCTCACGCTCCTTTTCTCTTTCGCTCTATCTCTCTCACTCTTTCTCTCTCTGTCGTCCTCACATTCTTTTTTTGCTCTATCTCTCTATTTTTCTTTCTCTCTCTCGCTCTTTCTTTCGCTCTATATCTCTCGCTCTATCTCTCTCACTCTATATCTCTCTCGCTATTTCTCTCTCTCTCTCTATCTCTCAATTCTCACTCTACCAAACTCTACCTCTCTAGCACTATTTCTTTCTCTCGCACTTTCTCTCTCACGCTCTATCTCTTACTCTCGCTCTTTCTCTCTATTTTACTCTTTCTCAATCTCTCTCGCGTTATCTCACTCTCGCTCTCTCTCTCTCTCTCCCTCGCTCTATTTCTCTCTCACTCTATCTCTCGATCTTTCTCTTTCTGACTGTCTATATCTCCCTCTAGCTATTTCACTCTCTGCCTTTATATCTCGATCTTGCTCTTTCTCTCTCTCTCTCTCTCTGTATCTCTCTCGTTCTTACTCTCTATAACTGGAATTATCTTTCTTTCGTTCTATCTCTCTCTCGCTCTAAATATATATATATCTATCTCTCTCACTCTATCTCTTTCTCGCTCTACTTTCTTGCACTTTCTCGCTCTATCTCTCTCTAGCTCTTTTCCATCTCTCTTTCGCTCGCTTTCACTTTCGCTCTTTTTCTCTCACTCGCTCTTTCTCTCTCGCTCTATTTCTCTCGTTCTCTCTCTCTCTCGCTCATTCTCTCTCGCTCTCTCTCTCGCTCTTTTTCTCTCACTTGCCATATCTCTCTTACTGGCTCTTTCTCTCTCCCTGTATCTCTCTCTCTCTCTCGCTCATCGTCTTTCTGACTCTGTCTGTATTTCTCTCTCTCTCTCTCTGGCACTTTCTTTCTCTCTCTCTCTCGGTCTATTTCTGTCTCTTACTCTTTCTTTCTCTCTGTTTCGCTCTCTCTCTCTTTCTCTCGCTCTTTCCCTCTCACCCTATCTCTTTTACTCGTTCTTTCTCTCTCTCTCTCTCTCTCTCTCTCTGACTGTGTCTATCTCTCGCTCTATCTTTTTCTCTCGCTGGGCTATTTCTCACGTGAGATTTTTCTATCTATAGAGATTCTCTCTAGGATTCTATATAATTTTCTCTCTCTCTCTCTCTCGCTTTTTCTCTCTCTCTGACTTTGTATCTATCTCTCTCTCTTTCTCAGTCTGTATCTCTCTCTTTCTCTCTCTCTCTCTCTCGCTGTATCTTTCTCTCTCGCTCTTTCTCTCTTTCTCAATCTCTCTCTCTCTCTCTCGCGTTATCTTACTCTCGCTCTCTCTCTCTCTCTCTCTCGCTTTCTCTCTCTCTCTCTCTCTCGATCTCACTCTCGCTCTTTCTCTCTATCGCTTTCTCGCTCTCTCTCTCGCTGTTTCCCTCCCTCGCTCTATCTTTCTCTCTCGCTGCGCTATTTCTCACGTGAGATTTTTCTAAGCGCGAAAAACCCTCGCAACACCTAGGCGAAGCGAAAGTGGGCGTCAGCCGACCGGATATAATGATTTTTTAAATTTTCTTTTCTTTTATTTGAAGACGTCGGCAGACATTTTCTCCTTATTATACATTTTCTACAGTTATTGTATTTAACATTTAAAAAGTGAAAAAAAAAACTTACTTTTTGGTATAATCTGATATAATTCATGTTTCTATATATAAATATAAATCTTATTTGTTAATTTTAAGACATTTATATCAATTTTAACTTTGATTTTCATTTGAGTCGATGTTTCTAGGCAGCCATTTTGGATTGTTTACACCCGCGAAACGCGAAAAAACTTTGCAAGAAGCGATGCCGCGAAATTTCTCAGCACCGCCACGGAAATTCTCCGCGGTTTGAGCACCTCCATATAAATACATTGGCACGAATGAGGGGTGCATTTTGCTAGCTACCTAGATACACGAAATTCGCCATGGTCTGTGTGTACCTTTAAGATCTTTCGTAGCACTGATATTGTTTCCATACACGTTAAGTCAAATCTGTTCCGAAAATCAATAACTTCAGATCTTATTGTCTTGCATCTATCTGCTTTTGACTTGCACTGTTTTTATAGAAACAAAAATATACCGATAATGTCAGAATCTTTTGGCAACTTGCAGCGGTTAGATAAAGATTCTTTTACTACTGCAAACTCTTTAAGTTTCCTTGTCTTGTAGACTTCTGAAATGACTGAAGATTTCTTGACCATACTGCACTATTCTTCTATACAGAAAATGCTGAACTTTTATATGACATTTCAGTTTAAAACTTTACAATTCTTCTGTAACAGAACACAAAGTACAAAATGAATTACAAAAAGACGATTACAATTGAATGAATTTGAAATAAAAGAATGCAATATGCCCAAATCAACCAAGCAGATTTTCCAAATTCTAAGCAGACCACTCGTGATAATTACCAAACAATGATATCTTAAGATTTGACAATTTTTGGCAAAGTTGCAGCAGATGCATAATACATTAATTAAAACAGTGCACTTTAGATTTAAATTAACTTTTTGTTAATTTATTTTGTTTCAGACATGGAGATAAAAAATACCCTATAAAGTTCCTGGATGTAATTAATGTAATTAAATATTTCTTAATGCCCAATCCATAAAAAAGTAATTTTATTGAAAAACGCTTCTTATTTGTAATCACAAGATGGCGTTGGTGGGGAAGGGTTTTTTTTTTTGAGTGAAAAATAAATGAATATTATTTTCATATTTTGTTTACATAATAGAACATATATGCACCAAATGCCGCACATCTTGAAAGACATGGTTGGTACAACAACACACATTCTATTTTATTGAAACATTTTCTTACTCGTAGACAAATCCACTGTTATACCCAGTTTTGGGTGTAAAATTGCAATGATGTATTTGAGTTGTGAGATTCATAGGTTTTATATTTTCTGTGGGGTTTTATTCCAGTATGATAGCCATAACCATAGTAATCAGTGATTGCATTAATAGGAAAAAAAAATTCACTTAGCCCAAACATATCACAATGTCATCTCCTTAGGTTAAAAAAAATTAAGAATAAAAATAACATTGTATTTTCGATAGCCTTTCCTCTGAATAGGAAACATTTTTTTTTCTTATGTAAACCATAATATGAATCATATGTATCAAGTAGATGTAATAGATATTGTGTTTACATTTTCCTAATTAACACTTTTCTAGGACAATGTTTTGGGAACATAGAGTTGTGTATAAGAGACAGTCGTCTAGAGACATCCAATACTAACTTAACATTGAGTTGTGTATAAGAGACAGCCGTCTAGGGACATCCAATACTAACTTAACATAGAGTTGTGTATAAGAGACAGTCGTCTAGGGACATCCAATACTAACTTAACATAGAGTTGTGTATAAGAGACAGCCGTCTAGGACATCCAATACTAACTTAACATTGAGTTGTGTATAAGAGACAGTCGTCTAGGGACATCCAATACAAACTTAATTAGCTTCACACAAAGTAGGTCAAACACATAGTAAATTCCACTGTTTCGGAGTATACGTTTTTATTAAATGTACTAAAATATATGTTTCTAAGGGTCATTAACATATTTATAGAAATTATTTATTGCCTAAATATACGTGAAAGTACCAAAAAAAAAAATTAATAATAAATCCACATTGAGGCTCAGGCTTCTTTCAGTCAATATAAGTTCTATAAATAGTTGACCTTAATCGTCCTTTTGTACCACTGAATATGTATCCCACACACAGAGACGCAAAACACAGACACACTCACACCCACACCATGTGCTTATGATGAATAAAATGGAGAAGTGCGTTTTTAAGACCAAACCTATTGAGATGTGTGAGTTGATCTGCATCAGTGGTTCTCAGCCTTTGTCGCGACTGTACCCAGGCACGCCGAGAGGGGGGTCACGGGGGTGTCATTGTCAGGGGGCCCGCATCTGTAACGGGGCCCGGCCGCCCCGACCATGTCAATTTTTTCACGACTTATTGTTTATTAAGGGGCCCGCAATTAAGTCCTGCCCTGGGGCCCTTGTTGGCTCTCGGCGCCCCCCTAACTGTACTCCAAAGAGGTGTGATAGTTTGCCCGCAGGTACGCGTCAGTTCGCGAGGAAATGTATTTGGGCACGTCGTTTTGGTGACGTGTCACGCATCAAAATGGTAACCTTATTCAAACTCTGGGTTGTTTTGAAAGATAATTATCTGTCGATGTGTATCACTGCATACCATTTCACCAACTGTTTGGGCTACAAGTACCTTCAGCTGAGATCCACTGATCTGCATGTCACATTCTGGGCGGATTAGTGACAGTTTAAAAAAAAAAGTAAAAATTTCCCTTAGCCCTATCGGGCCATCGGGGCAGATGAAGTGTAGAATACATCTGTTTCTGTAACCTCGGCATATGAAGGGGTTGTGTGTTTAGCACTTAAAGTCATTTACCCATTTAAAGCTGGTTGGACTTGTGGGACGACTTTGAAACACATTTCCCCTGGTAAAATTCCCATGGTTATCACCGAGGATCGAGCCCAGAACTCTAAGGTTTACGGTACCATCCGTCCCACTGGTGGCAGCTGTACACCTTTTTATTTTTTATCCATGATTTCAGAAATTTTTTGATTGAAAATAATCCAGATTATAAATAAATGAACGCCTCACATATCTTTGCTATAATATTTGTAGAAACACTGTTTTCTTTTTTATTATTGAATATATTATCAGAGATGTGGATCAATACAACCAGGTCAGTTTCTATTAATAGCAGACTTATGTGATGGATTATCACCAATAAAGGGAATTCACATTACAGAAGAAACCTTATGGATGCAATAGTATAACACTATTTAACACCATGCAACACTATGTAACACTATTTAACACCATGTAACACTATATAACACGATGCAACACTAAGTAACACCATGTAACACTATGTAACACTATATAAGACCATGTGACACTAAGTAACACTATGACACCTTATATAACACTCTGTAACACAATAACACTCGTATATATCACGTAACAGTTATATCGTTAAAAAACGTAGTGTTGATAATTAGAAGCTTGTCGAAATAATTATTCCTATTGGTCATAGAAACTTTGTGTAACATATTTGATCAATCGAACATTGTTTAGCAATGCCTCATGGGCCAGTAAAGTTGACCATTTTAAGTAACAACACATTTAGTTGCAGAAAATATTTATAAATTATAACGTTGGTTACGTCAGGTGAATGTTCATTCACAACTTCACTGGTGTGTTTAAATTTACAACATGAACTTTGACACAATAAACCGCCCTTAGTGGAAAGACTTTTTTGTCAAAACATAATATACTCTTTTAACCAATTCAAGCCATTGTGAAGTACATTATGTCGATTTACAAATAAAATACTTAAATAATCTAAGGGAGACAACTGTATTTCTTTGATATATTAAAGAGTAAAGCGAAGACAATATATGTGTGTAGACTTTGATAATAAAAAAAATAAAAAAATAAAATTGTATTAACTCTCAGTGTCTAAGAGATTTAATCTCATCCTTACAGGAACATCTCAACACAACACAACACAACACTTCTCTCAACGTTCAAAATGCTGTTAACATTCAAAGGTACAACTCTTGCAGCTGTCGTGTCGTTCGTTGCATGGACGGTGACGTCATTTTTGTGTCATGAGAGTGGGAAGACATTTTTGTCTCTTTCAAAACTAATGTTTGTGCCCTCGTCAGGGGCGAACACTCTTGATCCTAGGTTTAATTTTATTTCGTCTTTGGTTTTGACAATAGCACAGGTGAGATTTTTATTTATTTATTTTTTTTATTTATAAAATATACCTTTCTTTTTTTATTTTTCTTGTACGTTTTGTGTCTATTCTATTGCAAAATTGTTACAACATTAAAGAACAGAAATTAATTATATAAAGAGCACGTACTATGTTACTTTAACTGCTCAAAATAAAGTAATACATGACTTTAGGATAAATTTTTTTTTTCTGCTTCCTCTAACAGAGTATAACATGTGTTATGTGTATTAGCTTGAGATCTATTTTAAGCAACAATACGGTAAAGATCTTAGTGTTAACTCATTTCCTAGCTACACTAGCTACCAACTACAGTATGTCATACATAGAAGTAAGTAGCACATTCATGACTTATTTATACAACATTATTGCTAAACGTGATAGATAGATAGATAGATAGATAGATAGATAGATAGATAGATAGATAGATAGATAGATAGATAGATAGATAGATAGATAGATAGATAGATAGATAGATAGATAGATAGATAGATAGATAGAGAGATAGATAGATAGATTAGATAGATAGATAGATAGATAGATAGATAGATAGATAGATAGATAGATAGATAGATAGATAGATAGATAGATAGATAGATAGATAGATAGATAGATAGATAGATAGATAGATAGATAGATAGATAGATAGATAGATAGATAGATAGATAGATAGATAGATAGATAGATAGATAGATAGATAGATAGATAGATAGATAGATAGATAGATAGATAGATAGATAGATAGATAGATACTACAGTTTCACTGTTACAGGCTTCCTCCACTCTGGCCATTAAACTCACAGAGCCAGTGACCATGGCTTTGGCCCATCACGTTGTGTTCAAAACTCCAGTTTCCTTGGAGACGATAGTCAGTGTTCCACTCATCATTCTAGGAGCCTTGTTGTTTTCATGTAAGTCATAGATGTAACAAAAATAATATGTTTGTTTTGATATATGCTATTATTACATTGGAGGAACAAAACTTCGGAATAGACATGAAAAAATGTATCGAACTTAATGGAGACACAAGTCCGAAAATGGAAATAAATATCCACTGCAGTGTCTAGAATGACAATTAGGCAAAGAGCAGACAAGTTTAAACTAATACAGTGAACTTGAATGTTATTTGTTTCTCTTTAATATGAAATAATTATCTCCTAAATTTTTTTATTATTTAAAACTCCTTTTGACAAAATTGTCAAAGAGCGCACGACTGCTACCCGAAAGGTCTCGAGTTTGATCCCCGGGGAGAGCCTAGATTTTTCTATGATTCGGTCCACCCAGCTTATAAAAGGGTACCCAACATTTGTGGCGGTAAGGAAAGGCGACTGGGCATTGTACAAAGTACAAACAAAAGGTGCTAAATTCACCCAAAAAAAAATTGTGCTTATCTCAAAGCCTATCTATAATTTTAGTTCTCTTTAGTTGTTTTGTATTTGGGGAAAAGTTGGAAATATTGGAAGAAGACGGCCGTCACCGTGACAAACATCAATATACATAATCGTCTAGCCGGATGAGCGTGCGAGCGAGCGTGTGTATAACGTACGCGGCTAAAAATAGACTGGGGAATTCCAAAATTTTAGTCTCACTCAAGGGGAGTGAACTCTTGCTTGGCTAAAAATTGTCTTGGGAATTCCAAGTAGTGCGCAAATTATGTAAAGCTGTAAAGATGGTCAAAGGGATACAACTCTATTATAAGTAGTCGACTAATCACCATATTAATTAACTCGCTTGATTGTTTTTTTTATTTTGTTGCAGATTTTTTTTGTCTCACTCTTCGTGTCGTTGGGGCCACTAAGAGTATATAGAGTCTATATTAGTCTATTATAGACTGATTGTTAACGCACTCAAATATATGTTTAACTATTTTCAACTACAGCTGTGTTCTGCCTACTCGCCGGTCCGGGTACCGGGACTTTGATCTCGGTATACATATAAACTGCATTAACGTTAAAATACACTCGTTAAAATACACTCGTTAAAATACACTCGTTAAAATACACTCGTTAAAATACACTCGTTAAAATACACTCGTTAAAATACACTCGTTAAAATACACTCGTTAAAATACACTCGTTAAAATACACTCGTTAAAATACACTCGTTAAAATACACTCGTTAAAATACACTCGTTAAAATACACTCGTTAAAAAAATTGCGACTAAAATTTTTAACGCAACACCTAAAAATCATCAATTTGACCAAAATGCTGAAAGTTTAGAATAGGGCTGGTGAAATCTGCAACAGCTGCACGAACAGTTTCATATACATGACATCTGTCAATCAGTGTCTAGACTCGGCTGATGTAAAGGTATCTGGACTTCATAATGATGCTAAACAAACATCAGAACAACTACGAAAGTAAGCGCGCATGCATGAACTATCATCAGATTCTGAAGATGAGCCATTGATGCCTCGCTCCACCCCGACAGTTGTTGACAAATACAGACTGAAGCAACAAATTGAAAATAACTTGGATGGAAGTAACACGAGTTGCACTAATAAGTTAGGGATTAAATTTAGCATCCCCTGCCACATCTGACTGTTGTAAATATATCTTTTTTCTGTTTCTGACTGTTTTCTATACAATTAGAGTGCATACGTTGAACCGATGAATGTGAATGAACTGGTCTGTGTAAGCAATCGTCTGATTAAATAAGAATACTTAAGTTTAAACTGTTCTTAAATCAAATTTACTATTTTAAAATGCCATGTTCATTGAATTAATAAATGTTACAAATAATAAATGATGTATTGTTTTCCATTAAATGTGCTCTAAATTTGTGATAAAATGTTTAATTATGAGTTAATTATTATTAGATTTTGAAAAAGAATGTAAGGAAATAAACTCGTTTTATTATTTTACTCGTATTTCAAAGTAAAACATCGCTCAATCGACGGCTGTTATTGCATTAATCATGTAGCATATGTTTGTGCAGTCACACACATATATATGTATATGTATGTATATGTATATAAATGTATATATATATATATATATATACATATATATACAGTGCTTTTTTATGACGATACGGCGTGCCGGGATCTTTTTCAATGTGGGGAATAATTATTTTATGATTTAAGTTGGTTAATCATAAAATAAAATTGTTTTAGACATTTAGTATATTTGCAGTAGTGATAATCATTGAGATGCGAACTTGTAGTTAAAATTTTGGGCAATCCATCACTGAATACCGGCACCTGTTTTATTTTTTTACAAAAAAAAAACACTGTATATATATATATATATATATATATATATATATGTATATATATATATGTGTGTGTGTGTGTTTGTGTGCGTGAATGCGTGCGTGCGTGCGTGTGTGTGTGTGTGTGCATCAAGAGACACTCTAGACGAGGACGTTCATTCTATTTATATTTTAGATTGTTTTGATTTACAATGTTTACTGTCACTCACAGCCGCTCAGTTCCCTGTTAATCTCTCGTCCATAGAAAGTCGCACTATCCAGAAAGAAATACACCGTAGCAAATAAAAAGGAAATAATTTAATTAGAGCTGCTGTTCGATTAAAAAAATTGATCGAAATTAACGCATGATTAAAAATTTTAATCGCAAATTAACGCACATTTTAATGGACACAATATAATACAATTGTTTGTATTCAAACTAATATGTCATAATATCAAAGCATAATATTGGCATAATAAACAAGTCATTTTAATTTACGAAAGAGGTATAATGAATTATAACATATTTATTAAGCATTAGCATATATGTCTATTGAATTAGTTATTGAGACCAGTTTATGGACATGTATCAATCACGTCAATGATGCGAATTGTTTTCTTTTTATTTAACAACAATGTCTAACCTTTTTTTTATCGTACCATAGTTCCGAACTAATGACGTATGTCCCTCCCTCCCTGTCATATTTTGCTTCACATCGCCCACACGTACGTCTGTTTACCCTACCCTCCACTTCCCATTCCAAAAAAAAAATACACACGTCATTTATATCTCAGGTAACTTTTCTTTCATAAAATAATACCATAGCCAGAAAATTGTCGCTCACTTATTATTAACGCGTTTTTTTTTCTTTATTCCAACCCCCCCCCCCCCCTTTTTCCCACCAAGTCACATTTTTAACACACTCTCCACTTAAAGATGTCCCAAAACAAGTTGATTTACTTTTGATCATCCTTTGAAGTTTTTGCGCGTCGGTGACTATAAATGTTACTCTTATATTCTTTCATTCATTTACTTTCTTACTATCAACTATTTGTTCAATGTTTTAGTGAACAACAGAAAAGACATTTTTTTTTTATGTCTGTCAGTTAAATTAATAAAAAAGTATCTTGTAAAATGACACTCTTTAATGTTACCGTTTCAAACGTTCAAAGCAAAATTTTGATAGGTCGGCTTTCATTTTTGATCTTCTGTTGTTCTTTCGTGTGTCAACATTAACAATTCTTTCTTTCGTTTCATTTTAGTTATAGCAACAGTTGTATCCGAGTGTTTGCCGGTCTAACTATTGGAGAAAAATCTTTTGATGATTTTATTGTTATATACAAAGTACAAACGAAAATATGCCTTTCTTTCCATCATATCGACACCGCTAGTTTCAGAACGTTAATAAATATAAAATATTAAATTTAGCTCAGTAACACAATAATTCTGAAAAATACTTACAGTGTCTCGTGTACTGATGTTTGCATAGCATAGTCTAGATCATGTCTAGACATTGATTTCAAGTGTCATGAAACTGTTAGTGCAGCTGATGCAAGACGCTGTATTTTCAAATGCGATAAAAATTGGGTGCAAAAAATGGTGATACAAAATTTCTAACATCTTATTATTTTGACCTAATTATAACAAAGTTCACCAAACACTTGTCGTTCTTTTACCTCCAACAGTACACTACAGTACCTCCACCAATACACTACAGTATATAATGTAAACTAGTAAATGAAACTTTTTTTCTTTTTACATCCGCCGGGAAGGGAGCAGGAGGTTCACTTGTCGAAAGGCTACATAACAAAACATCATCATTTTATATTACAATTGGGGCTTTTGTCCACGTACCTGGGGGTGAGAGTGTGTGTAAATTGTGACAGGGTGGGGGTAGATCTACTTAATAAGTGAACGGACTTTAACTTCAAATTGTTGCGTGAAATTCCGTTATTTATCGATTTGGTGAACTTTCAGCATTTTGGTCAAATTAACGCATTTAGGTGTTGCGTTAAAAATTTTAATCGCAAATTTTTTTTTTACGCGTTAATCGCAAATTAACGCAGTTTAATCAGCAGCCCTAAATTTAATGCTTCTTAGGCGGCCCATTACCGTTAGATTCGCGGCCCGGGGGCTGGGGGGCCGCTGCTGTACATAATATATGTGATTTGTTAAATCAATACTAGTTTCTTCATAGGAATATTATACATTTTCTGCATTTTCCATATTAGTGAGTCTCTGATTATAAAAAGATAACGCGAACCCACTTTTATTAAACATAATCCTACTAATAAAGTAGCTATCTTGTCCGTGAGGGCGGAGTGTGTGTGGGAAAACCGTCGCTATAAATAATCTATTATGTCATTTCCCGATGTTACATTTTTTGTTTGTTTTGCAGAATGGGAACGCCGTCGCTATAACTAAAATCCTCTGAGACGTCATTTCCCGATGGTACATTTTTTAAAATCTTCCTACTAATAAAGCCGAATTGAACTTGCGCGAGGTTGCTGTATCGTGTCTATGTACTGCAAAATGGCATAATAAAGCAGTTATCTTTTACTTTTCAGTACATTTTTATAAAAAAAATTCTAATGCTTTGTTTTGATTTTAACATTGATAGAATTAAGGGCAAAACGTAACGGGTGAGATAAATTAGCACCCATATCTTTACCTAATGGTGTTTAGTTTGGTGAGGTTTGAATAGGTGGCTTGCTTTGGTTGATTTGGTTTATTTGGTTGGTTTGGTTTGTTCGATGGTTTGGTTCGTTGATCGGTTGATTTGGTTGGTTTGGTTGGTTAGCGTTGACAGGTAAAACGTAATTTGTGAACGATGTGGCAGAGACGGGTTTGGCTTGGTTGATTTGGTTTGTTGGATTGGTTGGCTCGGTTGGTTTGTTTGGTTGATTAGTTAGCTGGTTTCGTTAGTTGGTTTTGTTGGTTGTTTGGTTTGGTTGGTTGGTTCGGTTGGTTTGTTTGGTTGGATGTTTGGTTTGGTTTGGTTGGTTAGCGTTGATGGGTAAAACGTAATTTGTGACGTATGAAATGTTGGTCATTTCTGCACATTAAGAAGGTGGCATAAATAAGCACCTAATTAACCTAATTAATCGTTTTTAAAAATTCAGTAGTTAAATTGATTAGGAAGGGGTTTTACATTACACCTAGATTTCCCGGGCAACGCTGGGCTTTATATCTAGTAAATATATAAAATAGTAATTGTTGAAAACTACACTCTAAATGACAAAAATCACACTGATACAGTGAATATAATAAAAAAATGTCTGCTTTTGTATACTTTCAGTAACGAAAATTGTTAACATTACTGAAACAACTGGAATCTTTCTAGCTTTTTTATCCAACATCATCCTGACTGCCAGAAATGTCGCCATTAAGAAACTGCAGGGAGACAACACATTTCCAGCTGAGTTACGTTCTATTTCCAGGATTGTCGGACTTGTGTTTGTTGAAGCAGCAATAGTAATGATTGTTTATAACTTGGGTAACAGCGTCATCTTGCCAGCCAACTCCTACTTTCTACTTGGAGCCATGTTTCTTTCTGGGTTGTGTCATGTGGCTTACTCCTACATTTCAACGAATATTGTTTTAAAGGTAAATTGGTTATAAAAACTTTGCTTCAAGCTGTATAATATAAAAAATAAAATTCCCTAACCTGAACGGTCATCGGGGGCAGATGAAGTGTAAAATTCACTTGTTTCTTATAGTTTCTATAACCTTGACATGTAAATGGCATGGTAAGTACGACGCCCAGCCGCCTTTACTTCCCAAACTTAAGTCAGGTACCTATTTAAAGTTGAGTGGACTGGTGGGGAATTTATTCCATTGGCTCTGGGGTCGACACTCGAATTTCTACACCACTTGGCTATCCGTCCCTTTATAATGTAGCTTGACTTGATTTTTGTTTTATAAATATAGATAATTAAACAATGTCACTTTAATGTTTATATGTAATGTTGTTTCTAAATGTCTTCTCTAAGGTAATGAATATTGTGAGTCATTCTGTGGCCAACATATTTAAACGTGTTTTGGTGGTCTTGTTGCTTTACTTATGTGGTCAGAGATCAGCCACGGCCTGGAACTTCATGGGACTGACCATCGCTGTTGTGGGCCTTTACATTTATTTACAAGGAAAACTTAACACATACTCACTCCAGCCTAATTTTAGCATTGAGCAATCTTGTGAGTTTCTAGTTATGACAATTTGTTTTCCTCCCTTTTAAGTAATAATCATGACCGCACGAGACGAAAGGTTTCAAATTTTCATTTCATATTTGGAAATTGTTATTTAAGTGATTGCATTGGTAATATGTTTATCTTCTGATAGTTTAATCCACTAATGGAACGGCTTTTACAATGATACTAGCTGTACCTTGCAAAACCTTTGCATAGAGTTATATTCCCTTAAGTTTGATCAGTAGGCTAGGTTATCTTTGGTTTCGGACAGATCCGATTTTTTTCATGACTGTATTTTTAAACTGGAATACTATTCTATGAATTCTTTACTTTCGATTTAACGCAGAACCCACACCACTATTATTTATATACTAGCTGTACCCTGCAAAACCTTTGCATATAGTTATATCCCCTTAGGCTTGATCGGTAGGCTATGTTATTTTTTGGTTTCGGGCAGATCCGATTTTTTTCATGGTTGTATTTTAAACTGGAAAACTGTTGTATTAATTCTTTACTTTCGATTTAACGCACATTGGAAAAGAGTATTATTATATAATGATGATGTTTGTACACCCCTCGTCATAGTCAAGGGTGCTGTGGCTAATGTAGTGAGTTGACTATCTAGGATATGATCCAGTAA
Organism: Bulinus truncatus; assembly: GCA_021962125.1. Taxonomy (NCBI): domain Eukaryota; kingdom Metazoa; phylum Mollusca; class Gastropoda; family Planorbidae; genus Bulinus; species Bulinus truncatus. The sequence goes on along the minus strand of JAGDYQ010000173.1, from coordinate 888,356 downwards.
CACACATCATGCAGATCAGATTTTCATCCTAATTGCCAAAAATCTAGTAATTCTGAGGTACAAAATCTTTATCTCTTGATCTTGTAAACCAGTTTCGAGACAGATTTCGCCGTTTCCTTCTTTCATCTTACTAAAGTGTAGACCAGACATAGGCAAACTACTACCCACGGACCAAATTTTGCCCACCATTCGTACAAAATTGATGCATTGTACTAGAACCAAAAAAAAACGAAATAGGCTACAAGTAATGACGAATGTAAATAGCTAAATGTCATACACTACAATTAATTACGAATGTAAATAGATAAATGTCATACACTACAAGTAATTACGAATGTAAATAGCTAAATGTCATACACTACAAGTAATTATGAATGTAAATAGCTAAATGTCATACATTACAAGTAATGACGAATGTAAATAGCTAAATAGCTAAATGTCATACACCTCATGTAATAATGAGTGTAAATAGCTAAATAAATGTCATACACCTCAAGTAATAATGAGTGTAAATAGCTAAATGTCATACACTACAAGTAATAATGAATGTGAATAGCTACATATCATACACTACAAGTAAAATGAATGTAAATAGCTAAATGTCATAGAGTATGTTTTAAACAACAAAGGGATGTTTACAATTAACTAGAGTAACTTTACAATTACTTCAAACAAATTACGTCCTGGATTTAATTTTTACATACATTTATTTTGAAATTGTCCTAGCTGTAAAATATGGGAACTAAGCAAAATTTAATGAGGAAAGCATATATCAGTACAGGTAAATCCAATTAATTCTAATTAATAATAAATTCCAATTCTCTTCCTTAATTCAAAAAATTCAGGGTCATCATGGCTCTGTGAACTCTAAACTCTATAATTAAATTCAGTTCCAAATTAACACTGCGGACAATTCGTTATTTTTTTAATTAACAGGTCGTCATGAATTGGCTTCAATTTGTATTAAAAATGCTCACATTTATCAAAAGCGAGGAGAATTTATAAATAAAACTGCATTAAGCATATATTTTTTTTCCAGACGAATCTAATAGAATTTATCTTTTAATGTTCACTGAAATCATAACTGAGCGTAATTGTGTGTTAACATCCCGGAAGTGGAAAAAGAAATTGTGTGTGTGTGTGAATGCAATTTTATCATCACTTTACTTGTGATTCTAAATAGTAAACAATGACAAATCGTACACCCTTTTTCAAAGTTTTACTGAAATCGTATCATACAAGGGCTTATGAAAATGTGTTACATTTGATAAATATGTCATTGTCAAATTGAAATGTCCAAGACAGAAGTTAGTTTATGTACTAACACTTACCATTACTGTACAAGATTGTTAATTAATCTATTTCTCCTTCAACAGCAATGTGGTCTTCCAGGTTTCTACACAGAGGTGTAGCCTTGTGTCTGTGTCTGATGTCTGTCGTGTCTGTCATGAACGTGGCACGGAGGGATGAACTTGAAAATTACTCGATGAACTCTTCATTGATACAAACATTTGACTACAAACATTTGGAAACAGGCAATGACCGCATACAAGAACTAGATCCCAAAATGACGGAGTTTTTAACTTGGCGTCTTGTAGAACATCCAGAGGAAACTGACTTGAGATCTAAAACTTTAACAACGAATGTAGAAATTATTGAAGAGACACAGAGAGTTCTTATCAATTTGATCTCAGGTTTGATTGGTCCAATAAAACACGTGATGTTAATGGAGATCGCCACCTATCCTAATAAAGGCGATCCCGCCATTTCTGCAGGGGAGATAATGTTGTTGAGAAAAATGAACATAACTATAGTCTACTATTGTGATACATTCAAGTGCAATAATAACGAAGGTATCAAACGAGAGAGAGAAATTGCTCAAAATTATACAAAAGATACTCTTGCTATTCTGATGCAAGGAGGAGGTAATTTGGTGGGGTACAGTTTTGTGGATAGTATCCGTGAACAGATTTTGAACAGATATCCAGAGCATAAAATTATTCTTTTGTCACAGAGCATCTGGTTAAATGAAAATAACACGCAAAGCTTAAAGAACGCACAAAGGATTTACAGCAACCGCACAAATCTAACCATGTTTCTTAGAGACAGACAGTCGCTGGAAATAGCCAAAACCTACTTCAATGGTGTGAGGCTGATTTTAGCTCCAGATTTAGCACTTGGGCTGGGTGAAATACCGCGACAAATGCCGCCAATCTACAACATCATTTGGCTGAGAAGAGGCGATGATGAGTCTAGCAAGTATACACTACCAGTATTTCCTAAAAACATTTCTGTTCATGTCTCTGATTGGTTATCTGAATGGACATCAAACGTTGGCTCGAGAGACATGGAAACCTGTTTCCTGATTGCCTTTTCTGGAATCAATTTTCTCCAACGTGGAAGAGTCGTTGTGACAGATCGACTTCATGGACATATCTTGTCGACACTTTTAAACATTCCACATGTACTGATTGACAATCCACCTTACTTGAAACTTTCTTCATTCGACAAATCGTGGACTGAAAGTTTAGAAAATACTGTCTTGATAAACAATGGAACTTTGGGTTTAGAAGAAGCTTTAAAATTGTTAAAGAAATATGACTCAATACTTCCTCAAGTTGGTCCAGTTGATATGAATAGGTTTTCATAACAAGTAAATGTTATCTAGTGTTTACAATTACTTGGAGAAACGTGTTCCATCATCTATAGAGTCATGACGCCACTACAATTATTTCATCCTACTGAGACCGTTATACAACTTTTTCATAGAATCTTGCAATGCTTCGATTTTTCACGCAGATACACAAAAACTTGTTTTGTTTGATTTGGAAAACTTTTGTGAATTGCTCCACTAGGATAGCCTTGAGTTTCATTGTAAATATATTTTTTACTCCTGACCACAGGTGTGTGTGTGTGAAGTCCCTGTAAGGATGAGATGAAATCTCTTAGATCCTATGAACCACAAATGGGACGGTTTTTATGGTGCCCTTCTTTCATCCCTGCCATAGCCGATAGTGCAATGGCCATCTAGGCACCACGGGTGATATATCGGGAACTTGAGCTAAGACCTAAAGAAGCTCCTTTGTCCTCACCGGAGTTCGAACCAGATTCTTTCAGGTCGACAGTCGAACGCTTTACCTAACCACAGGTCAACCTATCGATTCAAACTCCGGCTGTTTAGAAAAACATGAACTTGGTATATGTTTTTCAGTACATCGTGCTCGCTGGATGGCAAAAAAATAAATCTCTTCCGCAACCAATCAGATGTATTAAAGCTTACAAAGAAGAAGCCCAAGTTGAGCGCTTTGTAGTTTGGTGCACTAATTTACACCAAGAATTGGGTAACTGGTCCTCGTGCAGCTGAAGCTCCATCCAGTGATTTACAGCTGTGGGCTGATCTCAGCAGTTACTAGATCATCGATCCTGACATCAGTTCAGATGCAAGAAAAGTCCTAGAAAATCATCTCTGGTATCTTTCAGACGAGCTTGTTGGATTAGCCCTGTTTGCAGATCCTCTGGCAGCAGCTGCAGTCATGGAAATTGTACAGGAAATCACCAGTGAAGCAGACAAACGAAAAGTGCGTGGAGATCCATCAATTCTAAAGAAACCAGATGCATGTTTAGGTGACATTGCAACTACCGGAATGGAAACCTTCTTTGTTGTTATAACATTGACAGTGCATTTCTTGATTTGCTATCACAAGAGTGGCCTGCATGTAAACAGTATCGATATGGCCAGATAAGATTCAAGTCATAAAGTGTTGTGAACGTGTCGTGCTGAGGGAGTGGTAAAGCTTTTTGAAGAATGCAACACACTGATTACTAAAGAAGAAGAAGAAAAAACAATTCTTATTGCAAGTTGTGGAATCAAACCGCAAGGCTGTTCCAATACAAATCCCCAAAAAGTCTTATTTCAGGCCTCAATGTCAGAATGACAATAACAGTGACTTATAATGTATGCTTTTGTGACTTGAATTAGAGTTGGTTATTTTTTTGTTTTTTTGATGGAACAGCACAATATGACCTTTTAATTGTTACAAACGCCAATAGCAATATGTTTAAGCTAGATGGTTAATTTGCAAAAGAGTGTTGAACTGTTGATATTAAAAAGCTATTGCTGATTGTAATTTTAAAACATTCAAAATATGCGTATTTCTTCATTTTGCTAGACTTTCGTAAAATTTGGATATTATATTGCTCTTGAGCACCGTCTTGTAGTTGGAATTTAAAGCTGAAACATTACTATTAGCAGATGTAAAAAATTGGGAGGGTGTTTGCTCTATAGCACACATTTCATTTTTTGCCATATCTAAATGAACCATCCTAGACTGTCCATATAGTGTCATTGGTACATAGTATTCAAGCGGTCGATTAAAGATTTTAGTATTGCATCTGAAAGTTGGAGTTATTGTTTTTGTGTCACTTAAGGTGTTGTCGTGTTATTTATAGTATGCATGTATTCAGGCCAAAAGAAATCGCCAGCACAAAAACAGAAATTTGAATTAATTGTATAAAGAATCAAGGCTGTCCACGTGGAGCAATACAAAAAGTTGTCCAAAGCAAAGAGATAAAGTTTTTTTGTGATTTCTGCGTGAAAAATCGATACATTGCAAGATTCTATGAAAAATTAAAAATTATATGTTATTGCATTGACAAATAATTCATTTATAGTTCTAATTTGCATGCTATTGTATAGACAAACATATCTTGTTGACTTGTAATTTGTATGCTATTGCATATACAAATATCTTTTGTTGACTTGTTACTTGTATGCTATTGCATAGACAAATAATTCTTGTTTACTTCTGATTTGTATGTTATGCAGTCAACTTTTTATTTCAAAAGGTTACATAGAAGGGAAAAGTTGGTTTTAGTATGTTTATCCACTTTATACTCGATGTAATTTTTTTTTTATTCTATGAACTCACCCAATCGGGTAGATTTACCTAACAACAATCGACTTAATTTGATGCATTTTAATCATATATAAATCGTTTGAAGAACTGTTTTTTAAACATTACTTTAATTACAACCCTTTTATAGTTCATTTATACGATATTTTGATAGATTTGCATATTGTTTGTTTTTTTATATGTACATATACTGTGTTATTTTTTTATCCACGATTATATGACATAAGCTACCATAGTTAAACAATGAATGCTCCCTGTGGAAATTTCGCTTTGCTAACTAGATCATTCAAATTTTGTTGTGTTTAGAATTAATATTCAATTTTCGATGACCTCATTAAGGACTGGGTTTCTATTGCTTTAATTATTATTCTTGCCATTAATTACCCCATTCGTCTAGCCTTGCATAAATTATAAATTATTCCATTACTATCCTCTTCATATTTGTATCTAACTTAAATTAATGGTTTTCTTTTTTGCTTTATTAAAATATATTGATTATTTAAAGGCATTAAGTAAAAGTGATGTATTTATAAAAGTCATCCCCCAATACTCCCTGCCACACAGCCTCTAACGGCTTTTATTCAAATTGCGACAATGCCTCGTACAATAGTCTAAGACGGAAACGACAATGCCTCGTACAATAGTCTAACACGGAAACGACAATGCCTCGTACAATAGTCTAACACGGAAATGAAATTATGAAGAAAAAAAAATATTTAAAAAAGAACTTTAAAAAGTAGGAAGAATTTTTTTTTGTTTTGTGTCTGTAAATACTATTCGAAATACCAGAGTATTTTGCATTAAATTTAAAATTTCCTGTTACAAATGATTACTTTAAAAGAACATAATTTCATCCTTATTGTTTTATTATGGTATTTAAATTTGGAAATGTGTTAATGATAACCTTTTTTTGTCTTGATTATTTATTTGCATAATAATAAGAATATAAAAACAAATTGATCGTTTGTTATTGATTTTATTGACATTAAGATCATGAAAAATATCGCGGGAGAAATCAAATCACAAATGGATTTTACAATCGCCGCAGTATCTCTGAAATTCTTAAAAGATGTTCTTAATTACTTAGAGCACACGTTGTCAATAGTTTAGTGTCCAAGGCTCTGGTGTTATTACAATTAAAAATTGGTATAGGTAGCCCAGCAATATATTGTCAATTAGTATTTTTACTTATTAAAAAAACATTTTTTTAATTAAAGGCTAGAAAAAATTCTTCGTCTTCCTTTAGCTATACAGCCTATGTAGATCCTTGCAAGCCCGTAGTGTGTGGGGGGTAGGGCAGGGGGGGCCGGGCCTCCCCCTGCGTTTTGTCTGGCCCCCTTTGCTTATTTGCTCAATTTAGTAAAATGTATTACTTGCCCCCACTTGCTATTGCCCTGCCCCTGCTGTAGAATGCATGGCCCCTGCTGTAGAATGCATGGCCCCTGCTGTAGAATTTTCACGCTACTGGGCTGGGTCCCTGTAATGCTACTCTTCTCCACTTACTTCCTCCATTCTCTCACTCTTATTTCTTTGAATTCATTTATTCAGGTAAACAATCAATCATTTAATCCACGAATTAAAACAGTCAATTAATGGGTATTTTTCAGTCAATTAATATGAGTACTTTTCTGTCAATTAATATGAGTGCTTTTCTGTCAGTTATTATGTGTACTTTTCAGTCAATTAATATGAGTACTTTTCAGTCAATTAATATGAGTACTTTTCAGTCAATTAATATGAGTACCTTTCAGTCAATTAATATGAGTACTTTCAGTGAATTAATATGAGTACTTTCAGTCAAGTAATATGAGTACTTTTTAGTCAAGTAATATGAGTACCTTTCAGTCAAGTAATATGAGTACTTTTCAGTCAAGTAATATGAGTACTTTTCAGTCAAGTAATATGAGTACTTGCAGTCAATTAATATGAGTACTTTCAGTCAATTAATATGAGTTTTTTTTTCAGTATATAATTTTGGATAGTTGCGGGAACAATCATGTAAGAGAATACAAAATGAGTATAAATGTTCTGTATCTCTATACTTATAAGACGCATTTTTTGTCTGTCTGTCTGTCTGTCTGTCTGTTCCCTTATAACTCAAGATCCAGAAAAACAGATAACGTGAAATTTGTTACACATACACATAATTACATGGGGAAGGTTATAGAACAGGTTTCGTTTCATCTCGATGGGTAGTTTAATTGTAATTAATTTTTTTTTTAGTATTTTACTATATTAAAGTAATCTCGACGGCGCCATAAATAAAATTCTCTGTGACGTCATTTCCTTATGATCGAATAGAACTTGCGCGCTGGTGCTGTATTGTGCCTTTGTGATGCAAAGAATTGTTGACGTTTTTTCATGCTCTCTGATTTGTACAGTTTGAAGAAGGTAAAGGAATGAAGAAGGATTTTAGAAGAAGTGTGAAGCCATAATAATAAGTATATATATATATATATATATATATATATATATATATATAGAGAGAGAGAGAGAGAGAGAGAGAGAGAGAGGGAGGGATGGAGAGGGAGGGAGGGAGGGAGGGAGTGAGAGATAAAGATAGAGAGAGAGGGGGGCAGGGGGAGAGAGGAAAGGAGGGTAGGAGGGAGGGAGGGAGAGAGGGGAGAGAGGGAGGGAGGGGGATGGACAGGGGGAGAGAAGGAGAGGAGAGGGGGAGATGGGAGAGGGAGAGAGGGGGTAGGGAGGGAGAGAGGGAGGGAGGGAGAGAGGGAGGGAGAGAGATGAAGAGTGAGGGGGCAGGGAGGGAGAGAGGGAATGAGGGAGGGAGGAAGAGGGAGAGAGGTGGAGAGGGGAGGGAGGAAGAAAGAAGGGAGGGAGAGAGGGGTTAGGGAGGGAGAGAGGGGAGGGAAGGAGAGAGGGAGAGAGAGAGGATGGGAGAAATGGGAGGAAGAGATAAAGAGAGAGAGGGGGCAGGGAGGGAGAGAGGGAAGGAGGAAGGGGGAGAGAAGGAGGGAGGGGGATGGACAGGGGGGAGAGACGGAGGGAGGGAGAAAGGGAGGGAGGGAGAGGGAGGGATGGGGAGAGAGAGGAAGGGAGAGAGGGGGTAGGGAGAAAACAGAAGGTAAACAGAAAACCTTATTTTAAACCCGGGCAAAGCCGGGTACTTGCAACTAGTCTTTTAAATAATACGTACAGTAGGCTGATAACAATTTTCATTATTTTTCGTAACCAACATGAAACCCCTTACATTCGAGGAACAATTGTATGTAGATGACAGTAGCAACATTATTTTTTTTTAAATTGAAAAAAGTTCCCCCATCTTTTCATTTTTGTTTTCACATATCGCGCAGTTTGACTATCAGTTTCAATTTCACACTGAATTTTTACATGTCTTACTAGACTGCTTTTAAGCACATTCCAGTCAGTTTTTCCATTGCTTATAAACAAGGCATCTACCCTCATCTTCTAAATGGAATAGGGATCCAAGAATTCCATCTGTTGAAAAGCTAATCAATCTCACATGGATGCCCACAAACCGTCAAATTCTTGGAAACTTCACTTTTCTGTTCAATAGCCAGAAACGGCGACTGGATCGAATCAAAATTATTATTACGGATATAGAATTGCTCTTGAGGGAAATTCTAGACTTTCCACTATTATCCAGCGCACTAATCAGAAAGAAAATCAATTGTCTGACAAAAAATTATATGACAAAAAAAAAGAAACCGTCTGATAAATTTACTCCAACACTTTCTAAGTTATTCGATGTCACCAACGTCAATGGAAATTGGAAAAGCAAGGAGGATAAAGAGCTCTACCAGAGGCAAGTTAAGAGTGGAGGAAAGATTAGTTATTCAATGGTCAAACAAGCCCCTTTAGAATCAATCCACCCAAGAAAACGAATCCGACTATCCAAAACTCAATCTCAAGCCAGCTCTTCTCAATCGCAACCTACACAAACATATACAACGGTCTCACAGCCAACACAAACACATACAACTGTCTCACAACCTAAACAAACACATACAACTGTCTCACAACCTACACAAACACATACCACTGTCTCTGAATCTTCGGATTCTGAAACCTCTGCTTCTTCACCCGACTCGACAACCTATTCTTTCACTTCATCTTCTGAATGCAAAACCGAAATACCAAAGAGCAAGCACTACAACGGCGGTTTGCTAGTACTAAAAAGCAACATTTCTACACATAAAGCATATGACGTTCTTGCAACCATTGCTGAACAGGATCATGATGTGCCGGTTCCAAGTCAGGCGGGTGTTTAGAAACGAGTAATCTCTGAAGGACGGAAAATGAAAACCAAAAATTTTCAAAAACTTCAAAGCAAAGAATCCTATTGTCTCCAGTTTGATGGTAAAAGAGTGCAAGGGGAAGAGTATCAAGTAGTTATTCTGAAAATATGACAACCGAAATAAAACCCGGTACTCTTAAATGTGATGTCTTGAGCAAGGGCTTTCAGAAGCCACAATATATTGACTGTCAGCACCATGTACTCGACCACCTTCTGAAACATGTCATGAATTTCTTATTCAAGAACCAACGAGCAAACAAGAACTCAACTATTCCTTCATTGACAAATTAACGCAAAACTATGCCACTCTTCAGGCTGATTACCACCTCATTGTGACAGATGATGTTAGCACAGGCGAGAACCCTGGATGGCGAGATGATTTCATGTTCTTTTTATGAATTATGTCAGGCATATCGTCATTACAAAACAACTTCACGTTGGCCTCGCATCAGCTGGAAGAAACTACCAAATTTACACTAGGCAAGATGGAACTCACATGCGATATATACTATTATAGCATTATTTCTGATACCAGAGTGGCGCAACATTCTCGCTCCTGCTTGCAACTTCATCTGCTATGAATGGGCAAATGCTTGATTCAATGTGCAACACTACAATAAAGCGTCCTTCAATGAACTGCTCACCTCACTCATCAGGGTAAAATTCAAAAACGTGCTGTAAAACTGATGGAGGAACTTCATGCGAAATCGAGAAAATTTGAATTTTTGAATCTGAAGTTCATATGAACAATATGTTTTACACATTTCTTGTACATTCTGTACATATAACTAACTGATCTGTATCTTATTTGTTAATAAAAGTTGATAAGTTATTATTACTCTTTTGAATTAAGCTAAAAAAACTTGTCCTTTTTTTTTGAAAAAAGAAAATTTTTTCACTTTTTTCTTCCGAAAAAGGGGGAGGTGGGGGAACTTTTTTCAAAAAAATCAAAATTGCAATTTATATTCTTAAATTACACATAAAAGTTCCTCGATTGATATTCTTAAATTACACATAAAAGTTCCTCGATTGCAGGTGGTTTCATAAAAATATTTTTTTTTATCACCCTAACGTACAGCTTTTGTTTTTACCGATTTCTTGTACAACTTTTAAGCTTTCGTTATATTTTAGCGTGATCCTTTGAATCAACAGCAATGCGACACTAGGAGTCATAAAATAGTGACTCGCCATTGCTAATAATTTAAGACACACACAAACTATCCGTATTCAAGAAAGTTAGTTATGAAATGTTAAATTTGTACAAGTCATTCCTGACTAAATTGAATTAACGGGAAATAAAGTGTAACAATATATTGCATAATATTTGTTAGATATAAATTATAATATTTTATTATAAAAAGGTAACTTATTTTAATTTGAGGGGTCATTTGATTCCATCGCTAACATCAGTGCTGAACCTAGAGATTTGGGGCGCGGGATGCTTGGCCTCTTCGGGGGCTCCCTGCATTTTAAGATTGTTCATCATGTCATGAGATAAAGTAGTTAATATTTAATGTACAAAAAATTTTGGGGGGCCTCCTAGCTGGGGCCCGGGGGTAACTTTCGAATTTGGACACCCCTCCCGAGTTACGCCCCCGGCTAACATCAAGAAAATCATTAAGAAATGTATCTTTCAAAAAAAAAATAAAACACCATCTCTAATGTTAAACATCCTGCTCTCAACCTGAGAAGTAAGTTGATGGAAGTCAATTATAGATAGAACACCATCCCTGCTCCCCCAGAACTATCGATAGGCTGTATATTTTTTTGTTTCGGAATTAGACTTGTTAAATGTTAACAAACGCAAAATGACATGCAGCATTGCTTTGTTATTGAGAGGCAATAAATGTTTATTTAGCGTGACAATAAATGTTTTTCTGGAGAGGCAATGAATGTTAGGTTTGAGAGGCAATGAATGTTGGGTTTGAGAGGTAATGAATTTTGGGTTTGAGATTCAATGAATGTAGATTCGAGAGGCAATGAATGTTAGGTTTGAGAGGCAATGAATGTTGGGTTTGAGATTCAATGAATGTAGATTTGAGAGGCAATGAATGTTAGGTTTGAGAGGTAATGAATTTTGGGTTTGAGATTCAATGAATGTAGATTTGAGAGGCAATGAATGTTAGGTTTGAGAGGTAATGAATTTTGGGTTTGAGATTCAATGAATGTAGATTTGAGAGGCAATGAATGTTAGGTTTGAGAGGTAATTAATTTTGGATTTGAGATTCAATGAATGTGGATTTGAGAGGCAATGAATGTTAGGTTTGAGAGGTAATGAATTTTGGGTTTAAGATTCAATGAATGTAGATTTGAGAGGCAATGAATGTTAGGTTTGAGAGGTAATGAATGTTGGGTTTAAGATTCAATGAATGTAGATTTGAGAGGCAATGAATGTTAGGTTTGAGAGGCAATGAATGTTGGGTTTGAGAGGCAATAAATGTTTGGCTGTAGAGGCAATGAATGTTGGGTTTGAGAGGCAATGAATGTTAGGTTTGAGAGGCAATACATGTTTGGCTGGAGAGGCAATAAATGTTAGGTTTGAGAGGCTTGTTCCCACCCTCCCTGAAATTGGCCGACGGTGGCACTATTGAATTGTATGACTGACATCATGCTTGCCCCCAACCCCAATCGTGTTGTATGATGTTTTTCGTTAATGTTTAAGTGCAGTTCCCGTTAGTTTTCCATTTATGACTACATTATTTTTGTTTATATAACATGTTAAATTATTGAAAACAATTATTTTCTATCAGACGGCTCAAATGACAAGCAAAAAAAAAAGATTTTAATGGTTTCAGAGATGACCTGAGATGGTTTATCAAGAAATAAAACTGTTCAAATGAAGTAGTGTATTGTTCAAATATTTCTTATGTAAAAAATATCATGCTATACACATTTGTTCATGTGTTGCAAAAAAATCATACAACAGTCTATAATTCACATTCAGGACACAGTCTATTATGGCTTTGATGCCTTATTGTCTTTAAAAACCGATCAACACTAGGTTTTTCCTGTTCATTATTATTATTTATTGTCCTATCCCTTATGATTACGCATTGTTTAATTTCCTTATTTGGTATTGTTCTATCTCTTGTGATTACGCATTGTTTAATTATTGTGTTATTTCCTTATTTGGTAGGTTAAGTGCTTGTGACATGGTTTTAGTAAGGTCAAGCATGCATGATAAAATAGTGTCATTCACCCACGCAATAACCATCTGGGGTTTGGCGCGAATCACCCACGCAATAACCTTCATCTTCGATCTGGCGCGGGTCTGCCCATGCATTTCACTTCTGTGGTCTTGGCGGGGAAAATGACGTAATATGCGGGGGTGAACTACCTATAAGAAGGGGAAGAGATAATGGGTGTTACGTGGACTAGGTGGACAGTGCAGTGAAAGGAGACACGTAGAAAGAAGTAATGCGGTGACCAGTAACAGTCCAGTGAAAGGAGACACGTAGAAAGAAGTAATGCGGTGACCAGTAACAGTGCAGTGAAGAGTAATGTTTGTTAGAAAGTCATGTAGTGAGTTATAGGATTATACAGAGTAGATACATGTGATTTATTGACTAATCTGTTCAAGTGTTAATACATCATTCAATTGGATTCGCATCTGTAAATATCATGTATTAAAGTTCAGTTGTTAATTCTCTTATACTACAAGGAGTTGTGTCGTCTTATTATAGTTGGAACGCAAGTGGGATACGACATTTATCTAATAATAGAAATACAACATTTACACAGGAATAATGTGTTTAAACGTCAACAATGTAACATACAATATTTACATTATAATTGGAAAATGGGGGAGGTGAGGTGACAAAATCTCTTAATTGAACATATCTTCTTGTGTTCTATTTAACATACCTACTTTTGTTGTATGTTGTAACATAGCTATTTTTGTTCTATGTTGTAACATAGCAACTTGTTATCACTATTTTAACCTAACTACCTTTGTACTATATAAGTCCATGTTTCAATGTATCAACTTTTCGGATCCCAGCTGCACGGAAATTATGTATTCACTCCAGTAATCAATTATAGCCTTACAGGTTGGCAGGTAAAGATTTCCTGTTGTCTTACTTCTTACTATGTCACGCAAAATATACGGTGTCTCTTGTTGGATATTTATGTGGTTGTATTATTTAAGTAAAACAAAATAATATGATAGGGTCAGAGTTAGGTCAGATTGAATACTATTAGAAACTATGTCCTGTGAGGCCAGGTAACTGACCTATTGAATTACACTATTAGGAACTATGTGATGGCAATCAGAACATGCAAGACACGTTAGGGCCTCTAACAGAAGGAAACACGCCAAAAGCATCTCATCACGTATTAGAATTTGCGTGTGTATATATATATATATATATATATATATATATATATATATGAAACAATCTTTAGAACGACTAATTTTTTCATAATAAACCTCAGTATCCTAGCAACCGAATCAGTGCCGTGTTTACGTTGTGGAAGACTAATCCAAAGGTACATTTGTGAGCCCTACGACAAACTACATTTTGCAACCATTGGCGAAAGTTCATTTTGGAGCCCTAGGAATAGGGTGAATAGCCTGCCCTAGGGGCTGTCCATTATTTATGTCAACAAATTTTTGGCGATTTTTACCTCCCCCCCTCTCCCTTGTCAACAACTTGTCAAACTTCCAGAGACCCCCCTATAAAATTACGTCAACATTTGATTACCCCCCCCCTTAAAAAAGGTGGCTTTCAAAATGTTTATGTGGCAAAATTAGTAGGATTATAGTTAGTTTAATTAAAATACTGAATGTTAAGCGAGTGTGTAACACTGGACTACAAACGCATCTTAATTTTCCTTTATTTAAGTAATTATATTAAATTGAAAAAAGTAACATTGTTGACGTCAACTTTTCTTGACCCCCCCCTCCCCCTTGTCAACAATTGTCAAAAATTTTCTGACCCTCCCCTCCCCCATATTTTGTTGACGTAATTAATGGACTGCCCCCTAGGCAAAAATATTGTACAGACTGCCGCTTGCGAAAAATTGCGTCATTAATTTTTTTTTTTGAAAACTAGGGCCCACTCTCTAAATCCGGATCTGTTTTAGTTCATTTTATTCAAGGATCCCAAGAAGTACCCGAATTGCCTTTTCTTGTAGCAATATTAAAGACCAGATAGGAGGTACCTTTAAAATTGGTTGCTTTTGACAGCAATGGTTTGACCTTCCATAAGAACGTCTAAAATAGAACGATCAAAATGGTTGTCCATCATTCATTTAAATAATGCCTTCCCAAAGTAATCAGAATTTAATCTCTATACTTATAAGACGCATTTGCTGTCTGTCTGTCTGTCTGCTCCCTTATAACTCAAGATCCAGACAACCCAATAACGTGAAATTTGGTACACGTACACATAATTTCATGGGGAAGGTTATAGGACATGTTTCGTTTCATCTCGATGGGTAGTTTAATTGTAATAAATTATTTTTATTTTACTATTTTACTATATTAAAAGTATCTCTATACTTATAAGACGCATTTGCTGTCTGTCTGTCTGTCTGTCTGTCTGTCTGTTCCCTAATATTGACCCTAACCCTAACACAGACCCTAACACAGACCCTAACACTGACCCTAATACTGACCCTAACATTGACCCTAACCCTAGCCATGATTTAATTAAAAAGGCAAATAAAATTTAAATAACTCTAAGTAGTGTATAATTGTTTTATTACGTACAAATTATATAATTTTTTTTTTTTTTAAATCAGTGCTAATATTTTTCCTTGAGATATAAACTTAATAAAAAATTAATATTCTTTATAGTATTTAACTTAATTATAACCATTTTAGTTACAAAACACTACATACTTATATATTAGCGGATCGTTTCATCCGGGCTATGTACACTCTGCAGTCAATCAGTAAGATATTACTTTTTGTTAAATCTATATTATCACATTATCTCTTTACATTTGTTAATGTTTCTGTGTATTATATATATATATATATATATATATATATATATATATATACTAGTTGCAAGTACCCGGCTTTGCCCGGGTTTAAAATAAGGTTTTCTGTTTACCTTCTGTTTTCTCCCTACCCCCTCTCTCCCTTCCTCTCTCTCTCCCCCCTCCTTCTCCCTCCCTCTCCATCCCTCTCTCTCCCATTTCTCTCCCTCCCACCCTCCCTCTGCCATCTCCCCTCTCCCCCTCCTTCTCTCCCCCCTGTCCATCCCCCTTCCTCCTTCTCTCCCCCTTCTTCCTTCCCTCTCTCCCTCCCTGCCCCCTCTCTCTCTTTATCTCTTCCTCCCATTTCTCCCATCCTCTCTCTCTCCCTCTCTCCCTCTCTCCTTCCCTCCCCTCTCTCTCCCTCCCTAACCCCTCTCTCCCTCCCTTCTTTCTCCCTCCATCCCCTCTCCACCGCTCTCCCTCTTCCTCCCTCCCTCATTCCCTCTCTCCCTCCCTGTCCCCCTCACTCTTCATCTCTCTCCCCTCCCTCTCTCCCACCCTCTCTCTCCCTCTCCCCCCACCCTCTCTTTCCCTCCCTCCCTCTCTCCCCTCCCCCTACCCCTCTCTCCCCTCCTTCCTTTCTCTTTCCTTCCCCTCCCTCCCTCCCTCCCTCCTACCCTCCTTTCCTCTCTCTCTCCCCTGCCCCCCTCTCTATCTCTTTATCTCTCCCTCCCTCCCTCTCTCTCTCACTTTCTCTCTCTCTCTCTCTCTCTCTTATTATTATGGCTTCACACTTCTTCTAAAATCCTTCTTCATTCCTTTACCTTCTTCAAACTGTACAAATCAGAGAGCATGAAAAAACATCAACAATTCTTTGCATCACAAAGGCACAATACAGCACCAGCGCGCAAGTTCTATTCGATCATAAGGAAATGACGTCACAGAGGAATTTTATTTATGGCGCCGTCGAGATTACTTTAATATAGTAAAATACTAAAATAAAAAAAAATAATTACAATTAAACTACCCATCGAGATGAAACGAAACCTGTCCTATAACCTTCCCCATGTAATTATGTGTATGTGTAACGAATTTCACGTTATCTGTTTTTCTGGATCTTGAGTTATAAGGGAACAGACAGACAGACAGACAGACAGACAGACAGACAGACAAAAAATGCGTCTTATAAGTATATATATATATATATATATATATATATATATATATATATATATGTATTGTTGTACAATTCATGGCGAAAATTGGCTTGTGGATTTGAATAAAAATATTCTCCGCTACAAATTTCATATGAAAAATACAGAAGACTTATAAGCAATTTCCGTATAGATCAGCACGATACAAAACGATTTCAACTGTTTGGCCTACATAGGCGACATACTTGATGGTATTCGGTGATTAGTACTGGCCTTGACATACACATAAAGACCAAGAGTAGCCATGGTCAGTCCCATGAAACTCCAAGCCGTGGCTGATCTCTGACCACATAAGTAAAGCAAAAAGACCACCAAAACACGTTTAAATATGTTGGCCACAGAATGATTCACAATATTCATTGTCTGTAAAAAAAAAGTAATAGATAGATAGATTAGATAGATAGATAGATAGATAGATAGATAGATAGATAGATAGATAGATAGATAGATAGATAGATAGATAGATAGATAGATGATAGATATATAGATAGATAGATAGATAGATAGATAGATAGATAGATAGATAGATAGATAGATAGATAGATAGATAGATAGATAGATAGATAGATAGATAGATAGATAGATAGATAGATAGATAGATAGATAGATAGATAGATAGATAGATAGATAGATAGATAGATAGATAGATAGATAGATAGATAGATAGACTTCATGTGCACACCTTTAATACAACATTGGTCGATATGTATGAATAGGCATCATGACACACTCCAAAAGTAAACATGGTCGCAGTGATAACGTAGGAGTCGAGAGGTATGAAGTTCTCATTGCTCAAGACATATACAGCTAGAACTATTGCTGCCTCCACCAACAGAAATCCCATGATTCTAAATTCGGAATGGAGCTGCACCGGAAACGTGTTGGTCCTCGCTCCCTGGAGTGTATTGATAGCCAGATTTCTGGCCGTGAGGATGACGTTGGAGAACCGTGGGAACCGTGCTATTTTTAGACGTCCCTAGAACAATAACAAAATTTATTTCGTGTGTTGACGAAAAGGAAATGCGTAAGTTACATTGTGCAATATTTAAACACTTGGCGACAACCAGTTTCATATTAATTATATCTTCTAAGCTTTCTTGTAATAGAAAATCTCAGAGTTTTCCTTGAATTCCACAAAGTATCCTATGAATATGCTGTGATAAAAGCATACAAAGTATAAACTTAACATAAAGTATAACCTAAACATATAAATATGAACTAAACATAGACCTATGACGAAATATTGAAGTAAGACATATACATAGGATAGCTATGACCTAAACATAGACCTATGACCTAAACATAGACCTATGACCTAAACATATACCTTTGAACTAGACATAGACCTATTACCTAAACATAATCCTATTTCCTAAACATAGGCCTATGAACTAAACATTGAACTATGACCGAAACATAGAACTATGAACTAAACATAGAACTATGAACTAAACATAGAACTACGACCTAAAAATAGAACTATGAACTAAATATAGAACTATGAACTAAACATAGAATACCTACATGAAAACATCAGTGATCCCGTTATTATAAGTGTAATACTCAGGACAGTTTGAATCGATAATGGTGTCTTAAAGACAAAATGTTGAGCAATGACCATAGTCAGTTTCTGTTAATTTGATAGCCAATGTAGAGGCTGCCTGTAAAAAAGGGAAAGTTTGTTTTAACTGTAGGTCTATATTACAGCAATAAGTTTAGCTTTAAGTTCAAAATATCATTATCTTCATATACAATATAAACAACAGCCATAAAGTATTTTATTTTTATTTTCAATTACATTCAAACGGGAATGTCTCATATTACCAAGGAGATTATTAAGAAATATTATGTCATATCGAGCAAATATTATTAGGGAGCGACCGATAATCGGATCGCTATCGGTATCGGACCGATATTGGCACTATCGGTTAATATTGTATCGGCCGATTGTTGTAGGGAGCGACCGATAGTCGAACCGATATTGGCACTACGGGTTAACTGTCGGACCGGCCGTTTTTTGGCTGCCGATACATTGTTTTTTTTTTTCACAACAGAGTTGCAGAAAAGAAAATCAGTAAATAACCCAATTCTATAACCAGATCAGACAAGATTTAAAAAAAAGGAAAAAAAAAAACCCGTACACAGAAATTGTCACGTATACATCAGAGATACGACCTTGAAACAATAGGATTGGCATTTTTTAATTCTAATGTATGACCTTGAATGATACAATTAGTGAACATCTGTGCGTATTTTTTGTTGGGATGGGAAGTTGGGGGGGGGGGGAAACAAGACTTTTGTGTGGGCGAAGCGTCACGAAATATGACAGGGAAGGGGTGGGCATGGGTTGACATAGTCATTAGCTGTATTATAGCACGAGAGAAACACGTGTTTGGCAATTGGCATTGTTGTTGCTTAAGGGGCTGTCCATTAATTACGTCAACAAAATAGGAGGGGGGGGGGTCAGAAAATTTTTGACAATTGTTGACAAGGGAGGGAGGTCAAGAAAAGTTGACGTCAACAATGTTACTTTTTTAAATTTAATATAATTACTTAATAAATAGGAAAATTAAGCAGCGTTTGTAGTTCTGTGTTACACACTCGCTTGACATTCAGTATTTTAATTAAACTAACTATATTCCTACTAATTTTGCCACAAAAACATTTTGGAAGCCACCTTTTTAGGGGGGGGGGGTAATCAAATGTTGACGTAATTTTATAGGGGGGGTCTCTGGAAGTTTGACAAGTTGTTGACAAGGGGGGGGGGAGGTAAAAATCGCCAAAAATTTGTTGACATAAATAATGGACAGCCCCTAAAAATAAAATATCGGTATCGGTAAAAATGCTGGGGGAAAATATCGGTATCGAACTATCGGTAAAAAGGCATATCGGTCGCTCCCTAAATATTATCATAATTAGTTTTAAAAGTGGCTCATAAAATGGAACTCTCTTGGATAGTTGGCAGTAGAAGATCGCAGAGTGGAAATTTGTGCGCATTTGGCAACAGTTGTTTTTGTTTGCTTTGGAAAGGCTCTGTAAGGATATTTCTCTCTTAGATCCTTTTTCTTATCGGACGGTCTTTATGATTCCTTTATTTCACCATCTTCTTATCGGACGGTCTTTATGATTCTTTTACTTCACCATCTTCTTATCGGACGGTCTTTATGATTCCTTTACTTCACCATCTTCTTATCGGACGGTCTTTATGATTCCTTTACTTCACCATCTTCTTATCGGACGGTCTTTATGATTCCTTTATTTCACCATCTTCTTATCGGACGGTCTTTATGATTCCTTTTTTTCACCATCTTCTTATCGGACGGTCTTTATGATTCCTTTATTTCAGCATCTTCTTATCGGACGGTCTTTATGATTCCTTTATTTCACCATCTTCTTATCGGACGGTCTTTATGATTCCTTTATTTCACCATCACCGTATACAAGAATGCAATGATCATTTAGGTACATTAGGAAACACTATGACACAGACACGATCCACAACTTATGTAATTTTATGCTTGGGTGGAATACAGAATAAATCAATAAATATTTATGTATGTATATATTATAATATATATAAAAGTGGTATGGACAGTATTCCAGTTTAAAATACAATCATGAAAAAATCGGATCTGCCCGAAACCAAATAAATAACCTAGCCGACCGATCAAGCCAAAGGGGATATAACTCAATGCAAAGGTTTTGCAGGGTACAGCTAGTACATAATAATCATAATTGTCCTCTAAGTCTCTCATAATATCTAAAAAATGAAAGTAAGGCAATAAAAATGGTTGCCTATAGCACTGGACGATTTAGCAAAAAATAATTATATAATTAGCAATAGGTTTGTTTTTTTTTAATTTTGCATACATGTTCTTACTCCATGAAAATGCTTGATTCAATAATTAATTTAGCAATTAATTCTTCTTATTTTTTTTCTAACACATTTGAGTCCAAAAAAATGTAATTATAGGCCTACTAATCGGGGGAAATAGTCATGTTTAACTATTTAAACGACACTAATAAGTGGGCTACATCCCTTGCATTAATAATACCATATGTTTTAGATAGCGATCTATGTTAGCAGGTGATTTCCGGTCGCTGGTAGGTCAAAGCAGTGGTAGTACACACGCGAACATGCATGTACACAATGTGCTACATCGCGCCTCTTTCTCTCTCTCTATCTCTCTCTCTCTCAGTCTCTCTCTCTCTCTCGCTCGCTCTCTCTCTCCAATCGGCAGCGTCTTAAAAAATGTAAGTAAAACTTTGTTTTATGCTGTATTAGGGTTGAAGGGGGGGGGGGGCTAGGTGTACATTTACTTCGGTTAAACATGACTGTCTCCTCCCTCGTCTAAAGTGGTGACCTCATCGTCGCTGTCAGGAAGATCTCTGAACGCTGGTACAGGAATTTCTTCGCAGTGAGCAGCTGGACGACGGGCAGATGGAAGGTCGGGGTACTGGAGGCTGTGCCGATTCTTCCGGTTGATGCCAGTAGTATTAATGGCGTAGAAGTAACAATCCGATGCATGGTCAACGGCTTCTTCCAAACCATCGGAATCCCAAACTTCAGTGAAGTTTTAGTGCCCTTCGTCCACAGTCGGAGGTATTCCACGCACAACTTGCACACCGTGTGCGGTGCCCAGGACTTATCTTCGTCACCCAGCTTCATTTTAATGTAAGCCTGGTGGGCATGCTTTACAAATCTTGAGATGACAGCGTGTATTCTCTTCAGATGTAGCAGAAAACGTCAGGATTATTTCTGCATTACCGTCACACTGAAGCCATATCAATAATCTGAAAGTAATAGCAGGATGCAACTGAGTGTAAGCCAGTGAAATTTAAAATCAGTTTGTGTCAGGGATGGCTCGAAGGTCATCTTTACTTATTATTTCAACTTCTTTCTTTATTTTTAACTGCTTTCACTCAACTAAAACAAGTTCCCAACACTTCCCGTTTTATGGATCAAAATCTACTTTATTGAATGACCTAAAGCACTAATACCCAATAGTGAACATCAAATATTTAATCCAAGTCTACTCTATCAATTGTCCCTTATGTCAATACAATAACACCACTGGTTCTACACTCCATCTCTTCGTTTCTTCCTAATTAGACAACTTTTCTTCAAACTTAACAAAACCTACACTGCCCCCTCGCTTTCTGTCGTGACCTGTATATCTCTACGTCCCTACAACTGACCAAGCTTTCCTTTCGCCCCTCCCTCCCTTTATAATTACGTAATATCTAACTCTACACGCTGCTGCTATTAATCATCATTCCTGACTTATTTTCACGGTCCGTGCGATTCGTTTGTCTATTTATCTATCTATCAATCTATCACTCAATCTATCTGTCTATCTATCTGTCTATCTATCTAAACAATATTATGTCTATCTACTTTCACTGTCCTGACAATTTTATTGGCTTATTTAACATAATCAAGTACTGATGATTAAATAATCAAGTGAAAATCCAGATTGATGATTTATAAATAAAATATAATTATCTCTGTTTTTATAATTGTGATTATTTTGCTGCTAAATTTTATGCCTCTAATTTAGAGAAATGATTGAACTAAAAAACCCTGATATTAGAATACGTATAGCTCGTCAGGTAGGTCTATGGCTGTATCTCAAAAAGTTGACCTGACCGAGAAAAATCAATGTGATATTCGGACTCAGAACACCAAAATTAGTCTAAATCAGCTGAAAAACCCCAGACATTATTTTGTCTGTTGCCCAGTGTAATGTTTGCCGTGAGTACATTGTTTATTATGTACATTACTGTAGTAAAGCCCATAGTTTTTCGGCTTTCTATTCCCGCTGTTTAAAGATGTGCTGGGTTCAACACGCAGACTTGTCAACTGATGTATCTTGCAATCTCTGTCACCTGAGCCAGAATGTATTTAGTGCGGCGAAGTAATCAAGTTTTTGCGCATCAGCACATTTTGATGATTGCTGTGTGCCACACTATGGTTTGCACATTTTGATGATTGCTGTGTGCCACACTGTGTTCAGAACATTTTGATGTTTGCTGTGTATGACACTTTGGTCAGCACATTTTGATGTTTTCTATGTACGAGGAGTTTTGGAAAAATATAGAAAAATACTATGTTTTTGTATTAGTTGTCTGTGATGCACATGCAGATTTAACGGTGCCCTGAGACAAAATTTAAGAGTGGGCCCAAATTTATAAGGAATCGGTACACTTTTTGATGTCTGTCTTTTTTTATGGGCCCACTATTTTCTTCTGTGCCCGGGGCCTAATCCGACACGAGCCTGCCTATGCAATGAGCTATTATTGAGACGAGGAAATACAACATAGAATTTAAACTTTTTTTTTCAGGACATTTGATATGTCACCACCAGAAATGTTTTCTCATTTTTTCTTTGACTCATCTGTAGAATATTTTAATCGTCTAATTTTTCTTGTGTTATCTATGATTTATCTTTTTTTTTAGTCAAATCATTAGTTGATATCAAGGAAATTACTGGAACCTTTTATCATCCTTACTGCCAGAAATGTAGCTAAGAAACTCCAGGGAGATAACACATTTCCTGTTGAGTTACGTTCTATTTCTAGGATTGTCGAACTTGTCTTGAGGGAAGTTACCATAAATAAATACATGTATGGCAACAAACATACTTCTGTTTGTTCAATCCTTATTTCCCCTGAGAGCCATAACAACAGTATATGAAAAGTGGTAGCGAACCTATGGCACGCGTGCCACAGCCGGCACGCAGAGGCTTATCATTTGGAAAGCGACTAAAAAATATAATTTCCTTTAATTTTAATTGGAGTGTTGGCACTTTGCTATAAACAAGTAGGCTTCTGGTTGAAGTATTGTTTCCTTAACCAACACAAGTCCGATAATCCTCGAAATAGAACGAAACTCAATTGGAAATGTGTTATCTCCCTGCAGTTTCTTGATGGCGACATTTCTGGCAGTCAGGATGATATTGGATAAAAAAAAAGCCAGAAAGATTCCAGTTGTTTTCATCTACTATTGCCGACACTGAAAATAAACAAAACAAGACAAGGTACATGTTGCACTGCCTAATTGTTGTTTTCGAATCTTTGCTTTCTTTGTATATAATGACAACCTTTACTGTTGATTCAAAATAATTCATTATTCTAAACACAAGAAAAAACAACATATCTAGCAAATTAACAAATATGGGAATCAAACTGTATGCGACGTCAGATGTCGATATTTTAATGGCTTTACAGTAAACACTTCACTCGAAACCCAGCGTACAAAATCTCAACGGACATTCATGGATTATATAGTGAACGAGCACGTAACACTTACCCCCCCCCCCACCCCCTTCATCGAATGACACACCCGTCCATTGGAGTATAATAAAACAAGGTTATTTTTTTATTACTTTCTCAAAAAAAAAAAACCCAAAAAAAAACATGGACCATAGACTTTTATATCAGGGTATAATTAAACATTTAATAGAATATTCGATTTATAACTGAAATGCCTTGGGTTCAATCTCTAGTGTGTCACGAAATGTTTCTCATGTCTGATCGATTGTTTTAGCCTTAATAGTATTTAAAACTTGCAACTTGTTAGAATAAGTAAAGATGGTGTTTTTCATCTCTTTCCGGAAAACTGTTGTTTTGTTCTGTATAGAACAAAATCTCACTCAATGCTTACAGGAAACAGTTGTTTGGTTTACATTTTCCTGATCTATGATACTCAAACCAGATGTCACAAATGCGAGGGGAAGGGGGAGGGGAGGAGGAGGGGGGGGAGTGAGGAGGGGGAGTGAGGAGGGGGAGTGGGGAGGGGGAGTGAGGAGGGGGAGTGAGGAGTGAGGAGGGGGAGTGAGGAGGGGGAGTGAGGGAGGGGGAGTGGGGGGAGTGAGGAGGGGGAGTGAGGAGGGGGTGAGTGAGGAGGGGGAGTGAGGAGGGGGGGAGTGAGGAGGGGGGGTGAGTGAGGGAGGGGAGTGAGGAGGGGAGGTGAGGGGAGGGGGAGTGAGGAGGGGGAGTGGGGAGTGAGGAGGGGGAGTGAGGAGGGGGAGTGAGGAGGGGAGTGAGGAGGGGGAGTGAGGAGGGGGGGGAGTGAGGAGGGGGGGAGTGAGGAGGGGGGAGTGAGGAGGGGGAGTGAGGGAGGGGGAGTGAGGGAGTGAGGGGGGGAGTGAGGAGGGGGAGTGAGGGGAGGGGGAGTGAGGAGTGAGGGAGGGGGAGTGAGGAGGGGGGAGTGAGGGGAGGGGGAGTGGGGGGAGGGGGAGTGAGGAGGGGGGAGTGAGGGACTGAGGAGGGGGAGTGAAGAGGGGGGAGTGGGGAGGGGGGAGTGAGGAGTGAGGAGGGGGGAGTGAGGAGGGGGGAGTGAGGAGGGGGTAGTGAGGAGTGAGGAGGGGGGAGTGAGGAGGGGGGAGTGAGGAGGGGGGAGTGAGGAGGGGGGAGTGAGGAGGGGGTATTTAGAAAAAAGATGCAATTAAACTTTTGTGTGTGGGTCGCAATAAATCCTTTTTTTTTAAATTCATAGTGGTAGTTAATGTACGCATCAAATGCATGTGTTTTTTTTTCAAACTTTTAAAAAGTGTGTGGGGGGGGGGGTGAGGTCCCTGAAAGAATGGAATGAAATCTATTAGATCCTATAAAGCACTAATGGGAATGTTTTATGGGTATCAGGACAAATCCAGGCAAATCCATGTCCAAATCGGACAAATACCCCACCGGACGAACCCCCAGCGAAGAAAACCCCTAGCGGACAAACCCCCCCACTGGATCTTACCCCCACTTTTATCATAAAATCTATTTTTTAGCCCCCAATTTTTTTATAAAATGTAGTATATAAATACTGTAAATAAATATAAAAATACGTATTTTTAAGTGGATTTTTTTTAAAGTACCCGAATACGCTGCATTAGCCCTTCGAGCCACAGAGGTCGAAAGTCAATCCTTTGTTAGCTTTACATCAACAGACTGCTTATCTTTCCAGGTAAAATAAAAAAAATTGACAGTTTTAGCCCAAGGTCAAGACTGACCGTATCTACCTATTTATTCTCGCACCAGACACACATTGTATAGCAGAAGGTAAAACAAACAGTTTAAGAACCACAGAGGTCGAAAGCCAATCTTTTATTTAGGTAAAAAAAAAAACATAGGAACATGCCTTGAGATATACTGTGTTGACAGACATGATCTCTCATATTGAAAAAAACATTTTCCTTAGCCTATAGTCACGATCGCATATATAGAAGTATCAATAGTATCGACTTAATTTCGATCTTAATATTTTGGGGTTTTTTTTCCGCTGGGGTGTTTGTCCTAAATTTGTTTTAATGAATGATGCCCTTCTTTCATCTCAATCAAGACCGATAATACAATGGCATTGGAGGCACCACGAGAGATCTGGTTGAAAGATGTGAAGGTATTGACCCTGCTGATCCACTATTGTGGAGGTCTGAATATTTAAAATAATGATTGATAGTCCTTGATGTATAAGATTGGAGGTTTGTGGTAGCTGTGGCTCTTTTTTCATTCAAATACTGAATAAGACAGTTATTTTGCTGATATAATTTTATTACAAGACTGTCACAATAAAATAAGAATATGATAAAATAAAGTTCACTGCATACATTGTCAATGTGTTGGATCACCACTTAAAACAAGAATTCAAATATGCTTCCAAAAGTCAAAAATACTTATATATCATCGTAAGCCTGTACGGAATATTTCTATTATGGAGGTGAACTCTATTCTCCAAATAAATCACAATATAAATTACAATATAATCCTCTAGCAAAAACTGGACACGTCCGTCCTCCACCAGAGTGAATTCTTAACTGCCTATTTCCCTTCCGGAAATATAAAAACCCGGATCTCCAGTTTATTAAAAACTGATCCCAATATTTACAAAACAAACTACTTAATCATACCTTTACAAAAGATTAGAGCTTTACCGCACGACCATCAAAATGTGCTGACCATAGTATGACACAAAAAATTTGATTACTTCGCAGCAATAAAGATATTTCGGCTCAGGTGACAGAGATTGCAAGATGCTTCAATTGACAAGTCAGCGCTTTAAGCCTAGCACATCTTTAAACAGCGGGAATAGAAAACCGAAAAACTATGGACTTTACTACAATAATGTGCATAATAAACAATGTACTCACGGCAAACATTATTTAACAATAGACATGGAGAGATTATGGCCCACGGTCCCTCAAAACTTTGCAATCCCTGCACTGCCCTCTCCTCCATCAGTATGTATTGTCAATGACGTTGCAATCAATTTATCTGATTTATCTGATTTCACATTACACTCCAATTGTTTGCATTATTTTTATCGAGATTAAGAAACCCCTTTGGCCGCATATCCAATGATTGCCCATACATATTCCACTTTATGCCGGTTTGCCGTCAAGTATTTTTTTAAGCAGTCCAAACTTTTTTGGGTGTAAGAACCGGATACAATAAGAAGTCAGATGAAATTATTTAACGATGTAAAGTTAATCCATTGAAGTCAATGTACGTTAATGTTTGAGATCCACAGTGTTATGTTTTGAAATTTTGAAAGATTGAGAAAACAGAGAAAATATCACTCATTAAGATGTCTAAATTGTTTAATATCATTTCATAAATACGATTTAAAAAAAATGAAAGTTTTAAATCGTTACATTGTATAATTAGAAAACAAAAGCATCCGTTAAATAAAAAAGTTTATTTTTCTAAAAAAATGACTATAAAAAACGTAAATATGTTACACTTTTTGAAAAATCAAATATTTAATTTCAATAATAGCTTTTGTTAAAACAATGACTCATCAAAAATACACAAGTTTTCATTTTCTTTTTACACTCATACACCCACAGAATGTAAAATAAATTGTTTTCTCTAAGCCCTGAAGACAAAAGCAGCAGATGAAGTGAATATATCTGTTACTATGGCCACGGAATATTAATGAGTGGCACAGTACCATTCCGCATTAGCTGAACCTGGGTATCAGACAATAGCTGATGGACATTAAAACTTGCATCAGGACCTGCGACACAATTTATGGTGACTTACTATGAATAACTGTAAAGAATCTTGCTAAAAACAACTAGTATATTGTACTAGTCAGAGCACTACATGGGCTGTAGAGAGGATTGGTACGACTAGTCACAGCCATACAAGGGCTGTAGAGGGGATTGGTACGACTAGTTACAGCCATACAAGGGCTGTAGAGGGGATAGGTACGACTAGTCAGAGCGCCACATGGGCTGTAGAGGGGATTGGTACGACTAGTCACAGCCATACAAGGGCTGTAGAGGGGATTGGTATGACTAGTCACAGCCATACAAAGGCTGTAGAGAGGATTGGTACGACTAGTCAGAGCGCCACATGGGCTGTAGAGAGGATTGATATGACTAGTCACAGCCATACAAGGGCTGTAGAGAGGATTGGTACGACTAGTCAGAGCCCCACATGGGTTGTAGAGAGGATTGGTACGACTAGTCACAGCCATACAAGGGCTGTAGAGAGGATTGGTACGACTAGTCAGAGCGCCACATGAGCTGTAGAGAGGATTGGTACGACTAGTCACAGCCATACAAGGGTTGTAGAGAGGATTGGTACGACTAGTCACAGCCATACAAGGACTGTAGAGAGGATTGGTACGACTAGTCACAGCCGTACAAGGGCTGTAGAGAGGATTGGTACGACTAGTCACAGCCATACAAGGGCTGTAGAGAGGATTGGTTCGACTAGTCAGAGCGCCACATGGGCTGTAGAGAGGATTGGTACGACTAGCCACAGCCATACAAGGGCTGTAGAGGGGATTGGTACGACTAGTCACAGCCATACAAGGGCTGTAGAGAGGATTGGTACGACTAGTCAGAGCGCCACATGGGCTGTAGAGAGGATTGGTACGACTAGTCAGAGCGCCACATGGGCTGTAGAGAGGATTGGTACGATTAGTCACAGCCATACAAGGGCTGTAGAGAGGATTGGTACGACTAGTCAGAGCGCCACATGGGCTGTAGAGAGAATTGGTACGACTAGTCACAGCCATACAAGGGCTGTAGAGAGGATTGGTACGACTAGTCACAGCCATACAAAGGCTGTAGAGAGGATTGGTACGACTAGTCACAGCCATACAAGGGCTGTAGAGGGGATCGGTACGACTAGTCACAGCCATACAAGGGCTGTAGAGGGGATTGGTACGACCATTCAGAGCGCCAGATGGGCTGTAGAGAGGATTGGTACGACTAGTCACAGCCATACATGGGCTGTAGAGAGGATTGGTACGACTAGTCAGAGCGCCGGATGGGCTGTAGAGAGGATTGGTACGACTAGTCACAGCCATACAAGGGCTGTAGAGAGGATTGGTACGACTAGTCAGAGCGCCACATGGGCTGTAGAGTGCATGGGTATAACTAGACACTGCCCTACATTTTTGTTGAGACTAACTAAGGAAGACAGATGAGTACAGCGACGTAGACAAGTAAAGTAAGTAAGTGTAATATCCTGAATCATTTAATATCCCGAATCATATAACGCCCTGAATCAAATGTTTTTATCTCGTGCATATTTCCCTCAGGATATGTAATCAAGACTTAATAAAACGACAGGTAGATGCAATAAGTAAAGGTTGATATACATATTGCATATCTGAACCAGAAGAAACATCTGCGGAATATGATAAATCAATAGAAGATAGTGATCCACTACATCAATGTTTCCTTAAGTGGGGCTTGCGTACCCCAGGGGATACGGGAAGTGTTTGGTGGGGGGTACGCACTGCACCGGGCTGAGAACATCGGAAAAAAAATTCACGGCTTAAGGGAAAACATTGAAATGAGGGGAAGCAATGACCGTGAAAATATTGAAATGAAGGGAAGCTACTGAGAGGTACCTAGAGAGGGGGAGGGGGTCCAAATTCAAAATTCCCCCCGGGCCCCAGCTTGAGGGGGCCCCCAATTTTGTTTTACATTAAATATTAAGTATAATATCTCATGTCATGGTTTCGAATGTCAAAATGCAGTGGCTCCAAAGAGGCCAAGCCCCCCCCCCCGGGTCCCCAAATCTCTAGGTTCGGCTTTGGGAACCCATGGCCCCTAAAAACAATATATACACGTTTCTTTTTACCAGGGGTGCCTAATATTACGAAAAGAAAATGGGGTACACAGATGACCAAAATTTGGGAAACACCGAACTACAGTACAAAAGGAAGGCATTATATAATTATAATTATGCATGTCATAAAGGATGTCCACGGGATGTGTGCACAAAGGGTGTTCGCAGGATGTGTGCATACAGGATGTCTGCAAGATGTTTATATACAGGGTGTCCGAATGGAGGTTTGTATTCAAAAACAGATGAATTCATAAATCTGTGGAAATATTTAGTGTCATGCAGTGTTTTTGTTTTATTTTATGTTAGATGAAGTAGCGTTCTCAGGAGGCGTTCTCAAGAGGCGTTCTCAGGAGTCGTGCTCAGGGGGCGTTCTCAGGGGGCGTTCTCAGAGGTCGTTCTCAGGGGGGGGGCGTTCTCAGGGGGGCGTTTGCTGCGTGTCATTTACTTTCTTCTTCATTCAATCAAATAATGTATCCGAATCAATTACGATTCATACTCTTTATTTTGACTTCACACAAAGATAAATCATTAAAACAATAAATCAAATCTAACTGGTTCTACACTGTACCATAATATGTGTAGACTAATAAAGTGATGTATAACCAAACACAACTGTATAATAACACACGTCTTTTTCTATGCTTACATAAGGTATAACTCCTGTTTACAATTTTATAACATGCTGTTCCCGACCTCATACTCTATTGTCACCTTATCGACCCCCGACTAAACTGATCAACTGTCCTCTCTGCCCACTACTCCCTAACTGTCCCACTTTCTAACCGATTCTTAACTTAACAGTCTTCCTGCTCCCAGACTACCAACTGTATGTTTCATTAAAACATCCCAGAATTCTAAGGCTCTTTTGATTGGTCCATCTACCTCCATTTTTCAGTCCATCTGTCAGTTCAATTATCCATCTAATGGTAACAAAGAAAGTCTGTTGAACTCTCTCTTGGCTCATCACTTGTCACAAAAGAATAATGTGTCTAACCCTGAACTTAAAATTTAAAGAAAATGCATACTGTTCCTGGCCTGAACTTTTGAACTGGTCAATAAAATGGAAAGGTTGTATAGCTACACTAAAATATATCGATACATTTAGTAATCAAGAATTTTCTTCTCTAACAACTCTGCGTGCACCAATATGGCCGCAAGAACTACTTCGACACATACCTCAGATTTCTGTGATCTTCTCGGTTTCATTCATTACCTTTGTTTATCACGTAATTGGGATTCCGTATTGTTATCAACATACATGGAAACTTAAGGTGATTCATACAACGATGCAAGGTTTCTGCAAGGTTTTTTTTATATTTTTATTTTTTTAAGCTACACTAGTCATTTTTGGCACATGCATACAACAGACCAAATAATGAACAATAAAAAAATTATTAAAAAAAATATAGAAAAATGTATTCTATGACTTTTTGGGGTGAAAAAGTGTAATTTTAAGATATATTTTCAAAGAACCAATTTTTAAAATCTATTGTAGATATCGAAAAATAACTTTGCACAAATGTTAATGAGTGTGTTTCAAACAAACGTTCAATTTTGTTTTAGAAAAAATGGAAAATAAATAAACTATGATTTTTTTCTATTTCGGTACACTCAAAAAGTTATTTTCTTTTTTTTTTTTTTTGGGGGGGGGGGGGGGGGGGAGGTAAAAAAATACATATTAAAAAAATTCTATTTAATATTTCCAAAAAAATATTTGGTGGAGAACTGTCAACAATAGATGTAAGAATAAGCATACGACATTGTAAGCTTATATCTTAAGTTGTTTTTTTGAAAGTGTCAAAAAGGTACAAGATTTTTTTTAAAAAAGCGATTTTGAGAAAACCGCAAAAAAAAAACTGTCAAAAACCTCATTAAACAAAATACATGGCCTAAAAAAGATATTTAATGATTGGGCCGTAATAGTAAGTCATATTTCAATATGAATAAACAATTTTAACACTATAAAAATCAGCAGAAAAAAATCAACTTTTTTTTATCGGGAATTCCATGTTCTATTTAGAGACGCCTGGGTCACCTTAACCTATATCGACAGAAAAAAACTTTTCTCTCTATAAAAAAAAACTATTTTCAAACCTTAAAAGCATGTTGTTGTTGTTTGTTTTTAAAAGTGTGTATAGAAATGTTTATATGGGTATTTATGAGTATAACGTTCAAAAACTACTTATTACAAAATCATAAAATTTTAACTTTACAGTCGGTTTGATAATTGTTATTTTATTATACAGCTACACATGTAGAGCAAAATAAATTGTATATGGTCTTATTGGTAGATTGTCTCATTATATGGTTTAAAATATGTGTAGTATTAATGAAATAGATGGTTCATTTATTTCTCATTATTACTTTGCCTGAGGGAGATGGAAAAAATATGCTGGATTGTTTATGCGAACCAAATTATACATTGAAATATGTCGCAATTGACTGATAGGACATGTCCACACATTTGCCTGCCATTGTGATACCTGGGCTGATGCGAATGGTCAAAGTCAGATGCATAGAGCCTGGAACTGATTTAGGTGAGAGAACATTGTTTGATACAAGAGATATTTAAAACTTTTACGTCTTTCTCTCTCCCTCTCTCTTTTTCACTCTCTGACATAAACACACACGCATTTTCTCTCTCTCTTTCACTCTCTATCATTTGAATCAATTTGTTTAGGCTGAACATCTTGATAGTTATTTTTTTTTAAATAGAATATTGTGATAGTTAAAATAATTATTGATCTTACCCTAATATCATATTTAAACAAGGAGATATTTTTAAGCATCAAGAATTGCATAATAACCCGTCGAAAAACTGATATAATAATAATAACAGTTCTATTTTTTAAAAAAAGTACTTTTGACATATGGTGTGATAAAAACAACCTCATCATTTTTTTTTTAAATATACCATATTAAAAACTGAGTGATATAAAAATATAGGTCCGGCTTAGAAGAATTCAATTTAATGTTTTCATTGACTGAAGATTGAGTGGATGCTGGATAACCAATGGTAGAGTTATGTACACCGATAACATCATTAGGACACTAACAAATAAACATGGCAGTATTTGGAATTGAATTATGTGCTGTATACCACATGAATTTTGACACTTTACACAATATGAACTTTGACGCTTTATACGACATGAGCTTTGACACGTTTTACAACATGAGCTTTGACACTTTTTACAACATGAACATTGACACTTCAAATACATAATCTGAATCATTTTTATTAAATGTCTGCTCATCGATATGAAATTTCTTAAATTAACACAATCACACTTAAACTAAACAGGTTTCATACAAATTTCTGAGAAAATAAACAAATTAAAATAAAAAAGTCTGAAAAGTTTATCCATGGGGTCCTTGACAGTCATTTGGACCAATATGTCAATGTTTATGGACGATTACCTTGGAAACTAAGAACTCGTTAGTCCCAGGTGAGCCCATTGCTTAAGTCGGCCCAGGCTACAAGCTGTGGGAGGTTAATTATGACAACATATGGAGTGCCTCATGGTAATTGTAAAATTACTTTGTCAATATCACTTAATGTCGTTCGGCTTGTAACAATTGTTAGAAAAATCTGGCTAATTAGACAAAAACCACAACCAGCCAAGTTAAATTTCAAATTTGTACAAAGTATCATGGGTTTGAGACTTATATTAGATTTCTTTGTGTAAGAAGTGAAGTTGTATTATAGGTTAGTAAAGTAAGTAAAGTTCCCTTAGCCCTAACGGGGCCATCGGGGCAGATGAAGGGTAGAATTCATCTGTTTCTATAGCCTCGGCATATGAAGGGATTGTGTGGTTAGCACAACGCCCAGCCGCCTTTACTTCCCCAACTTAAGTCAGGTACCCATTTAAAGCTGGGTGAACTTGTGGGACGACTTTGTACCAAATTTCACCTGGAAAATTTCCATGGGCCTCACCTAGGATCGAACCCAGGACTCTCAGGTCGACAGTCGAGTATCTACACCACTCGGCCATCCGTCCCACTATTATAAGTTAGTTACAATCTAATACATAATCGGCTAACCTAGGCGTACGTTCGACCGTGTTCCGCGGCTAAATATAATCTGGCGAATTCCAAAATTTTAGTCTCACTCAGGCTAATTGGGTCAACTACGTAACTACAAGCGGTGGAGTGTCTTATTTATGAGGGGAAAGGGGGGGTAACTCTTGCTCGGCTAAAAATAGTCTAGGGAATTCCTAATTTGGTAGCACAGCCAACTTCAGCAGACTTTTCAACTAGTATACCAGTAAACTCCAACAACATTGTGCCACACATCATAATACAACTTCCTATAAACACAACATACCTAGAAAGCAATTTCCCCCCATTAAATTGTAGCAAAAGATCTCCACATAACAGATGGAGGTTAAATTTTACAGGGTTTTGTTTGCAGTTATACTTACACTGGTTTCAACGGTGTACAAGCTATTTATATCAAATGGACCAACTTTAGGAGTATTGAGTCATATTTCTTTAACAACTTTAAAGCTTCTTCCAAACCCAAAGTTCCATTGTTTATCAAGACAGTATTTTCTAAACTTGCAGTCCACGATTCGTCGAATGAAGAAAGTTTCAAGTAAGGTGGATTGTCAATAAGTACATGGGGAATGTTTAAAAGTGTCGACAAGATATGTCCATGAAGTCTATCTGTCACAACAACTCTTCCAAGTTGAAGAAAATAAATTAATTCCAGAAAATGCAGCCAAAAAAAACCCCTCAAAGTCTCTTGAGCCAACGTTTGATTTCCACTCATCGACCCAATCAGAAACATGAACAGAAATGTGTTTAGGAAATACTGGTAATGTATACTTGCTGGATTCTTCATCCATTACCCTCAGCCATATAATGTCATAAATTGGTGGCATTTGTCTCGTTAATTTACCCAAACCAAAAGCAAAATCAGGCGCTAAAATTAACCTCACTCCATGGAAATGTTTTTTAGCTATTTCTAGCGACTGTCTGTTACGAAGAAATATGGATATGTTTGTGCGATTAGTGTACATTTTTTGTGCTTTCATTAAGCTTTCACTGCTGTTATGTAATAAGATACTCTGTGAAAGAAGAATAATTCTATGTTCTGGATATCTGTTCATAATTTTTTCACGCATTTCGTCCGAAGAACTGTTTCCCAACAAATTTCCTCCTACTTGCATTAAAATTGCAATGGTATCTTTCGTAAAGTTTTTACTAATTTCTTCCTCCTTTTTCATTTGCTCTACTGAATTACAAGTACTGGTCTCGCAGTAATAGACTATAGTCAAATTCATTTTTCTAAGCAGCATTACCTCCCCAGCAGATATGGCGGGATCGCCTTTATTTTGATAAGTAGCGATCTCCATTAACATCACGTGTTTTATTGGACCAATCAAATCCGTGAGTAGATTTATAAGAACTCTCTGTGCCTCTTCAATAATTTCTACATTTGTTGTTAAAGTTTTAGATCTCATGTCAGTTTCCTCTGGATGGTCAACAAGACGCCAAGTTAAAAACTCCGCCAGTTTTGGATCTTTTTCTGTAATGTCCATATAATAATCACCTGATTTCCAGAAGCTATGATTAGGATTGAAATTTAATCTTTGAATCAGTGCCGAGTCGATAAACTGAATACCTTTAGTATCATGAGCAACATTTATTACAGAGTAGAGTGACGTCACAGTCAGACAGACAATGACCACCCGGTGTAGATATATTGATGACCAATGAGCTGAAAAAGAAGAAGAAAGTATATTTCATGTCTGTATAGTACTAGCCTTCTTTCACGTAGGTGTAAAAAAGAATTACATTTTTAATTATTATTTAAATATATAGTTAGGTGAGATTGAAATGATCTGTTGCAGGATCTCAGAATGTGCTTATATCAGAATGTGCATATATCAGAATGTTCATATATCAGAATGTGCATATATCAGAATGTGCATATATCAGAATGTGCGTATATCAGAATGGACCTCGCAGCATTTTTAAAACGCAATAAAAGTAAATTTGTATTAGCCTACTGAGGTATGAAGTAACAATTACCTTTATCACAACCGATTAAGGCAAGTGAATAAAAAAGGTGATTAAAGCAAGTGATTAAAACAAGTGATTAAAACCAGTGATTAAAGCCAGTGATTAAAACCAGTGATTAAAGCCAGTGATTAAAGCAAGTGATTAAAGCAAGTGATTAAAGCCAGTGATTAAAACAATTGTTACGCGAGATTAAATAATGTAAACCATTGATTTACAGTGTCACACCAAGAGCAGATTACAATTGTTCTCGTTGTTTCAAGGAGGGAACTCGTTTGATTTTATATCTACCGTTAGTGTAAATGCAATCAAATAGTCACACAATAATAACTGCAGCAACACGACCCAACTGTAATACCAGAAAGTAGATGCTGCAGAGATGGGATGTTTTAAGACGTTTCGATATTTTTATTTGCGGTTTGCAGATTTCTTTAAATGGGTTTCAAACTTATATTAAGACTAAATTATTTAGATTGAGCATATTTTTAAAGTTGTTGTTTTTTAAAACTTGAAATTTTTTATTTTTTTTAAATCCTGTAAATTAATTTTGGAGCCTATATCATTGATTGAAATACCTAAATTTGACCACGTTTAAATAGTCTTTTGTTTACTGAACAGTCTTTTATATATTGAAGGGTCTAACGTATAGTATGTTGTATATTGAAGGGTCTAACGTATAGTATGTTGTATATTGAAGGGTCTAACGTATAGTATGTTGTATATTGAAGGGTCTAACGTATAGTATGTTGTATATTGAAGGGTCTAACGTATAGTATGTTGTATATTGAAGGTTCTAACGTATAGTATGTTGTATATTGAAGGGTCTAACGTATAGTATGTTGTATATTGAAGGGTCTAACGTATAGTATGTTGTATATTGAAGGGTCTAACGTATAGTATGTTGTATATTGAAGGTTCTAACGTATAGTATGTTGTATATTGAAAGGTCTAACGTATAGTATGTTGTATATTGAAGGGTCTAACGTATAGTATGTTGTATATTGAAGGTCCTACTTAGAGTTTTTTTGTATGTTGAATAGTCGTTTAATGGTATGTTCGTATAGCAATAAGAAAAACAGAAGAATACCTTAAACATGTATGTGTTACTTTTAAATACTGGGAAAACGAAACTATCCGATTTTTTTTTTATTTTTTCGGATCAAGAGTCACAGCAAAGATTGTGTGCAAGACAAAATCAGTTGTCCCCGCACTTAATGGCCCATGTTCTTAGTAGTCTGATGGTGGTCCTGGAACAAATGTTTAGTTTTGTTAACGTTAGATTGAAAAAAAAGTATCCAATCGCTGCCCCCCTCCCCCCACCACAGCTGCTAACCCTGAGGTCGCTACAGACGAAGCATTTGAGAGGGTCACTAGTTGATGGATAGTGTGGACGGACAAGATTAGTGACATGGAGGACATGCAGTTTTTAATATATTTTACATCTAAGGAAGAACATCTTTATTATTTTCAATTTCATTTACTTACTTAATTTTAAATAATCAACACTTAGCTAATCGCGGAATTTACACTGAAATCAAACTGAAAACATCTGAACAAGTTTATAATTAATTTACTAATCTTGTTGATGCCTCCAAGACCATCGCACTATTTGCTTTAGTGGGGATAAAAGCAGTTCTAAGGTGGTTTTTTGGACCTAAGTGACTTCATCTCATCCATTCCGTGACTTCAAACACCTACTTCTCCTGCTCACTTTTTACCGTTGACTTTATATTATATCATTATTTTTTAACTTGTTGACAAAATCTACTTAACAATGCACCACCGATGTGTTTGTCAGGCTATCTTTAAATCAGTAACTATTTAAGATCAATAATGCTGTTGTAGATAAGTAACTTATCTATAAAAAAAATGTATGGAAATTGTAGATAAAAAATAAGGAGTACTTGCATGATTGACCGATCTTGACATTTGTACTTTCTTGTGAATGCTGCTTGACCTTGTCCAACAGATACACATAAAGACCAACGGTGGTTATCGTTAGTCCCATAAAGTTCCAGGCAGTGGCTGACCTCTGGCCAAACAGATATAGCACCAAGACCAGCACAAGACGTTTGATTATATTGGCAATAGAATTACTTACAATATTCATCAGCTGTTGACGAAAACATTTCTTAAAACCTTTAATCTGGAAAACCCTAACGGAGTCTGGACATTCCTGCCATCGACTATCTGACTACTGACCATCCTGACTCCGGGCTATACATTACAAGTAATTTAATAATCTATATAGTAAAAGCAATTTTAGTCAGGGATAGGCATTTTTATTAATATCGTTGGAGAACGAAGTGGGATGTGAATTAAATTTGATCCATCTGAACTTTTGATTATTCAACATAAAATTCTACCACAACATGCTGACTTATCGAGTCATTTACCTATTTAGAGTGGCATATATAATGGTTGTCACCATTGGGCAGCATTGTTAAATATTAAAAAAAATATTCTGAAAATTATTCCAATGTACCTGTAAAATGACGTTGGTTGTGATGTATGAATAAGCGACATGGCAGACTCCGGAGACAAACATGGCTCCAATTATGAAGTGTGAATCACGTGGTAAGGCTGTTACGTTGGTCAGATAGACAACCAGAATGACCGCTGCCCCCATGCACAAAACGGCCACAATCCTAGAGTTTGATTGAAGTTGTACAGGAAAACTGTTGGTGCCGGAGCCTGGAAGTTTCTTGATGGCCACGTTTCTGACCGTGACGATGACGTTGGACATGAAGGCCAAAAATATGCCAGTAGGTACAGACATATCACTTATAGAGGTCGCTGGGGGGAAAATATGTTTTTTTTTTAATAAATACATCAAATACATGAAAACAAATAAATAAACATATATGAGGAGTGCATATGGTACATGTCAAATCAGAACCCTAATGCGTCATGTCCTACAAATGAATCTTAAGAGTCAGGGGTGTTTAGATGGTGGAACCTGGCTCGGATAGGAGCTCCGACATATTGAAACATCTCCACAGCGGAGCTGTGCGGTGAAATGAATAGTTGGAAATTAGTATGTACCGGATTTAGCCGTGAGAAATATAGTCAGTAGCTACTCTTTCCACTTAGTTTGACTCCACTGGCATCTGGAAATAACATGCATTCGTTATATTTTTTACCTTGTTATTGCGTTTTAACTTCATGAAGAATTATATTATTCGCGTTAGTATACTTGCATACTTAATTCGTAATGTATATATTATACATATACATATTTGTATATGTGATGGATTAAAAATATCAACATCTTCATGTTACCTCTAATTTTATAGTTTTATTTTCTTGTGATTACATACTGTCCAGAGTCGATAGATTAATTAATAACATATTTAGAAAATTCAACAACTGTGTCCGACCATTTAGAGAGTCCAAGAGTAGTACCCTGAGAAACGAAGTTAAATTGAATTATTTTTTTTTTACAACTTAATTCATTTACCATTGAAATATAGGATGTCATTATAATAATGTACACTGCAGTCGCGACCATACTGGGCCCATACATGGGGACTTTTTTATTGTTAGAAACATTAGCAAAACTAGAAGGTTTTTTCAAGCCCCGCCTAAAACACTTGCCATAGGCGTTCAATCCTTTCAGCCTAGGCCCCGTCTACTGATATGGCCGACTCTACAAACAGGCTTCAAGTGTTTATAAATATGTATCAAAATACGTCATGTTTTTGTTATCTTGGTTAGTGCCTTTGATTTCCTTGTCACGTGACATATGTGTCATTCAAATACTTCTCATGGAGATTGACAACTATTTGACCTATTTATGATTTTCTGGAGTTTGTTCAGTTCATGTACGGTAAATGCTGACGTTGGACGGTGGCGAATTTTTTTTTTTTAAATATTTTGTTGGACTTCATTCATTTTATTTTCAAAACCTAAAAAATTCGGACATTTTCAGAAAGCTTTAGTTTGTATTCTGACATACCACGTCACTGAACACTCAAAATGCCGTTCCCTTCAGCAGCAAATGAAGTGTCACCCGTGCCCAACTGACCCCGGCACCTATATACACCACATGGGGGTGTGCCCCCAGCACCTATATTCACCACATGGGGTGGGGTGCATATGTGTGTGGTTTATGCAATAAAAATAACGCAGGTGAAACTACTCGGGATCTTTAAAATTACAATAAAACGTTTTAACCATTTCCAAACAAAAATTCATTACAGACAACAGTGTCAAACATCGAGACTTTAAAATTCAATTATTTTAACTATAATTAACATTCCGCTGTTTACAGATAAAATTATAACATTTATTTTTGAAGCAAGGAAAAACATTAATAATAATAATTGGTGTGTCTCGAGTAACCACGCCATCAAGATAAAAATTAAACGTGTTGTGGTACGTGGGGGCTGTATTACTGAATGACCTACCCTGTCCATTGCCTAGGGCGCTGAGGTAAGTATGGGGGCGCCAAAGTAGACTAACCTGACATACCAGAAGATTGAAATATATCAGTTGAAACGTTCAGTCAAATCGTCAATCATTTCAATATATATATAATTGTGTACGTTTTGTCTTGTAAGAGACCCATTATTCTATTCAATGACAAAACAATGACACTCCATTTGAACGTTTAGACACATCTTAGACACATCTTAGACACAACTTAGACACATCTTTCGTGTTGAATTGATAGTTCGAAATAAATAAACTATTCGACTTCAACTACTAAAGAAAATCAACTTACTTGAGAACATCAAAGATCCACTTGTGATTAGAGAAATACTGAGAACAGTTTGAACAGAAATTGATGTTTTGAAAACAAAATGTTGAGCGATGGTGGTGGTGACCGGTTCAGTCAACTTGATGGCCAGTGTAGAGGCAGCCTGTTGGTGTTATAAGATGTATTGTTTGTTGATATTTTGTATACAGAGTATGGCTTCCTGTTGTTATAATATGTATTGTTAGTTATATTTGGTATACAGAGTATGGCTTCCTTTTGCTATATAAAGTGTTGTTATAAGATGCATTGTTTGTTGATATTTTGTATACAGAGTATGGCTTCCTTTTGCTATATAAAGTGTTGTTATAAGATGCATTGTCTGTGCCCCCCCTCCTCAGTTGCAGTCCCAACAGGCCATGTCCCACGGATTTCCGATCTTGCAGAAAGAATTTATGTGTGCCCTACACAAAAAAAACGTTCTGGGCAATCTAGGGCGAAATAGGAAGGGGAAATAAAGGCGGCTTTGCTTAGCATTAGACACACAGACTCTCAGCCCAAACAAGACTTAATGGCTAAGGAATTTTTAGAGCATTTTCGAAAAAAAATGCTCTATTGTCCCCGTTTTGTCTGTCTGTCTGTCTGTCTGTCTGTCATCACCCTATATCTCAATAACCATAAGTCCTAGACTCATGATGTATATATCCTTTTGTAGGTCTTGGCCTGCCAAGAAATAGCTTTTTTCCATTTCGCGATCTGACCTCTCAGGGCTGTAAAAGGGGCCTTATAAAGTACCGTTTTTTACTATATAAGCTATATTAATAATGGACCGCCCTATATCTCAGCAACCATAAGTCCTAGACCCATGATGTATATATCATTGTGTAGGTCTTGGCCTTCCAAGTGTACATCGAAAGTCCATTTCGCGATTTGACCTCTCAGGGCCAAAATATAAGAGATTGTTATGTACCGTTTTGCTTATATTTTAAATATAAATAATAAAAGCTAATCAAAGGGGCGTAATCATTATTTATTTTTGTAACAGTTATTCAACATGACTTACTTGTCCTTTTAATATCTTTTTTCAGATATATGCATTACACAATTGAATTTATAAACATTTCCAAAATTTACAAATATTTACTGAAAGATAACAAACGTACTGAAAATGCGCTAACACGTCCTGTGTCCAGAATGGAACAGGCTTAATTGCTTGTTTTTCTTTAGAGTAACGTGTGGTACCAATGCAGATGTGTACTCAACAGATTAATTCCATTTGTTTTAACAGTATAGTAGTTTTAACAGTATAGTTGTTTCAATAGTATTGCTGTTTTAACAGTATAGTTGTTTCAATAGTTTTGCTGTTTTAACAGTATAGTTTTTTCAATAGTATGGTTGTTTCAATAGTAGATTTGTGTAATCTCTTCCTAACCCCTCCCCCAGCGGTCATACAGCAGTGAACGAAGTAAAATATGCTGTATGTTTTCGTCCATTAACGCGGGAAAGGGTAGAAACAGTGACGTAATGTGTGCCTCTGCAGACTAATGACATTTGATTGACATATGTCATGTGTTTGGACCTAACATAAGTAAATGGTAAAAAAGAGCAGGATTTAAAAATAAAAACCTTTAAGTAAATACACAAATTTAACTTGAAACAAAACATACACTAAAATTTTGTATTCTTAAATTGTTCTTAAAGTAGCTAATTTTTTTGAGTTAAGCTTTTTAGCTAATAACAAAAATTTCACTACACTTATTCTATCTTTGAATGAAATAAAAAAAAAACTCTAGTTAAACTTTTGATTATTAACTATTTAGTTCTCTTGGCCCATCACTTCATATATGTAATATAAAGTCACCTTAACTGCTTCATTCCACATTCCATAGAACTGACCAGTTAGTACGAACACTTGAAATAAAGAAATATATATGACCACATATTGGAGTGTACATCGTATGATAAGGCTAGGAAAGAAAGGCGAAGTATATAAATAGTTTAGATTTATTTCTGGCCTGTTTCTATTTCACTGCCTCTCTCTTCTCACTGGTCTTACTTATATTTAGTACATGTATCAATAAACAAAAAGGTTTATGTCTTCACAATGTAAAGTATTAAAACGGAAAAAGCCGATTTTTGTTTATTCTATACTTATTTAATCGACTGCACATCTAATGTAATCGATAATGTCTCAATATCGATTTCCCATTGCATCAATACACAATACACTGTACAAGTTCTAAAAATAAAATGTGCCCAATGATCAATACACATTCCTATATTTAGTGACACACTATTCAGTAGGGCAGTACCTGTTTCTGTGTCTACAGACTACATAGTTGTATATTATAGATGTATGGGATATATGTGTCTATAGAATACATACGTGTGTATTATAGATGTATGGGATATATGTGTCTATAGACTACATACGTGTGTATTATAGATGTATGGGATATATGTGTCTATCGACTACATACTTGTGTATTATAGATGTATGGGATA
This sequence comes from Bulinus truncatus, assembly GCA_021962125.1. Lineage (NCBI taxonomy): Eukaryota > Metazoa > Mollusca > Gastropoda > Planorbidae > Bulinus > Bulinus truncatus. The sequence continues at coordinate 845,714 of JAGDYQ010000173.1, read as the reverse complement.
TATGTGTCTATCGACTACATACTTGTGTATTATAGATGTATGGGATATATGTGTCTATAGACTACATACGTGTGTATTATAGATGTATGGGATATATGTGTCTATAGACTACATACTTGTGTATTATAGATGTATGTGATATATGTGTTTATAGACTACATACTTGTGTATTATAGATGTATGGGATATATGTGTCTATAGACTACATACGTGTGTATTGAACATGTATGGGATATATGTGTCTATAGACTACATAGTGTGTATTGTAGATGTATGGGATATATGTGTCTATAGACTACATACGTGTGTATTAAAGATGTATGGGATATATGTGTCTATAGACTACATACGTGTGTATTATAGATGTATGGGATATATGTGTCAATAGACTACATACTTGTGTATTATAGATGTATGGGATATATGTGTCTATAGACTACATACGTGTGTATTAAAGATGCATGGGATATATGTGTCTATAGACTACATACGTGTGTATTATAGATGTATGGGATGTATGTGTCTATAGACTACATACGTGTGTATTATAGATGTATAGGATGTATGTGTCTATAGACTACATACTTGTGTAATTTATACTTTATGAGAATTTTTTATTTCTCCATATAAATACTATCCTTTATAAATATGGGGAAAAGTTCTGAGCTAACTATTCCATGTCTGTTAAGTTTTAGATCCTTCCATATTCAGTGGGCATCTGATTGGATGACAGTAAATGAAAAATACATTGTCACCCCCTCGCCCCCCCTACCACACCCCTTTTCACCCAACGGTCACTAACAATGTTGTTGTAAATTATACTAATGAACTAATGGATAGCCGAAGGCTTGATGGAAATGTCGTTCCAAAAACAGCTAAAGACTTACTTCCAAACCCCCACCCACCCACCCCTGTCCATACACACAAACATTTTCCTCAGTTTTGTAAGAATCCCCCAAACTCAGAGCCCAAGACATTATATGAACGTAAAGAATTAGATTGATATTGTCTCTCTCTCTCTCTCTCTCTCTCTCTATATATATATATATATATATATATATATATATATATATATATATATATATATATATATAGCACCCTTCTGTTTACAAACATTATGTCTCCTCATTGAAAACAATATTATCAATGACATAGTTTACATGATAAAGTATCTCCATTTAGCATGATTAGTTTTACACTATAGAGAATCAGATCCGCTTAATTAAAATGATTTTATAGCTTACAACATGGTTATAATAAATTAAATATCTTCAGACATAAATTAGGACATTTACCTCGATGTAGGACATACTGTAGTTGGTGGCCAGTGTACTCATTACGTGACCAATCACCAGGATCGCCATAGGTGTGGAGCTGAAGAAACTTGTGGTAGGGGATAGTTTCACACACATTAGACATGTTAAACACTGTGTGAGTCAAATATAAAAATGGCATTGTATATTCTCTTTTAAACGGTTCATACCATGTTAAAGTGTATTAAACATGTTAAACACTGTATGAGTCAAATATAAATAAGGCATTGTATATACACTGTTAAACTGTTCATAGCATGTTAAACTCTGTGACAGTCAATTACAGAAGCTGTCAGTGTATATACTCTGTTAAATTTAAGTGCAATACATCGACGTCAGTATCTTAGAGAGTGGTAGCAAAAAATGCCGCCCTTCACCCATGCTATAAGATAGTCAAGCTGTGAAAATGTTTCCCCCCAGCTGGTGACCAAGTAAGTGCCCCCCGCTCCCTCGCTAGTTACGCTACTGACGTGCATACTTACTGGATATTGTTCAAGTATAGAATAAGTTAATAAATTAATTTGTTGTGCAATTTTAATTTATAATTTCGCATTGTCTTACGTCTTTATGAGACAATTGATCTTTGAAATTTGAGAAATTTAAGCCAGTTTTTGGATGTAACCAGGATCGGATCTACAATTTTAGGGGCCCTAGGCGAAACAAAAATTTGAGGCACCATTTTGAAAAATAAAAAAATAGCTATTTTTCGTTTCATTTTCATGTCATTCTCAATATTTTGGGGCCCCTTATTATACGGGCCCCTAGGCCATGACCTAGTCGGCCTGTCTGTAAATCCGGCCCATGATGTAAGAGTACTACTGTAAGAACGACATACACCATTGGAAATTGATGTTTCAAAACGTATAGTGTTGAATATATTTTAATACGTTCTTTGGCCTATTTTCCTAGTTACCGACCCTGTTGAACTTGCGTCATAAAAATATCAGGGCAGTAATAAAGGTAGAGGTATTTAGGGCGTTAAGACTATTTTATATATTATGTACACTGCTCATAAGGTATTCTGTACATGTTGAGACAAATAGTAAAAGCAATCCGAACCTGCGCTGCGGTCAACAGAGTCGAAGAAAGGAAGTATATCAAAGCACTGTCGTTCTTGAAAGTTGACTGGAAGAATGACTGAAATCCAAATAAAAACATTTTCCCACACTCGTAGCACAGAAATGACGTCAACGTCCATATTAAAAATATGACAGCGGCGACAATCAATGAATTTTTAAACTCTTGAACCATGTTGTCTGGAGCATTCAGTTATACCGGAACCACACCCTAGAAAGATAAAAAAAAACATATTAGCAAGAACGTGTGTTAGTAAAGCAAAAGTGTAGTTAAATCATTTAACTGAAAACAAACTAAAATTAATTTCTCCTCTAGACATTAGCTGTTCTAAGTAAATCATCAAGTCTATGTACTCATCGTATAGATAAAACACATAGGTGGAATCAACGGATTCGTTCACAGGGGGACGTGCCCGGGGCCCCGACTTTTAAAAGGCCCCGCTTTTAATTAGAAATGTAAATATATTTGTTTGTGTTTTAACCGTTTATATACTGACCTTATATATGTCGTAACATCATATTCTCACATCATATTTGTTGACATCAATCATATAAAAACTGAAATCAGCTCTAATCCCTGTAGTTCAGTATCATGGTCTGAAAAATAAAAACTACTCCATGATGCACTGTAATACTATCAAGTAAATTAAACATTGCGTTCGGTCGCCACAGATAAATCCATTTGGAAATGAATCCATTACGCCCTACAGCTTAAACACCTGAGTGAACAACCAGTTCACCCCATTTACACACATAACTGAAGAATATAATGGGGGATATATATGCACTGCTTCACTATTCATGTGTATACTTGAAATAGTTGTTTTTTTTTTAAAATATGAATTTAGAAGAGCTTTTGAATGTAACGAACACACCCTGCCTTTCTTTGTTTGTGATCGTATTGATCATTTGTCTTGCTGGTCCTAGAGAAGTTGAGTGCAGTTAGTCACAATGACTAGAATACTATAATGTTTACCTGAATATTACAGGTGAGAGGAAATGAGCGTTTGACGACATCCTACAATAAAGTTCGAATTTGTCATTGGCACAATGTAAACCTTATAGTGTGGTTACACTCGCACTGGCTGCCAGATAGACGTGAAGTGGGGTATGTGTTCGGATCCTCGTGACTCCAGCTGCCAATGTCCGGCTGCGTTATGTATTTGTTCTTTCGAGATCTCTTTCTTATACTTGAGATGAAAGTTGGTCTCTTAGAGCCCGATTTATGAACCAATATGACGGAGCGTAATGTTAGTTACCCAACAAGTAATCCGGAAATTCCAACGTGTGGTTTGTCAGACCAACGGCCAGCAAGATACCTGGAAAGTCAAAGGTGTGGTATGTCATTCAGTGGCATGCAATTAGGGTTACAGTCCAGAAATTCCGGTGCCCCTTAACAAATTTTAACTTTCCCCCGACAAATAAGTCGCAGCTTAGTTGTAGCCAAATAAAATGAATTTAAACAAATTTCGAAAGCGGTTCTTTCCCTTGATTCAGGATCAATGTCTTGCACGCATGCTACGTCAGAATCTTGCACCCGGCCCGCATGAAGTTTTTTATGTACTAAAATTATCTTTCATGACATGTTTCAATATTGTATCTAGAATGTGGTGATATCATCCAATGTATACAGCTTTTTCGAATCCAACATCTTGAAAGTGTTTCTGTAACAGTGTGACTGCACCAATTCTTCTTCAAGCATTTGCTGCAGTTGTGCCAGAGACAATCATTTTAATTCATTGAGCACAGTTTTCATTCGGGAAAAGTGGAGAAGAGTAGTATGGCAGGCTAGTGCCCTAAATGAGATGTAGAACCAGAGAAAGAAAGAAGAAGACAGCTTTTTTTTCATTGAATATTGTCTCCCCTTTTGCATTTGCCAGCTGAAGAACAGGGAGTCTGACCTCCTTTTTTTCATTTTTTATAACAACAACCTCATATGTTTTTTTTTGTTTGGTCTTTCCATCAAATTGTAAACAGCGGTGTTCTTTTTTAAAGTTTTCCTTGAAATTACTTTGTAATTTTTCTCCTTCTTTCATTAGACCTTTGTAAATGCCGCAATGAGTTGGAGTAGATATGCAAACTCCAGTTCCCGACTTTTTGGACCTTCCTTGTCTCAATTTTGCTGCAGTCACTAAACGCCCTGAAGAAGTTTTTTGGCTTTTAGACTTTAATGGTTTCTAATTATCTTCACTACTACTGGAACCCTGTTCTTTGCTCACAAAATCTTCTTTACTCACAGAATCTTCTGTACCCGAATCGGGTAAAACAATTGATTCAACACTTTCTTCAGTAAAGCTTTCTGTGACTGGCATTTTCCCTTTAAGTAATTTCATTTTTCTTGAGTGAATCTTAATCATCTTCAATAGCATACTTTTCCTTTTGTTGAAATCTGAAGTGCATAGAACTCTCTGTCTTCTCGGCACAACCACTCTTCTTTCTCATCTCTTACCTTAAACATCGCTGTGAAATCATAGTTTCAATGACTTCGATTATGTCTTTCAAACTTCTTAACAACATTGTACGATCATGTCTTTTCTGTTTTTTACATCAGAAGCAATTGTTTTAAATCTGTTCACGATATGTAGTTCTATTGGAATTTTTCGCATTTGATTAAGACTGGCAACAGTCTTTGGTGATTTAATGCCTTTTTTGGAAATACACTAGATTTGAAGTCCAAATTCTCTTGCTCGTCTCGGAAGCTAGAGCATTTTTGACAGAACTGCTCTGAGACAATCCAGAAATGACACAAATACTAATTATGCCTATAATAGTTGCCAACTAAAATGCTGACGGTGCATGTAACAACAAAGAACAAGTTAAAATACTAAATGCGGGTATGACATACGATTTACTGGGCATGTGGAGGGTGACTTTTTTAACAGTTGAGGGTTGTTATTGATATTTTTTGTTTAAATATGATAAATATCCACTCGTGGCAGTATGGGGAATAAAAAATAATGAAAAAAAATTTTAGTCATATGCCTAATGGTCATTCTGTCAAAGTTAAAAGGCCATGGTAACCCCGCGTTTCCAAACGTTTGGCCACCCACTGATCTACACTCTACAGCTAACACCGCAAGTTTGATCGAAACAATAATCAATTATTTCCGACAATGTCATGCTTCGTATTACTATTTAAGAATCTCCTTGGGTACATATAAGTTTATGTATTTTCATAATGGTATGTGCTCACCTTTCTAATGCAATATTTGTAAAACGTGGTTTAGTGATGAATCGCTACGTGAGTTCTTCAAACCTTTGGTTGTTTTAAACAAAAATTATATGCCGCTGCGTACCTTACATAACATTTTCAAATACTCCTTGGGGTACGCGTGCTACCGGTAGTGAGAGAGAGCTTCCAAAAACATAAGAACCACTCTGCTTGTTATTTGTACTTGACATCTATGTAAGAAATATTTTATTTTAGAAAGAAAACCAATCTTGTTTGTTTGTTTTAATCCAAAATTGCACTGTACGTGTTTATAAAAGTAATAGCTAAATTAAGTACATGTACTGCAACCTAAGTATAAATGGTAATGTCATCTTGCCTTTGTGTGTTTGTGTGTGTGTGTGTGTGTGTGTTATATGTGTAGTTGTGTTAATCTGTGTTTGTATTATGTGCTTGTCTACACACTTATTTATCTAGAATGATTTAACTAGTGCAAAGAAGAATAGCTATCCAGGAAATTTATTGTTGTTCCTCCGTCCGAGTCATTCAGTAACATTCTTTATATCTATTGGAGGTCAGAGTAAGGGAATGGGGGTTGAGGGGGTATGAAGATTTGAATGTGTTTAGTTGGTCTGTATTGTCGTTCAGTAATGTCATCCTAGTCTTTTGTACTGTCATACTTTGTACTCTAATACTGTGCAATGATGTATGCTCATACTGTGCTATCATTGTACTCTTTTACTGTGCTATCATTGTACTCTTTTACTGTGCAATCATTGTACTGGTTTACTGTGCTCTCATTGTAATGTTTTACTGTGCAATCATTGTACTCTTTTACTGTGCTAGCATTATAATGTTTTAATGTGCGATCATTGTACTATTTTACTGTGCTATCAGTGTACTGTTTTACTTTGCTATCAGTGTACTGGTTTACCGTGCTATTATTGTAGTGTTTTACTACGCTATTATTGTGCTGTTCTACAGTGCTATCATTGTACTGTGCAGTCATTGTACTATTTTACTGTGCTTCTATGTTAATATAAAATGTTTTAACTAATATCTAGAATAGCCAATAAGTCCGCGGGTCATATCTGGCCCGTCAGTCTGTTTATTGCGACCCTCCACCCGGTTCAGAGTAGAAAAACAGCACTTTATCCTCTATTGTCCCCGTTGTCTGTCTGTCTGTCTGTCCGTCATCACCCTAGATCACAACAACCATAAGTCCTAGACCCATGATGTATATATCATTTTGTAGGTCTTGGCCTGCCAAAAAATGACTTTTCTCCATTTCGCGATATGACCTCTGAGGGCCGTAAAAGGGGGCTTATAAAGTACCGTTTTTACTATATAAGCTATATTAATAAAAGAGCGTCCTATATCTCAGCAACCATAAGTCCTAGACCCATGATGTATATATCATTTTGTAGGTCTTGGCCTGCCAAAAATGACTTTTCTCCATTTCGCGATCTGACCTCTGAGGGCCGTAAAAGGGGGCTTATAAAGTACCGTTTTACTATATAAGCTATATTAATAAAAGAGCGTCCTATATCTCAGCAACCATAAGTCATAGACCCATGATGTATATATCATTTTGTAGGTCTTGGCCTGCCATGTGTACATCAAAAGTGCATTTCGCGATAGGACCTCTCAGGGCCAGACTTCAGGGCTCCTAAGGGGCTTATATATTATATTTAGATTATAAGCTAAATAAAGGGGCGAAATCATTATTTATTTTTGTAACAGTTATTCAACATGACCTACTTCCCTTACTTTTTATAAAACCCATAATCAATGACAACTTTGCAGCACAGCTCAATCAACCAAAAGTCATCATTTGTTGGGACTTCAATCAAGATTTCAAAGAGCCCGGGGCAGAAATTGAAAATTTCTTCGAAACAAACTTCAACATTCAACTACTTTCACCAAGATTAGCAACAACAATTTATCAAACAACAATTGACGGAGTTTTCGGACGATTAAATAACTACAATTTAGAATGTTTCAATTATGAGTCCTATTTCAGTGACCACAAACCACTTGTAGTTAGATTTAAGAGAAAATATTTTTTTTTCAAATATAAAGAAACGTCTTTTTAATATCTTTTTTCAGATATATGCATTACACAATTGAATTTATAAACATTTCCAAAATTGACAAATATTTACTGAAATATAGCATACGTACTGATACATACACGAAAATGCGCTAACACGTCCTGTGTCCAGTATGGAACAGGCTTAAATTGCTTGTTCTTTTTGCTACGGCGTTTACCTTCAGTGTATATCACATCATGTCCACAGTATATTCATCTTCTCTCGGTCCAGCCCGCCGGTCAAATTTTCAAACCATAAAAGATCCTCGACTCAAAATGTTTGCCCACCTCTGCATCTAAAATATCCTAAAAAAATTGTCCTATATAACAATAAATTAATTAGTTCATTAATAAAAAGTATTAATTAGTTTGACAGTATAATTCAGATGAATGGATGTGTTCGAACAGGAGCATTATATTTCAACATTTCAAACTCAAGACATTTAAGAAACGGTTTTTGGAACTTTAGATCTATTTCAGCATCATGCCAGCCAGACGAAATAAGTTTCACAGTCTCCAAATCTCTATTTTACACGAGTAACAGTTCTTAAATGATTATTGCCTTTATCTTTTACCAGCCAATGTTCATACTTAGTTCTGGCAACTAGTCAATGTTCATATTTAGTTATGGCAACCATTCAATGTTCATATTTAGTTCTGACAACCAGCCAATGTTCATATTTAGTTCTGGCAACCAGCCAATGTTCATATTTAGTTCTGACAACCAGTCAATGTTCATATTTAGTTCTGACAGCCAACCAATGTTCATATTAAGTTCTGGCAACCATTCAATGTTCATATTTATTTCTGGCAACCAGAAAATGTTCATATTTAGTTATGGCAACCATTCAATGTTCATATTTAGTTCTGGCAACCAGCCAATTTTCATATTTAGTTCTGGCAACCAGTCAATGTTCATATTTATTCTGGCAACCAGCCAATGTTCATATTTAGTTCTGGCAACCAGCCAATGTTCATATTTAGTTCTGGCAACCAGCCAATGTTTATATTTAGTTCTGGCAACCAGCCAATGTTCATATTTAGTTCTGACAACCAGCCAATGTTCATATTTAGTTCTGGCAACCAGCCAATGTTCATATTTAGTTATGGCAACCATTCAATGTTCATATTTAGTTCTGACAACCAGTCAATGTTCATATTTAGTTCTGACAGCCAACCAATGTTCATATTAAGTTCTGGCAACCATTCAATGTTCATATTTATTTCTGGCAACCAGAAAATGTTCATATTTAGTTATGGCAACCATTCAATGTTCATATTTAGTTCTGGCAACCAGCCAATTTTCATATTTAGTTCTGGCAACCAGTCAATGTTCATATTTATTCTGGCAACCAGCCAATGTTCATATTTAGTTCTGGCAACCAGCCAATGTTCATATTTAGTTCTGGCAACCAGCCAATGTTTATATTTAGTTCTGGCAACCAGCCAATGTTCATATTTAGTTATGGCAACCAGCCAATGTTCATATTTAGTTCTGGCAACCAGCCAATGTTCATATTTATTTTTGGCAACCAGCCAATGTTCATATTTACTTATGGCAACCATTCAATGTTCATATTTAGTTCTGGCAACCAGCCAATTTTCATATTTAGTTCTGGCAACCAGTCAATGTTCATATTTATTCTGGCAACCAGCCAATGTTCATATTTAGTTCTGGCAACCAGCCAATGTTCATATTTAGTTCTGGCAACCAGCCAATGATCATATTTAGTTCTGGCAACCAGCCAATGTTCATATTTAGTTCTGGCAACCAGCCAATGTTCATATTTAGTTCTGGCAACCAGCCAATGTTCATATTTAGTTATGGCAACCAGCCAATGATCATATTTAGTTCTGGCAACCAGCCAATGTTCATATTTATTCTGGCAACCAGCCAATGTTCATATTTAGTTCTGGCAACCAGCCAATGTTCATATTTAGTTATGGCAACCAGCCAATGTTCATATTTAGTTCTTAGTTCTGGCAGAGTGATGTAGAATTAATTGAACGACTTATTTTATGTAATATATTTTAATGAAGATAAATAGTAGAAAGTTAGACATAATATATACAGTGGCGTCACAAAGGTTGTCGTCACCAAGTGCGGAAAACTAAGGGTGTCACCCCGCCATAATGGACTCTAGTAGACTTCCACCATGGACGATTGGCCAATGGGACATATTTCGAATTTTCTTTTTCTATTTTAGAAATCTATATATAACTTAAATTAAATTCTTTCAAAACAATGATATTTCTGAAACGTTTTTAAATGATTTCATTCAATTTGATCTGTCTGGCGGTTTAAGTTTTTGTTGTGTGTCGTGAAATAGTAAATCAATTCTCGAGGTTCAATGGATTTTTGAACAATTGTTTGTTCCCGATGACGATGCACTATTTTAAGGCTTTTGAGTCAATCAATTGAAGTCTTGTAGACATTTTTTTTTTTGGTAACAAGAATAATGATAAATAACACTTAGTGTAGGACCGTTGTCACTCCATGTTACGTATAGTTTATGTATATTGCACAAATGTAACATATATGAATTAGGATGGCTGACTCTCTCGAAAGTACAAGAAGGTGGGAAGGGGGGGGGGGGCATTTTCAACATAAAAAATATTATGAAAATTAAAAATACAAATTAAAAATACACTTTCATTGTATTGTACTAAATCTTCTAAGTAAAAAAAAAAAAACATTTTCAAGAAATGTGGTGAATTTAAAAAAAATGAGCGCCATTTTGAATTGAAATTTATAATGTGACAAAATGAAAACTTTAAAATATTCACAACTAAGTGTACCTCCAAACTCAACTCATTTAAAATTTGAACAAAGTATACTAAAAATGATTATTCATGTAAATATCATTTTCTAGAAATACTTCTCGGTATAAAATTTTAATGAAAGCGATTGAAAACGGGAGCAATAAATAAATAAAAAATGAAAGTAATAAATGTTATCTAAAAGAAAAAAGAAAAATAATGATTGTTAGGTTTGTTTGGATAAAAATTAACATTTAAACACACTTATCTTATAAAACATATTATTTAATTATTTTTTTCAAACAGGCATTGTATTATTGAATATTTTGATCTTGAGATGACGTCATTAGCTGTATTTTTAACTGAAAACAAAAACAAATATGTTTTATTTTAAACAAAGCATATTCAGGACTCTTCTATACACGACATACACATTTAATGCCAATTGCCCCAAACGAGTATCAAAAATGAAGATGTGGATTTGTTGTAACTGGAGAAACAAACGAAAAAAAAACACACATAATATACGGAATAAGAGTAAAGATGTTCAAATAATTCTATTTTGTCAGTGACATCAGCTCTAATAAAAATGTGTTCAATCAACAGGTTGAAAAATTCAATCAACCGATTATATACATACGTCTAGAAGTAAGTATTAACTAAAAGTAAACATTTGACAACGAGGAGATATGACGTTGTTTAACATAAACATCTATCTCTCCAATCGTTCTTCGTTTCTTTAGGTTTATTACTGGACTGAGCAGTTACGGAGTTTTGGACACATTTTTCTTCAGATGGGATGAAGGGCATCTATATAAACATATGTCCTATTTTGATCAGTCATTTCGCAAGGTAGGACACAAGAGACTGATGAAAAGATTTAGAATCAGTACTAAACATTTCTACTAACTGTGTGTAAGGGTACTGTTGTGTCTTTTTATATTACAAGAATTACATGACTGCCAAGCACAATTTGGCAAACACGAAATTATTACGCAGACAGATGCAGATGGAAGATCTTGAACATACTGAAGCCAGCGTTATGTACGGACTAATACCCAACATTACAGGCTGTTGGAAGCAAAGTTTTTCAACTATACAGAAGGTCAGCTCCGGCAATACAATCTATTCGGTCAACGCACTCGACTCAACTCCAATGTGTTAAAGTCACGCTAAGCTCTTTTAAGATTCAGAAAGCCTGTGCTGCGCTGTGAAGACTTTCTGCGTCAGAAAAAGATCTCTAATCAGCTGGATCAGAGGGCAAAGATCTAAGAGAACACGCCAAAAACTGCGTTTACAGAAATACAAACAAATCTCACAACTTGGATGCAACCATAAAGGTGTTATTTTTAATAAACTGGGACCTGTCTGTGATCAGATGGACAACAGGCTAGACGATGACTTCTCAGACAGCAATAGCCGGTGCTCTGAGGATTCCAGGACATGATTAAGGACGACAACCGGTCTTGGGTTGCAGATCTTATCATAGAATCTCCGTCAGTGATGAATGTCAGCAGGAAATTACTGCCGGCTGAGACTCGTTATGCCACTGAAGAGAAAGAGTGTCTGGCGTTGATTTGGTGCATCACGAAATTAGAAAAATATCTTTTGGGGTGTACGTTTACCTTATACACCGACCACGCCCCAATGGCCCTCATCAACCAGAAGAAACATATCAATCACAGATTGGCTCGTTAGTCTCTACAGCTACAGAACTACAGATTCAACATACAGCCAATACCAGGAGAGGACAATGTATTTGCTGACATCCTCTCAAGATGCAGCGCATGGACAGACGTTGGTGGTCTACACATAAAAGTGGAGGACACTTGGAAGAATGCCTGTGGCGAACTGCTAAATGAACTTTGTAGAGCCAGACTTCATCGTCTACAAGTCTACACAAACAATAACATTATTGTGATGATTTATTATTTCAAGAATTAGTTTTGTATTTTCATTTAATCAATTATGGTTTATGCTTCAGTTGTTGGATACACATCTGGCAGATAGTTATTGTCTATTGTCTGGCCATATGTAAAGATGTGTATTTTGTCAAGTGATTTTTTTTTTCGGATTATGTTCACATATAAAAATATTGGTTGGTATATTTTATTACCAAAGTTTATAACGATTGTACTGAAGAATAATTATTGACTTTGGGGGGAATTATTTGTACAGAAGTCAACTATTGACAGTAGTTCATAGTGGGTTTTAGTTTCGTGAATATTTTGTTACATTTTATTTTCTTTGCGTAAGAAAATTATTTAATTTTGTTTGTTTGCTTTTGAGGTATTGGTGGCATTGAGTGTCAAACTTAAGGGGCCGTGGGGGGAACGTTGTGTATTGGTTTGTGACGTGCGCAGCGCTGTGTTTCTATGTGCGAGTTTTTTCCCAAGTGTTACTTGGTGCGTGTGTTTCAAGAGGAAGTTGGGAGGTTGAGCTTGAAGAATGCGGACATATTATGAAGTATTAACGAATGAGATAAATTAGAGGCCCAACAAGATCATGTACACAACAGAAAACACTGAACATGATTGCCACGGTGTAGAATGATTGCCACGGTGTAGAGTGTCTGCCACGGTGTAGAGTTTCTGCCACGGTGTAGAATGATTGCCACGGTGTAGAATGATTGCCACGGTGTAGAATGATTGCCACGGTGTAGAGTGTCTGCCACGGTGTAGAATGATTGCCACGGTGTAGAGTGTCTGCCACGGTGTAGAATGATTGCCACGGTGTAGAATGATTGCCACGGTGTAGAATGATTGCTACGGTGTAGAGTGTCTGCCACGGTGTAGAGTGTCTGCCACGGTGTAGAGTTTCTGCCACGGTGTAGAATGATTGCCACGGTGTAGAATGATTGCCACGGTGTAGAATGATTGCCACGGTGTAGCCACGGTGTAGAATGATTGCCACGGTTTAGAGTTTCTGCCACGGTGTAGAATAATTGTCACCGTGTAGAGTGTCTGCCACGGTGTAGAGTGTCTGCCACGGTGTAGAGTTTCTGCCACGGTGTAGAATGTCTGCCACGGTGTAGAGTGTCTGCAGACTGAGAGGAGAGTGCTTTAGTTGACTGACAGCGTGATGGGTTCTGTTTGCCGATCAAATCCGCCATTACTGCAAACGACGAATGCCAGGGACTACCTGATCAGCAGTATACATAACCACCTCTTTTTTTCCAGCCATACCGGTCGATTTAGCGGAAACACCCCCGCCACTCTGTAGGCTTGCCAGTTAGGCTGGTTTGACAGGCACACAACACCCTGTCATGCTAGCAGTGTTGAAAGGGGCTGGCAGCCAAACACAAATTAGGGGTCCCTGTTTATAGTTGCACCTCCGCCCACATTAATGCCGCTATGAAATGAGATAGCAATAAGTGAGTGAGCAATATAGGGTTGGTCCTTGAAATCATTTGTAGGGTCGTCGAAAGGAAGGTGCTAATCAAATAAGAGCATTAATATGCTACTTTTACCTCTTAGATCCTATAAACCACTATTTTCCGTTTTTTATGGTGCCTTTCTTTTATCCCCTCCATAGCCGATAGTAACATACAGGGAACGTTTACCATTATCTGAAAAATTCTCCAGGTTCTTCAGTTCTACAGTCGAGCCTATTACATAACTCAAATACACCCCCATCACATGATGTAATATTTTGATAATAGAATTATCGTTGCGGCTCATCTTGCTTGGGTATCGGGCCTCTGTAATTTAGTAATTAATAATATAATAGCGATATGGGTTATACGTTAAATCGAAAGTAAAGAATTAATACAACAGTATTCCAGTTTAAAATACAATCATGAATAAATCGGACCTGCCCGAAACCAAAAATAACATAGCCCACCGATCTAGCCTAAGGGCATATAACTCTATGCAAAGGTTTTGCAGGGTACAGCTAGTTATAAAATATTACTAAAATGAAAGTGATACTTAAAATCTTATATTTTGTGTGGTATTTGAAATTTAAAAGTAAATATATAAAATTATCTTTGTGTAACTTGTTGCATCCGCTACAGTTGACTGAAGTCATTTGTTGTCAAATTAAATTTCGGTGTAGTTTTCTGTTATCAATAACGCAGTGGCTACGGTTCTGTCCCTGACAGAAGCCGTATTTTTTTTGTCCAGGTACCATCCATATATGTGCGCATGAGCGACTTTCGGGACTCCGTATTTCTAGCGATATAATGTTAAAAAAAAAAAAGAAATTCTGCTAATTTCTATACAAATTAAGTTCTCAGCTTTTATAATATTTATTTTTTTAAAATAAATACGGCTTTGAATTATTTAAAAGTACACAATAAGAATATAGGCCTAAAACTAGGTCAAAAGAAAGTGAAAACATAACCGAGCACCACTTTTTTTAATAGTACATTAAAATTAATGCTTAGTTTGTGTGGCGCGCTAGCAGAGTGGTTTAGACTCTTGGCCATGACTCATTTTTATGCTGACTATATCCAGAGGTTCGATTCCTCTGCGATACATTTTTATTTATTGTTTTTTTTTTTCAGAATGTATCCTTTTAGTTGTCAGGATATATGTCTAAAAATAAGAGTAAAGATGTGCGCATGCACGGCAGTTATTCTTTATTACTTTTTTCGGGTCTTCCCAAGCCTAATAAAGTCGGACGAATAAAACAAACAATTATGCGTTAAATTTGTATCTATCGCATCCCCCCTTCCCCCTTTTTTAGCTGTAAAAATAATACGGCTTCTGTCAGAGACAGAAACGTAGCCACTGCGTATCAATAATAAGACTGAATAATGCCTTCTAACTTCATATGATCCTCAAGATTAAAAGGGCCCTATTTAATAAATTATTTATTTTTCACGAGTTGTCATCATAAGACCCCCTGAGCCCGACTGCACGGTGGGCTACAGTAATGTTAGTACAGAGTAGTAAAGAGCTGATACAATGGTAAAAAAAAAAGGATTTAGAATGTAATATAATACATTGTTGTTGAAACGAGTAACATATATCAGAGATGCATTGATTCTATTCAAGTCAAATGTTTAAGCTGTACATGTTCAGCTATTGACAGATACAGAGATGTGTGAGAGCGTCATATGTTGTCCTTCTTTGCCCATTGTATTAGTGTTTTTAATAAGAATGGTGAAGGCATTATTTTTTTTCCCTCACTTGACGGATTATAAAACTTGGATTTCTTGTGGTTGACACAAAAGCACAAACACATAAGAATCAAAAAACACAAAAAAGTGGGCTGATTGTTCATTCTTTAGACTATTAGTAGGTTAAAAATGTAATCAGATATGATTTTTTTAATGGCTCTTTTGAGATAAAAGAAATAGCTACATTTAGCGTCATTGTGACTGATTGTCATCTATTCAAGTGTTATATACTATTTTAGCTTTTTTATATATTAATGTGTTATATATTGCTTGATACATTTTTAGCTTTATCATACATATGTCAATGTGTCACCAACTTGACTAAAAAAAGAGTACACTGTGTTAGGTCGTGTTTCATGCCACCATAACCAGAGCTAGATTGAGAGACATAACCAGAGTGACATAGTGACATATTCAGATCGAAATGGAGAAACATATCCAGTGTCGTGTCTTACCACCATTTACAAAACTTGTCAAGGAGAAGATGATCATGATGGATGTGTCATCTGTATTTTATAATATCATCATAGACTCATTACGGATCAATCAGGTATATTATGAATTTTAAATCCAATTAATGTTATCCCAACTGATTATAAAAGATTGTTTGAAATAATGGCATTGAATTAGTTTAGAGTTTGTTTTGTTTTTTGTTATTTTTTTTTTATGACAAGACTCGGCATATACATAATATGATTGATATGCAAAAACCATTTGTCAGTGTATAAGCGTTTGGGCTATCACTGCTATCAGCCTTGACAGGTTATTACTTTCAATATTATTGTAAACTGGAGGCGTGTCTTTGGTAGCTGTGGCGGTTCTTTCTTTATTACAAATCACAACATCAAAATATAAGAGTTCTTTGCTGATTCAAGTATTTATTCTCAACACAATAATATTATAAAAATGATGAAATAAATTCCGAGTACATATTGTAAAATCAATCCAATAAATTACCACATTCAAATAGGAACACAATCAAGTTCTAAGGATCCATCTATAATATCTAAGTACATATATGCAATAAACTGTCTAGCACAATATCTCCAACATGGAGGTGAACTATTATTCTCTCATGATCACTCAGAATAAATTAATATATATCACTAAGAAAAAATACAACGACACGTCTGTCCTATACGAGAGTGAACTTCCAACTGTCAAATTAATTCTTACTTCCGGAAATATAAAAAACCCGGATTTAGTTAAATTAAAAGTGATCTTACTGTTTCGAAACAATTATATTTTTACACGAAACAATTATACCTTTACACCTCCCCACCCACCAAAAAATGTGCAACATTTCTCTAAAAAAAAAAAAAAACTATTATTAATTGCACTATAGATCTGTACCATCCTTAATTTATGATAAGTTACAATCAATGGATCAAAAAAAAATATTCCACTCTATGCAACTAGAGTAACTATATACATCAATATATTTACACTTGTATTTTCTATATATAATATCACACAGTAATTGTGTGTGCAAATATCAGTTATCTACAAAATAACATTATGGGTGCATATATTTGAATCAACATCATAAAAAAAATTTGACAGAAGTTACAATCATAAATTATATGTCTTACAATGTGGTATCTTAATACTACAGCATTGTCAAAATTAAATTAATTATTTTATCAATTGTTACTGTATACAACATGGCATATCGTGCCGAAGCAATGCCAAATATATTCAATATCCCCATTAAACTCAAGTACAATATCATGGCATTCCTATGCCCAACTTAAATATATGCGTAGTTTTCCGAAGCAATTCAAATAAGACAGTATGACAATACCGATGTCCATACTCTTAATTCAATAAACAATAATCATCAGCCACCTGGCTGGATCATATGGGGTACAATCAACATACAGCGTCCCTGCTGCTTATATGGTCCTTCCTGACCAACCCTTGGAGAAACCAAGTACAATAACTAAATGAGAAAAAAAAACAAATGATTATGAACAATATTACCTAAGTCCATCTCAACAGTATAACTAATTCATAGTACCAACATAATATATTCCACAGTTTCAAATTACACAATGTCTAACAGTGGTATACTTTTTTTTTTATCCTGTTATATCAATATGTATATCACCTCAAAATTTGGTGAACAAGTACAAGTTTGTGGTATCCAAATAATTACAAGTAATAGTAACAAATAATCATGTCCCAAAAAAAATGTTATTTCATATTACCAAAATCTATGTAAACAATCTTACTAATGTGTGCTAAGTAAATAATAAAATTAATGTACAATACCATTATATACAACAATTTGCCAATCAATGTCAATTCATGCAATATTCAAAAAAAATAAATTACAATGCCAATGTATGCTATCTCAAAAAAAAAATTGTTCAATGCCATTATATAGAACAAATTGCACAAAATGTCTTTCTATTACAAAAAATTGCCATGTCAGTGTTTTTAAACACCAACCTAAGATTAACAATCTTCAAAAAAAAATTATTGCTAAGTCATTTATTAACATGAAGTACAATGTGCCACATACAACAAAAAATATAATCATAATATATCATGCTGAATGAATTTATATTCTTGAGTAAGAATTTCTAAAAAAAATTTTCTATGTGTTACAAAATATGCTAACTCAAATTACTATTACAATTTATCATGTCTATAGGTGTTCTAACTAAGTCTAAAATAAATTTGATTTAACAATCAAGAAAAAAAAATTTTTGTATGTTATTATATGCTATTTAACTATTATGCCAGCAACAAAATATCTGATCAATTTATTCAGTTAACCTTGATAAAATATCTGGTATGAAATTATCTGAACCTCTGATATGTTCTATCTGAAAGTTATAATCTTGCAAAAGCAAAGACCATCTGGTTAATTTGGAATTATTTATTTGTTTATGTTTAAATTCAATCAGTGGCTTGTGATCTATCAACACTAAAAATTTTCTACCTAATAAATATTTCTGTAATTTAGTTATAGATCAGACTATGGCTAAACATTCTCTCTATAACAGAGTATTTTCTTTCTGTTTCTGTCAGTTTCCTACTCAGATAAAATATGGGTCTATTTACTTTATTGTCTGCTTCCATTAAGCACGCACCAATGGCAATATTTGAAGCATCACTACATAATACCAAGTTACTGTTTGAATTAAAGGCTTTCAAAATGGGAGGATTGTTAAAGTGATTTTTAATTTTGTCAAGTGCAGACTGACATTCACTGGTCCATATAACTTTTTGTTTCATGTTTTTCTTAGTGAGTTCCCTAAGTGGGTCCATAATATCACTAAAGTTCTTTATAAATTTACTATAATAACAACATAGTCCAATGAGGGCTCTAACTTGTGTTTTTGTTTCAGGGGTTTTGATGTCCAAAATTTTGCTAACATTAGTGTTTGTGGGTTTTATTGTACCATGACCTATATTGTAGCCCAAAAAATCTATGTGTTGAAAACCTATTTTAATTTTGTCTGGGGACACTGTGAGATTATGATCTCTGAATATAATTAATAGCTCATTTAGTGTTTTCATATGAGTATCCCAGTCCCGAGTGAAAATACAGACATCATCCACATAGTGTTTAACATTAGGCAGGTTTCTTAAAATGGATGACATCATTTTAGTAAATGTGGCAGTGCTATTCACTAACCCAAATGGCATGACATTCCATTCATAAAAATTGTCATGGGTAGCAAAGGCTGTAAATTTTTTAGAGTTTTCTTCCATGGGTATTTGCCAGAAGCCACGAGTTAAATCTAAATGAGAAAAAATGTTGGCATGTGCCATATCATTCACTAAGTCATCAACATTAGCTAGAGGTTGTTTGTCTATCTGTGTTATTGTATTGAGACCTCTGTAATCGCAACAGAGTCTCATTGTTCCATTCTTTTTCTTAACTAAAACTACTAGGGATTTGTAAGAAGATTCGGAATGTCTTATAAGACCATTCTCTAACAAGCTCTTTATTTCTTTATCTAATAACTCCCTATATTTGTATGGTATATCATAGCATTTAGCTTTAAATGTTTTTCCTTCAATTAATCTAATTTTGTGCTGAGTGTTAGTTGTTCTCCCTGGCTTATTAGAAATTACCATGCTGAAACTATGCATCAACCTTTCTACTTCAGTTTTTCTATCAATAGACATGTCTGAGGAATAATTTATTTGTGTAAGATCATCAAGATCTTCACTAATGACCGGAATTTCTTTACAGACAAGATCATTGTCTTCTTTGTCATGAGATATGACATTTAATAATTGAGGATCATTCGATACAGAATGAATATTCAATAAGTCTAAAACTAACTGGTTTGATTTCACATGATCACTAGTGAAGTTATTAGCAATTGACTCATACAAGTTTTCCAACTGATGAAAATGATTAATTTGGAAGGAATCAAGGTACTTGCAGTTGAGTTTATTTTGTCTAATGCACTCTGTGACAGTATTCATAAAAATTTTTATAGTATCATCTTCCGACATCTTTTTTTCAAAAGCCCCTATCTGAATTTGAATCAATTGTGTACCTAAACTATCTAAATACTTCAATGAGGCTTTATCTGTTTGTAAGAATGAGTTCAAATATTTTTTTGGTCTGGCAATATATTTCTTTAGGGTGTCAATGTGACATAATGTATCTTTCCCTTCTATGTCTAATATGTAGTTTGTCTTGCCTATTTTATTCATAACTTGATACGGACCTCTCCATTTTTTCTGTCTTGTGGATATAAGACACATGCACTATCCCTTTCATTTAGTGTCCTTAACTTTCTATTTCTATTCTTTTCCAGTCTATTTTTCTTATTGCTATTATTTAAATTGGCCTCTGCAAATTTGTTTGCATAAGTCAAGTTATTTCTAATCTGCTCAACCCAGTCAGAGGTTTGAATTTTTTCTTCTTGTAAAGAAGGTAAAATATTGTTTTTAAAAATTTTAAGGGGGCTTCTAGGGTTTGTTCCAAACATCAATTCAAAGGGGGAGTATTTAGTTGACTCATGAGGCACTTCACGGTAGGCAAATAACACAAGAGGTAAAAATCTAGGAATTTTAAATGGTTGTTCAGAATTCTGTATAGTTTGTATTATAGTAGTAGTATCATTTTCTATAGGGTCCCTATCTATAGATTTCAGTACTTTTTGTATGTTTATTTCTTTGTTTATTTCTTTGTTACTCAACCAAAGTGTGAATAACTCTTGAGAATTATCTGGTTTAATGTCTGGAATATTACCTATAATCAAAGGGGCTACTGGGGATGTCATAGCTATAGCCTCAATTTTTCCACTAATCCATGGGGTGTCTATATCTATCATGGCTTTCTTACAGCTGAGTGTGTGACCATTTCCTAATTTAATATTTTCTGAACTGTCCATCATGCACTCATGTGGAACAAGAGATACATCTACCACTACACATGTAGCACCTGTGTCTCTAAGACACATAACCGGTTTATTATTGAGAAAACAGGGGTAAAATATCAAATTACCATTGTTACTTAACAAAGCATTAACATTATGCACTTTGTTATTTCTATTTAAGGATCTGCCTCTATCATTATTATGTCTAGGAGGACTATTGTTTGGTGACTGTCTATTTTGATATTGTCCCTGATATCTACCAAAAGATCTATCATTACTGTTTCTATGATACTGTCTATTGGGTATATATCTGCTTTCTTGTACATGACCATTATTCACATGTCTATTTCTGTTGAGATATAATTTGCATTTGGCTATATTGTGTCCTGGATTATGACAGTAATAACAAGTCCTTTGCATCCTATTAGGAAATCTGGCAGGTAAGCTTCTATATCTATTATCATTATAACTGTACTGTAATTTGTTTTTGTGTCTAATGGCACTAAAAGTGTTGTCATTTTTACTTTTGAACATGGGGACATCTTGATTGCTATCTTTATAATCAGATAATGTGGAAATAAGATCTTTCTTACAATTGACCTTTAATTTAATGAAAGAGAATAATTTGCTGGAACTTATGTTTAAAATTTTGTCTACTAGCATTAATTCAATAATTTGTTGGGGATCAGATGCATTTATGCCAGCCATTTTTATGTAGTTATTTAAATAGGATTCCAATTTATTTATATAGGCTGTAGGGTGTTCTGTTTCAGCCATTATTGAATTGTGGAACAGATTCCTATAGTGTTCCTCAGTTTTGTTATGAAAGTCTAAAAGGTGTTGTTTAATTTCATTATATGATTTGTGTTCTGGACGTCCTAACATCTGCAATACGCTTACGGCCTCACCACGGAATGCTTCTAGTACATATTTAGTCCACTCAGACTCTGGTATATTGTTAACTGTAAGTATAGATTCAAAATTGGCCAAATATGCATCAATGTTACCATCTTTAGAATTGAACTGACCTATATGTGGTCTACCACCTGTATTATTCTTTTGCAGTGTTTTTGTGTGTTGCTCTGATTCTATTCTTTTCATTTCTATTTCTGCTTCTAATCTTTTTATTTCTAACTGTATTTTCTCTTTCTCTAATCTTTCCTGTCTGTCTGCATCTAACTTTTTCATTTCTAATTTCTCTTTCTCTAATCTTTCCTGCATTTCTAATTTGTCTTTTTCAAGATTTCTAAGGGCAAGTCTGTCTTCTCTATCTAATCTTTCTTTATCTAATTGTAATCTGGCTTGCGCCTTAGCTTCCTCTTTCTCAATAAATTGCAGGAGTTTTTCTCCTGTTAAGCCTAATTTCTCACCTCTGCTTTTATAAATATCAAACAAATCTTCAGTTGGGTTTTTATTATCCATATTGTCGGTCCAGATATATCAAATATGGAAATATAGTGATAAAAATCACTATTATAGTAAAATATATGATACTGATACTGTATCACTGGCAATACATAAATCTATAATCAATGAAACCTCAAGAAAAATTACTGGCACTGATCAATAACAACTGGCACTAAATAATACTAACTGGCATTGATTACATGGCAAAAATCATTATACAATATTGTACATTGAAGTAAAAAAAAAAAATAGAAGGGGGTCAGTGTTCAGTGTCCAATAAATAATAAATGAAAAATAATAATAAAGAAATAAGTTTTTACAAGACAGGACTTAAACGATAACAGAATCAGCGAAAAAAAAAAATTCCTAGTAGAGTATGATAGTAGACATGAGAGAAAACAATGGTTAAACTAGACGAGACATCGACAAAACTGGTAGAAGAAAAATTTCGGACAATATTTAAACAAAGGGGTTTAAACAATGAACAAACAAGTCGTAGACAACTAAATATTTACGTGATATTGATAATCTAACTGGATCCAAAATTAATCAATCAACACACAATTAAGTGTAAAAGATCCAGTCAGAAAATCAGTATGCTCTAACAGAAAGCGCCAGATGACTAGTTCAACTGACTCACCACTCCACCACCCATAAATGAAACAAATAACATAAATGAACACTGAGTATAAGGGGAAAAAATAATGGGAGAGAGAGAAAAAAAATTATTAATTAAATTTAAAGTAAGTATATTTACTTGTCTTCCTTGTTCTGCTGTTCTTTCTTCTTGTCAAAAGATTAACTCGGATGCTCCTGGTTCCTAATAATGTTAATACAAGCACTAACAAGCACAGTCTTTAGTGTTGTGTGTAGCAAGCAGCCATCTTGACCTGAATTCCTCTTGTGTAGTGACGTCACGGCAGTCAAAGTTCTTCAGTATACAATGTCAAAAAGAAAAAGGACGAATTCTGTAATACTGGATACTTGTACACTCATCAAAGTGTAAAAGAATTATTTGGCATACAATTGCCAAGCACGACAAATGACTGAACAGTAGAGACTGTCGCAATCAATTAGAGATGTTAGTTATTAACGATCTCAGTGTCGGAACACGTCGACTTGAAAATGTGGGTCACTGTGCTGTGGGTCACCGTGGGGCTCCGTCGGGTTGAATCGACGACTTCTGGTGCCGCCTCTGGAAGATGAATTTAGCTCGTCCAGCAAAAGGGAACTTATACTTTCAGGTCTTCTCGGGTTCAATTCGCTGGCGCTGCCACCATTGTCAGTGTATAAGCGTTTGGGCTATCACTGCTATCAGCCTTGACAGGTTATTACTTTCAATATTATTGTAAACTGGAGGCGTTTCTTTGGTAGCTGTGGCGGTTCTTTCTTTATTACAAATCACAACATCAAAATATAACTTGATATAAGAGTTCTTTGCTGATTCAAGTATTTATTCTCAACACAATAATATTATAAAAATGATGAAATAAATTCCGAGTACATATTGTAAAATCAATCCAATAAATTACCACATTCAAATAGGAACTCAATCAAGTTCTAAGGATCCATCTATAATATCTAAGTACATATATGCAATAAACTGTCTAGCACAATATCTCCAACATGGAGGTGAACTATTATTCTCTCGTGATCACTCAGAATAAATTAATATATATCACTAAGAAAAAATACAACGACACGTCTGTCCTATACGAGAGTGAACTTCCAACTGTCAAATTAATTCTTACTTCCGGAAATATAAAAAACCCGGATTTAGTTAAATTAAAAGTGATCTTACTGTTTCGAAACAATTATATTTTTACACGAAACAATTATACCTTTACACCATTGTTGTTCATATAAAGATTATAAGATTAATATAACAAAACTTACTGTTATATAAAGATTATATGATTAAGAATTCACATATTATGTAACGCTAAAGGTAATTCACAATTACCTCCCTCCCCATTATAAAGTTTTAAACAAGTTCCAGAACCCTATTCCCCCCCTTCCCCCCCCCCCCAATTATATTACTAATGAACCGATTTTTATTTTATTGTTTTATTTATTTATATTTACTATTTTTTTTTCACCCAAAGTTTAAACATTTTGAAAGTAGGAAACGGATTCACATTCCACTCAAATATAGAAAAATACAAAAAATAAAACAGTAGCTGTATATAGTAGCTTTATAAAGTAGTATATAGTAACTGTATATAGTAGCTGTATATAGCAGATGTATATAGCTTTATATAGTAGCTTTATAAAGTAGTTGTATATAGTAGCTGTATATAGTAGTTGTATATAGTAGCTGTATATAGTAGATGTATATAGTAGCTGTATATAGTAGTTTTATAAAGTAGTTGCATATAGTAACTGTATATAGTAGCTGTGCATAGTAGATGTATATAGTAGCTGTATATAGTAGCTGTATTGGCATCTGTAAACGGACATACTGATATCACTAATTTATATTATTGTTTGTCCTGCAACTGTGTCTATTTCTATCAATGTTCGCTTCACTAGCAGCCCAAATAAATGGTGATGGTCACCGAAGTGGATCGTGGGGACGGATGGTCGTGTGGTCAAGCACTCGACTGGTTCGATCTCCGGTGAGGACCTAGGAAATTTGTAAGCATTGTCACCTTGATTATGATTCAAATAGCTTTAGAAATTCTTACATAGAAAGATATATTATTGGCTTCATGACCGAAAATCTAGAGTTCTTTTCAAACACTGAATATAAATTATACAAAATGAGCATCGTCAATTTAAATTGATTTTTACCGAATGCCGCAATATTTGTGTATGATTCTATTGGTGCATCAATATTTAGGGCACTACACTGTTAAACATAGCACAAATGGCGGGATTTTTTTAAAGTTTTTGGTAGACATATACACTTTAATTACATAGCAATGCGTATAATATATATATATATATTGTGTGGACACACTGTCATTACATAGCAATGCGTATAATATATGTATATATATATATTGTGTGGACACACTGTCATTAAATAGTGAATACACAAAGTAATTTTATTTTAAAAAAATGTTCGCGTGTTTACGTTAGGTTTTTTATTAAAGAAAGAACTTTTATTAAACTGTATTAAAAATGAGACAAATAAAATTGTTTACTCTTAGCTCATACAAATATTTAGACATCAAATTGACAAGGCATTTCATCTATATAAGAGGGACATCATATTGACAAGACATTTCATTTATACAAGAGTACAATCTGGATATCACACTCTTCTTTTGTCAATACAATTTTTATTGATATTTGTATAATCTAAGCCTAAGGTATTAGTTTTTACTTTAAAGTACATTTAATAACAATCTTTTAAAAAATAATTACATTTTTTAAAAATACTTTTAGCGTGGAACAATGTACTCCTCCAAACCTTCGCAGTAGTAAACTAACAGTACATATATATTTATTTCTTTAACAAGTATAGAAACTATACTAAATCTATGTACTCTAAAGTTTTCCCATGCGGCTCGTCTCTTGTGAAACTAATTGTTGTATGGCTCTGATTGTTGTATGGCTCTGATTGTCGCATGGCTCTGATTGTTGCATGGCTCTGATTGTTGCATGGCTCTGATTGTCGCATGACTCTGATTGTCGCATGGCTCTGATTGTTTCAGGGCTCTAATTGTTGCATGGCTCTGATTGTTGCATGGCTCTGATTGTCTCATGGCTCTGATTGTTGCATGGCTCTGATTGTTGCATGGCTCTAATTGTCGCATGGCTCTGATTGTCGCATGGCTCTGATTGTCGCATGGCTCTGATTGTCTCATGGCTCTGATTGTTGCATGGCTCTGATTGTCGCATGGCTCTGATTGTCGCATGGCTCTAATTGTTGCATGGCTCTTTGCAGCTAGTCTCAAGAAATCCTATTCGTCTACACGCTAATTCATCCAGGAAAACCGTGAATTTCATTGACTCAATTAACCTGGTAAAAGCAGTTACCAGTCTTTCCTGTTCCTGTTTGATGCCCGGCAGCTAATTACGCATTGGTCGCAAGATATCTATGGTTCACGCCACTCACCTTGGTGAGAGTCAGCCCCGTAGCCAAGAAGGGGGCACTGGGGGCCCGTGCCCCCCCCCCGCTAGGTGTGGAGTGCCCCCCCCCCGCTTAAAAAGAAGAAAAAGAGGAAAAGATAAAGAAAAAGTAACTAAAATGAGAAAGTACCCCCTTGCTGGGTATTGGTGCCCCCCTGTTTACTTTGACCTGGCTACGGGCCTGATGAGAGTGCTGTAATCTTTATAAATAAGGTTTCTACGCCGGTCTACATCTTGACACAGATTTTTTTTCGACATTCAAATGTCCATCCATTAGTAAGTAAACAGCGTGCCGCCAGCACATCAAGTTTAATAAAAAAAAAAAAAGTGTTTAGAAAATAGAGCGACGTGTTGATACTCTGCCACGCGCAGCACTAACGTTAATTACGCTATTCATTACATGAAATAAATGTGCATTCTGTTAACTCTATGACTGATCATCATCTGTCTGCGTACTTGAAACAAAAAAAATTCTGAACGTCATTATGACTTTGAGTTTGTTCATGTCGTAATTTCGTGATTGCGTTAACACTTTTTTTAAATTTACGAGATTTGAAACATTTAGGCTAGACACGAATCATCACAATGTCGTTCTAAATATTCCAAAACTAGATATTAAGCCCGGCGTTTCCCGGAAAATCTAGGTTAATGTGAAACCCCTTCTTAATAAATTTAACTACTGAATTTTTAATTATGATTAATTAGGTTAATTAGGTGCTGATTTATGCCACCTTCCTAATGTGCAGAAATGACCTACATTTCATACGTCACAATTAACGTTTTACCCGTCATCGCTAACTAACCAAACCAAACAACCAAACAAACAAACAAACAAACCGAGCCAACCTAAACAACTAACAACGAACTAAACCAGCTAACAAATCAATGAAACAAACCAACAAACCAAACATACCGAATCAACCAAACCAAACCAACCAACCAAACCAAACCAAACTAAACACCATTAGATAAAGATATAGGTGCTAATGTATGTCACCCGTTACGTTTTACAATTAATTATCTCAATATTAAAATCAAAACGAAGCATTAATAAACCTTTTATAAAAATGCACAGAAAAGTAAAAAAAAATAACTACTTTATTATACCATTTTGCAGCACAAAGGCAATTTGGTGTGGCACGATATAGCACCCGCGCACAAGTTCAATTCGGCTTTATTAGTCGGGAAATGACGTCAAAGAGGATTTTTATTTATAGCGACGGCGTTCCCATTCTGCAAAAAAAGTGTATCATCGGGAAATGACGTCATATATTATTTATAGCGACGGCTTTCCCATACAGGACGGACGACAAGATATGTGAGATATGCTTTATATGTGAGATTATAGGCTACTAGCTGTACCCTGCAAAACCTTTGCATAGAGTTATATTCCCTAAGGTTTGATCAGTATACTAGGTTATTTTTGGTTTCAGACAGATCCGATTTTTTCATGACGATTCTAAACTGGAATACTGTTGTATTAATTCTTTACTTTCGATTTAACGCAGAACCCACACCGCTATTATTTATATAGATATGTATTTATATACTTAGGTAGTAACTGATTTAATTGTTCAGCCCAATGTTAATGTGTCACACAGTTATATTCGCTGACATTGATAAATTCTTTGCTTTAAATGAAACTACAAGTAAATTTCCTTCATCTATAAAATAATAACATTTAAACGTATGCACCAAAATTATGATAGCCAACAAATTCAACGAAATTGTATGCTTTTTTTCTAAAATTCTATCAATTCAATGTGAGTACTATTGTTACAATGGTTTGAGAACAGCTAGTATTAAAGCTTATTTTGGATTTACGCCTTCCTCTATGTTTTGTCATCATATACACACACACGCACACACATAAACCAACAACATTAAAGTGTTTCATGTGATATTTTTAAACACATCTGTAAAATAGTTTAGTGGACATTTTAGTATTTGGTGTAATTGGGGTCTACAAGGTTGTCAACCATTGGGCTATAAGATGGAAAAATAGAACAAAAAAAATGAAAATATTTTTTTTTGTATTGAAAGAAATCATTGTCTTATTGTCTACAATCAAACCTCTTCATAGAACGTATATTTTATTATTACATGTGGAGACAATAAACAGAAAATCCTTTAATCAATTTTCCTCCCATGTTGTGACATCTGGTTTGGAAAACATGAGTTAGATAAGCAATGCCATTCAATAGAGTTTTATTTCAAGTCGTTGACTGAAGACCCGACATCTGTTTCTACCAGGCGGATTATTTTTTCCTAAGTGGTAAACAAATAGGTTTCATAACAATCATTCTTAATGTTTCTGATTGTTTATTATTTATTTATAGTCATAAATAAAAATAAAAGTTTCTGTTTTTTTTTATATTTATAAATTGTATTTCATTCCAACTCTGGTATATATAATAGTATATCTGACTCACTTATGACGTAATTTCTCCTGATGATGTATCGTAGTTATCTAATTGTAATTTGTTCGTTAATTAAACAAAAAGTTAGAAATATTGATGACTAATTTTAAGTTAATTTTAAACTAAGACAAAAATGTTGATGTTCTGCTGATTAAGCTTCACCTGCTTAGACTGTTGTTGAGATTTCATGTAATATTGGTAATAGTGTTGTTTTCGTTGACGAAAACTAAAACTAAAACCTTCGTTGACGATAATGTTGACTTTTCGTCAACGAGAACTAAAACTAAAACTAAAATTAGCAGCAAGACTAAAACTAGACGAAAACTGAAATTATTACAGAAAAAACGAAATAAAAACTGAAACTAAAATATAGTGTTGCTTTCGTTCACGAAAACTAAAACTAAAAACTTCGTTAACGAAAATGTTGACTTTTCGTCAACGAGAACTAAAACTAAAACTAAAATTAGAAGCAAGACTAAAACTAGACGAAAACTAAAATTATTACAGAAAAAACGAAATAAAAACTGAAACTAAAATGTGACCTGGGACTAAAACAACACTTCTTGGTAACAATTTGCAAACAATGTAGATTTGCTGGGGCCATGGTGGTGGATCATGTCTAGTGTCACAGATTCGTGAAGACCATAGGTATATGGAAACACGAGAGCTAGTAGTGACCTATGGCTAGTCAATGTTACTATTGGTTTCTATTGTATTGAAGTTATAATTGAGTTGCTTGTGTCCCACATCTTATATTCTGATTTTGATCAGCTTTTATTTTCCCTTTTAGCCATGTTGGTCCATTTCTTACTGTGCATTACTCTAGCTATAACTCAGCAGTTCAAAGTAACAGAAGTACATGTGCATTACTCTAGCTATAACTCAGCAGTTCAAAGTAACAGAAGTACATGTGCATTACTCTAGCTATAACTGAGCAGTTCAAAGTAACAGAAGTACATGTGCATTACTCTAGCTATAACTCAGCAGTTCTAAGTAACAGAAGCTACATGTGCATTACTCTAGCTATAACTCCAGCAGTTCAAAGTAACAGAAGCACATGTGCATTACTCTAGCTATAACTCAGCAGTTCAAAGTAACAGAAGTACATGTGCATTACTCTAGCTATAACTCAGCAGTTCAAAGTAACAGAAGTACATGTGCATTACTCTAGCTATAACTCAGCAGTTCAAAGTAACAGAAGTACATGTGCATTACTCTAGCTATAACTCAGCAGTTCAAAGTAACAGAAGTACATGTGCATTACTCTAGCTATAACTCAGCAGTTCAAAGTAAGAGAAATACATGTGTATTACTCTATTACCCAACATTTCAGTTGATAACATTACACCCTCATGCCAATGTACAATAAAGGGCTGTCAATTAAACGAAAAGTAATATGAAACAAGCAATTTAAGTCTTTTCCGTTTCGGACAAAGGACATTTTAGAGCATTTTCGCCGGTTACGCCGGACGAAATCCGTATTTTTTTCCGTGTTTTGATAAATAGAGAGGGAAGTAATCATGTTGAATAACTGTTACAAAAATAAATAATG
This sequence comes from Bulinus truncatus, assembly GCA_021962125.1. NCBI lineage: Eukaryota > Metazoa > Mollusca > Gastropoda > Planorbidae > Bulinus > Bulinus truncatus. The sequence continues at coordinate 815,366 of JAGDYQ010000173.1, read as the reverse complement.
ATTACGCCCCTTTGATTAGCTTTTATTATTTATATTTAAAATATAAGCAAAAAAGGTACGTAGGAAAGTCTTATATTCGGCCCTGAGATGTCAGATCGCGAAATGGACTTTTGATGTACACTTGGCAGTCCAAGACCTACAAAATGATATGTACATCATGGGTCTAGGACTTATGGTTGCTGAGATATAGGGCGCTCCTTTGTTAATATAGCTTATATAGTAAAAAACGGTACTTTATAAGCCCCCTTTTACGGCCCTCAGAGGTCAGATCGCGAAACGGACAAAGTCATTTCTTGGCAGGCCAAGACCTACAAAATGATATATACATCATGGGTCTAGGACTTATGGTTGTTGAGATCTAGGGTGATGACGGACAGACAGACAGACAGACAGACGGACAGAAAGACAGACAAAACGGGGGCAATAGAGCTTTTTTTTTTTTCGAAAATGCTCTAAAAGCTTCGAAGGATTTCTTCTTCATTTTTACTTCTCTTTTACATCAATATCATTCAATGCACAGCATTCAAATGAATCAAATGAGACCAAAAACTCAAACGAGGCTAATGGTTATCAATTTTTATTTATAATCCATTTTTCACTTCACAGCCTGATGACTATAATTTGTGGTAGATTTTTTTTTCTTTTCAATAGTTCAATTCAATGTTATTAAGTGTTAATCTAAATATAGTTTTCACGATAAGTAAACTTCATTTACCACCTGCGGATATTCAGATGCAGTGTCCCTGGTTTGTAAGACGTAGCTTCAAACTTTCAACTGTAGTGTTTCCTGATTTGTGAAACCCACCTGCAAACTTTCAACTGTAGTGTTCCATGATTTGTGAAACCTAGTGCAAACTTTCAATTTTAGTGTTACCTGATTTGTGAAAACTAACTGCTAAGTTCAACTGTTGTGGTCTCTGATTTGTGAGTCGTAACTGCAAACCTTTAACTGCTGCTACACATAAATAAGTTCAAATAAAAAACATGTATTTCACATGTGTTGACTGAGCTGTCAACTGTCAGTATTAGCTGTTCTTTATACTAGTGGTGCAATAACAAAACAAATTTGATGTACATCGAAATCTAGTTTGTTTTAGAGATAATAGTTAATAGTATTGTCACATATTGAGTTTTGTTGTGTTCTATCAAATTGTTGTAGGCCTTGGACCTTCATCAAGAAATTATTCCCATTAATGAGGGTGTGCTTTTTACTTTGAGCTCACTGTGCTAACGGCAGAGAATATTTCACCGACTCACAATGACCGTGCGGTGACGTGGTTGTAATCGACTTTGTGAATGATGTGGGTTCGAATCCACAAATGATGCTTTAGATATTCATGTTTTCTGTGGTACATCTGTGCTCCATTTAGAGTGAGAAATACTAAAGGCACATCAAATAAAAACTGCCATTATTGTGTTGATTGGTTGTTTAGTGAATCAATAAATTGTAATTAAATTTCAAACAGCCTTTATTTAATAAATATTCAACCGCCAAAACATCTCAATAATTATTTTAAAAAATAATTCTTATTTCTTTAGCACACTTAAATGTTCAGGCAAAAATTTGAATGTAAAGAATTAGCTTCAGGTTCTTGTTAATTAACTTCATCTGAATTGTAAATAAAACCACTTCACTTTGAAACTGGCAAAATATATTTTTCACCTAACGACATTCATTACATATGCTTGTATTTGTAAACAATAAATTGGATTATTTCCTCGCCAGTGTTTCACCCAGTAGAAACTATTGACTTAAACCTTAAACAGCTGCTGCATTGTGAAAACTAAAATAAAAGAAAATAAGTCTTTGCGCATTCGTTATTTGAAAAAAAAAAATCAAATTGCACAAAAAAAAATTGAAAGTAATACGGTGTATTATTTGTTATTCAAAATTAAATTTCAACAGAAAAGAAGTGTTTGTCATTTAGTTGAAATTTAGGCAAGACTAATACATTATTTGTATTCTATACTGCATTCTTAACGTAGGTAAGTTATTTTTATTAGTTAAATGTTATACATTTCCAAGAAGTTTTCTAATGAGATAAATTAAAGAAAAAAAATCGTCATGGATAAGTTAATATTTAAATGTTACTTCAATAGGTCTAACGAACAGAATCTATTGGACAGCTGAATGCTATATTGATACAGCCTATTGGACAGCCTAAAACTAAACTGATACAGTGAGTCTATTGGACAGCCAAGTTGACCAAGTTACTTTTTAATTAAATTTTTCATATTACTTATTTTTTATTTTTCAACTTTGTGTTAGGTCATTCCAGTCAAACTTTGTGTTAGGTCAGGGGTTTTGAAATTTTATTCCGACTATTTGATTGAATCTAGTGATATTAAATCGGTTTTATTGCTCCAGAATATTAGTTAGAGCTGCTTGACCTTCAAACAGATTATGACCTGAAGGAGAAGTTCAAGTCAGTTCTTTTGTTGAAATAATTTTGAATAGTAAAGTCTTATTACTAAATTAGCAGCTGATAAAGTTTTTATTTTAAAATGTAATGTGCATGTTTAATAGAGTGTGAATGTGAAATAAAATGACAAATTATCTTACTTCATATTTTCCTACGTTGTAAATTGTAATTAAGTAGACAAAATATATATGCGGCCCGCCGATAAAAATCAAGTTTTCAATGTGGCCCTCCGTAGAAAAGGTTTGCCCACCCCTGTGTTAGGTGATTCCAGTCAAACTTTGTGTTAGGTGATTCCAGTCAAACTTTGTGTTAGGTGATTCCAGTCAAACTTTGTGTTAGATGATTCCATTCAAACTTTGTGTTAGGTGATTCCAGTCATACTTTGTGTTAGGTGATTCCAGTCAACCTTTGTGTTAGGTGATTCCAGTCAAACTTTGTGTTAGGTGATTCCAGTCAAACTTTGTGTTAGATGATTCCAGTCATGTTTTTTTTTTAATATTGTTTTAAAATGTGGACGATGGCAAAATGCTTTTTGTTTTTTTTTTTCGAAAAAAAAAATTAAAAAACTACAAATCCTTTAGTAAACTAATAATTCTGATTTGTTTTAAGATTCCGATATTTAGAACCATCAGATTTTCTGACATGCCCGGAATTGTTATATTGGAGTTGTAACAAATCAATGGAGAAATAGGAATATAGGTAAAAAAAAATACTGATTCACCAAAAAAGTTCTAAAGTTTTAGATTCTTGATGTCAGATCCTATAAAGTATTGCATTTTATGTGACATTTTAGAGTGGCTTGTATTGGATTTTGATTATCAATTCTATTTGGCATTATAATTTCTCTATTATTACATTACAAAGTGACTATCGATATAGATGACGTTAGTGTATCAAGTTGTTGCAACGGTTGTATAATTCTATGAATACCTTTTTTATTATATTTATAGCTATACATGGAGAGTATGTAAACTGATGACATTGTTGCATATGGACAAGAGCGGCAATCATTGTTAAATGTAATATCGCCAGGGTTCGATTTACCGCCGGGGATACCGGGTATTATCCACGGCACTGAGAACTGTCATCCCCTGTCTCTACTTTAGCTAATATATCCCCGCCGGGGATGAAACCATAAACATTTATCCCGGGCTCTACAGAATTTTTTTTTTCATCCCCGGCACTGGTTTTTTTTCTTAAATCGAGCACTGAATACCGCTACGTGTATTGTTTCCCCTATTCTGATAGTTTAAAGACAGCGTTCGGCAACATTTTTTTTTTTACCCCCAAATCCTAAACTTTAAGCCCGACCTTCCCACACCCCATTTATATTGCCGTGAGAAATTTCATTTTATTACTGATAAAAACATGACAATAATTTATATAAACTAATTTGTTCTAAACGTGCTTACTTTTAATAATGTTATAAATTTATAACAAATCATGTCAGTTGTCACACAATAAAGTATAATAAACATGTATTTGTGTGTGACATTTGCTTCAATATGTCTGAGAAAATATCATTGTATTTAGGTTCCAATGACGTCTTATAAAACTAGACATTTTAATTTTTTCAAACCTAGACCTGCACCATTTTTCACTTGCCTAGACCAGTACCATGTTTCACTTGCCTAGACTAGTACCATGTTTCACTTGCCTAGACTAGTACCATGTTTCACTTGCCTAGACTAGTACCATGTTTCACCTGCCTAGACCTGTACCATGTTTCACTTGCCTAGACAAGTACCATGTTTCACTTGCCTATACTAGTACCATGTTTCACTTGCCTATACTAGTACCATGTTTCACTTGCCTAGTTCTGTACCATATTTCACTGGCCTAAACTAGTACCATGTTTCACATGCCTAGACTATTACCATGTTTCACTTGCCTATACCTGTACCATATTTTACTTCCCTAGACAAGTACCATGTTTCACTTGCCTAGACCAGTACATGTTTGACCGAGACTTTTACCGAGTGTAGCTTCATAGATGCAAAGTTTTTTTTTTTCTTTCAAAAATATTTTGTTTTTTTAATGATTGTAAAATGTATTGGCTTTCGCACTCACCTAAGGAAGTTCTTTTCTTATGACTAGTCCATCATTGTGTCTGAATCTTAGAAGAGAAATGCACGCAGATGCAGAAAGATGTTCCATAATTTTGAAACAAGTCCCATAGGAAAAGTGTCGAAATTACATGTATGGACTTTTGGAATCAAAAACCTTTTGAGTGAATTCTCAAATCAGCAGTTGGTACACGAATCATTAGTTACATCGTTTCCGTCATGTCTCTTCCAGGATTCCTGGGGGTGGTTCGTCCTAGAAAAAAAGCAACTGATTGAATAAATAGGCCTTTATAGAGCAGTAAACAATGGACGGATCTTTATTGAGCAGTAAACAATGGACAGACCTTTATTGAGCAGTAAACAATGGACAAATGGAAAAAAATAGATTTGGTCCATTTTTATTCAAACACCCTTCAAGAACCATTTTTTTTAAAGTTAAAAAAATAGATGACATTTACTTGTGTTATTAATATTTATTAATCGGTTTGAAATAGTCAACATATGCATTGTTAATAAATATAAAATTTCTTCTTATTGATGGTATGTTTCCATAGAACCGGAATTTTAAGTGCATGCGTAATTCATATGTAGCCATAATTTATTTAACTGTAGGTAATACTACAATGCTGAGATTTTAGCCCCCTATTGTAGCCTATGCATGATGGTCACAAACTTGACCACAATGGGAATGGAATAAGCCAATCAGTAATCAAGTCTTGAATCATATTTAATCTAGTTCATGCACATATTAGAAGAAATGTATCTGGTAAACATTTTATATAAACTGAAACAGTTTTTGTTTTAAAAGCTAACTTCATAAACAAAATACCCATAACAAATTAAAATGTCCCATCCCACCCCCTAAACCATCACATGTCAAGGTCAACCTGGAGGGGGTCCTGGGAAACACTGCTCTACACCATCCGTCCCCCCCCCCCCTTATATTGGTAACTTGATAATATAATTCAAGATACGGATTTACCGAAACCCAACGATAGATTTGTCATCGAGAATGAAGGATACAACATAGTGAATGCCTTGGTGTTCAACTCTACTTACTAACGTTACATTGTTCTGACATTCAGTACAGTATGAAGTACGCCGGTTTCAAATATTCCATCTCTCATAAAAAGCTGTCCATCAGAAAGTAAAGCTGTTGAATGGTGATTTGATCCCAGGCATATCAGATTTAATCTGCGATAGGTTGCATCGTTGTCATCATAGAGCTTTAGCATACTTGTATTCAGTAGTGTCTCTCTCTCTCTCTCTCTCTCTCTGTCTCTCTCTCTCTCTCTCTGATTCTCTCTCGCTCGCTCTCTATCTGTATCTCTCTCTCTCTCTCTCGCTCGCTCTCTATCTGTATCTCTCTCTCTCTCTCTCTCTATATATATATATATATGTATATATATATATATATCGCTATCTCTCTCTGTATCTCTCTCTCTTTCTCTCTCTCTCTTTCCCTCTCTCTCTCTCTCTCTCTCTCTCTTTCTCTCTCTCTTTCCCTCTCTCTCTCTCTCTCTCTTTCTCTCTCTCTCTATCCCTCTCTCTCTCTCTTTCTCTCTCTCTCTTTCCCTCTCTCTCTCTCTCTCTCTCTGATTCTCTCTCGCTCGCTCTCTATCTGTATATATCTCTCTCTCTCTCTCTGTCTCTGTCTCTCTCTCTCTCTCTCTCTCTATATATATATATATATATATATGTATATATATATATATATATATATATCGCTATCTCTCTCTGTATCTCTCTCTCTTTCTCTCTCTCTCTTTCCTTCTCTCTCTCTCTCTCTTTCTCTCTCTCTCTTTCCCTCTCTCTCTCTCTCTCTCTCTCTCTTTCTTGAACAGACTCATCGCGTCTACTGTTAGTTGAACAGACTCATCGCTTCTACTACTACGTCCTAATTGTAAGAGGCTCACGAGACTTTACGACACACCTCTTTAAATTCTTTAAAAATTATGGATTTTTTTCACTTTTCTTATCATTGTCACAATAGTCATTACACAATCACTACTGTCAATACACAGTGATTACACTGTCACTACACGGTCATTACACAGTCACTACAAAGTAATTACACAGTCACTACACTACACAACCACTAACTGTCAATACACAGTGGTTACACTGTCACTACACGGTCATTACATAGTCACTACAAAGTAATTACACAGTCACTACACTACACAACCACTAACTGTCAATACACAGTGGTTACACTGTCACTACACGGTCATTACACAGTCACTACAAAGTAATTACACAGTCACTACACTACACAACCACTAACTGTCAATACACAGTGATTACACTGTCACTACACGGATATTACACAGTCACTACAAAGTAATTACACAGTCACTACACTACACAACCACTAACTGTCAATACACAGTGATTACATTGTCACTACACGGTCACTACACAGTCATTACACAGTCATTACACAGTCATTTCACATTTACTACACAGTAACAACATAACAACACGTTAGTAAACAGTGTATGTTCACACAGATGTTGGCATGCAATTGAATCACGTACTCTGCCAGTGATGATGGAAGAAAAGAGCCAGCATCAACTCAGTACTCGCATAAAGTTTGATATAAAAGCTTTGAAATGCATACTACACGGACTGCATAGGAGACAGCCGTCATGAGACATCCAATACTAACTTAACATTTGCACAAATTTCGCTCATCTTGAAAGACATGGTTGGTATATTAACATGCATTCTATTTTATTGAAAACCTTGTCTCACTCGTAGACCAGTTTTGGGTGTAAAATTGAGATAATGTATTTGAAATGTGAGATTCATAAGTTTTTATTTTCTGTGTTTTCCCCCCGGATAATAGCCATAACCATAGTAATCAGTGATTGCATAAATAGACAGATAAATAATGTTAACTTAGCCCAAACATATCACAATGTCACCTTCAGGGCTGGGGAGCCGGTGTCGGTGACGGTAGTTTTTGCCGGTGTCGGTGATCACACTCTCCACAGCTTAATTTCTCTCAGCCAGAATGAAACATTACCAATCTAGTCACAATGGCACTACATTAATCTCAGTCCGTAGCTGGAGCTGTGGAGGCCCCCCCCCCCCACCTATTACAATACAAACATTGTCACTACATATTTCACGTTTAATTAGCGTGTAGAATAACGATTCCTTCCTCTATTAACTGTTAAGTATGTAGTGTCTTCATAAGTCTCTATCTTTTCTAAAAAATAGGTCTGGAACAACCACCTTTTATCATTGTATGTAGCCCTTGCCGTGATTTTATTTCAGCATTCTGCATTCTCTGAATGTCCACTTAAAACTTCCAAGCATCATTGCTCTAATGTTGTTGGATATGTCTGTACTTTGCAGTGACTTGCTGACTTAGGCAATCGTTAATAATAATCTTGACCAATATTTGAGTATAAGACTACACATAAATAATAACTTAATAAAAGTAGCGAATTGGCCGCTTCAGGTTTTACTATAAAAATACTGTGGCATATCTTGAAGTAAACCATTCACTTTTGTTACTTCAATGTATTCACTGCAGCTACTCTTGATGTCCATATCGAGTATTTTTCGTGACCTTTCAATGTTACATGTACAACTGGGTTGTAGAGCCAAGAAGATTAAATATACAATTAGACGTGGATCATTATATATATATATATAGTATGAGATATATATACAGGGGGGAAAATACACAATTATCTCCCTTTGCCCCCCCCCCGCCGGTGTCGGTGTCGGCGGATTTTAGAAAACTGACACCGGTGTCGGTGTCGGCGGACGATAGAAAACCGACACCGGTGTCGGTGTCGGCGGTTGATGGAATGCCGACACCGACACCGGTGTCGGCAAATATTTTGGCCGACACCCCACCCCTGGTCACCTCGTTAGGTTAAAACAAAATTAAGAATAAAAATAACATTGAATTTTCGATATCCTTTCCTCTGAATAGGATTCCTTTTTTTTCTTATGTAAACCATAGTATGAATCATATGTATCAAGTAGATGTAATAGATATTGTGTTGACATTTTCCTAATTATCTCTTTTCCTAGAACAATGTTTGAGAACATAGAGTTGTGTATAAGAGACAGCTGTCTAGAGATATACAATACTAACTTAACATTGAGTTGTGTATAGTACACAGCCGTCTAGAGACATACAATACTAACTTAACATTGAGTTGTGTATAGTAGACAGCCCTCTAGAGACATACAATACTAACTTAACATTGAGTTGTATATAGTAGACAGCCGTCTAGAGACATACAATACTAACTTAATTAGCTTCACACAAAGTAGGTCAAATACAGTAAATTCCACTTTTTCGGAGTATACGTTTTTATAAAATGTACTAAACATATATATATATATATATATATATATATATATATATATATATATATATATATATATATATATTTCTTTAGGCCCATAAGCAAAATATTTATAGAAATTATATATTGCCAAAATAAAAGTGAAAGTGTCAAACAACAATATGAAATAATAAATCCACATTGAGGCTCAGGCTTCTTTCAGTCAATAGAAGTTCTATAAATAGTTGACCTTTCTCTTCCGTTTGTACCACTGAATATGTATCCCACACACAGAGACACAAAACACAGACACACACACACACACACACCCATGGGCGTATTCATGGGGGGCAAGGGGCAAGGGCATTTGCTCCCCCCTTACATTTAAAAAAAATGTCATAAAGTTGTTATTTGCCCCCCCCGGACAATTTTTGCCCCCCCCCCGGAAAAATTCCTAGCAACGCCCATGCACACACCATGCGCTTATTATGAATAAAATGAAGAAGTGCGTTTTTTTAAGACCAACCCAATTGAGAAGTGTGAGTGGATCTGTTTCAGCGGTTGACAGCCTTTTCCGAGACTGTACCCCGAAGAGTGTGAACGTTTGACAGCAAGTACGCGTCAGTTCGCGAAGAAATGTACTTTTTGAGCATTTTCGAAAAAAATGCTCTATCGTCCCCGTTTTGTCTGTCTGTCTGTCTGTCTGTCCGTCATCACCCTAGATCTCAAAAACCATAAGTCCTAGACCCATGATGTATATATCATTTTGTAGGTCTTGGCCTGCCATGTGTGCAGCAAAAGTTCATTTCGCGATCCGACCTCTGAGGGCCGTAAAAGGGGGCTTATAAAGTACCATTTTTTACTATATAAGCTATATTAACAAAGGAGAGCCCTAGATCTCAGCAACCATAAGTCCTAGACACATGATGTATAGATTATTTTGTAGGTCTTGGCCTGCCATGTGTACATCAAAAGTGCATTTTGCCATAGGACCTCTGAGGGCCGAAAAAGGGGGCATATTAAGTACCGTTTTTACCATATAAGCTATATTAACAAAGGAGCGCCCTATATCTCAGCAACCATAAGTTCTAGACCCATGATGTATATATCATTTTGTAGGTCTTGGCCTGCCAAGTGTACATCAAAAGTCCATTTCGCGATCTGACCTCTCAGGGCCAAAATATAAGAGTTTCTTATGTACCGGTTTAGCTTATATTTTAAATATAAATAATAAAAGCTAATCAAAGGGGCGTAATCATTATTTATTTTTGAAATAGTTATTCAACATGATTACTTCCCTCTCTAAATTTATCAAAATCCATGCGCGTGTAGCAATATTTATTGCTGTAACCCAGGAAAAAAAAATACGGATTTCGTCCGGCGTAACCGAAATTGCTCTAAAATGTCCTTTGTCCGAAACGGAAAAGTCTTAAATTGCTTGTTTTCTAAATAGTGAATGCGCTCACTTTTCTAATGCGATACTTGGGCACGTCGTTAGGTGATGTGTCAATCCACAAACTGGCAATCTTATTCAAACTCTTGGTTAATTTAAACGAAAGTTATCTGTCGCTGTGTATCACTGCATGCCATTTCACCAACCGTTTGGGTTACACGGACCACCGACTGATATCCACTGATCTACATGTCACATCGTGGGTGGAGTAGTGGCAGTTGTATATCTTTTTTTATTTTTAATCCATGATTTCAGAAATTTTTTGATTGAAAATAATACAGATTATATATTGATGAACTCATCACATATATTTGATAAAATATTTGAAAAAAAAACATTTCCTTTATTTATTATTGAATATATTATTAGAAATGTGGATCAATACAACCAGGTTAGTTACTATTAATAGCAGACTTATGTAATGAATTATCACTAATAAAGGGAATTCACATTACAGAAGAAACCTTATAGATGCAGTACTATAACACTATTTAACACCATGTAACACTATGTAACACTATGTAACAAAAAGTAACACTATATAAAACTAAAAACGCTATGTATCACTATATAACACTATGTAACACTATTTAACATTATATAACACTATGTAACTCTATGTAACACTATATAACACTATGTAACACTATTTAACATTATATAACACTATGTATCACAATAACACTGGATTATCTCACGCAGAACGGATCTAGACAACTTTGACGCGGGGGGGGGGCAAAACTTTTGTTGAAATTTGGTCTTAAAACAAAAAAAAAAATTTCGATAATTTAATGATGTCCTACCTTAACTTGCGGCAACGGGGGGGGGGCATGCCCCTCCCCGGCCCCCCACCCTAAATCCGCCCCTGATCTCACGTAACAGTTATATCGTTAAAAAAAAACGTAGTGTTGAAAATTAGAAGCTTGTCGCAATTAGTTTTTACCTTTTAGTCATAGAAACTTTGTGTAACATATTTGATCAATCGAACTTTATTTAGTAATGCCTCATGGGCCAGTAAAGTTGACCATTGTAAGCAACAACACATTTTGTTGCAGAAAATATTTATAAATTTTAACTGTGTAACGTTGGTTACGTCATGTGAATGTGGTACGTTTAAATTTACAACATGAGCTTTGACACAATAAACCCCCCTTAGTTGAAAGACTTTTTTGTCAAAACATAATATACTCTTTGTACTAATTCAAGCCATTGTGAAGTACATAATGTCGATTTACAAATAAAATATTTTAAATAATCTAAGGGAGACAAATGTATTTCATTTGATATTTAAAAAGAATAAAGCGAAGACAATTTATGTAAGTAGACTTTGATAATAGAAAACGAAAAATAAAAATTGTATTAACTCTCAGGATCTAAGAGATTTCATCTCATCCTTACAGGAACATCTCAACACAAACATTCTCAACGTTCAAAATGCTGTTGACATTCAAAGGTACAACTCTTGCAGCTGTCGTGGCGTTCGCTGCATGGACGGTGACGTCATTTTTGTGTCATGAGAGTGGGAAGACATTTTTGTCTCTTTCAAAAATAATGTTTCTGCCCTCGTCAGGGGCGAACACTGTTGATCCTAGGTTTAATTTTATTTCGTCTTTGGTTTTGACAATAGCACAGGTGAGATTTCTATTTTTTCTTTATTTATTTAGTTTTGTTATTTATAACATACTAAATGTACCCTGCAAAACCTTTCCACAGAGTTATATCCCCTTAGGCTTGATCGGTAGGCTAGGTTAGTTTTGGTTTCGGGCAGATCCGATTTTTTCATGATTGTATTTTAAACAGGAATACTGTTGTATTAAATCTTTACTTTCGATTTAACGCAGAACCCAAATCGCTATTATTTATATTATGTTTTCTCTTCGATTTTTCTTGTTCGTTTTTTTGTCTATTCTATTGCAAAATTGTTAAACATTAAAGAACAGAAATTAATGATTATAAAGAGCACGTAGTATGTTACTTAAACTGCTCAAAATAAAGTAATACATGACTTTAGGATAATTTTTTTTCTGCTTCCTCTAACAGAGTATAACATGTGCTATGTGTATTAGCTTGACATCTATTTTAAGCTCCAATACGGTAAAGATCTTAGTGTTAACTCATTTCCTAGCCACACTAGCTACCAACTACAGTATGTCATACATAGAAGTAAGTAGCACATTCATGACATATTTATACAACGTTATTGCTAAACGTAATAGATAGACAGATAGATAGATAGATAGATAGATAGATAGATAGATAGATAGATAGATAGATAGATAGATAGATAGATAGATAGATAGATAGATAGATAGATAGATAGATAGGTAGATAGATAGATAGATAGATAGATAGATAGATAGATAGATAGATAGATAGATAGATAGATAGATAGATAGATAGATAGATAGATAGATAGATAGATAGATAGATAGATAGATAGATAGATAGATAGATAGATAGATAGATACTATTGTAAAACTATTACAGGCTGCCTCCACTCTGGCCATTAAACTCACAGAGCCAGTGACCATGGCTTTAGCCCATCACGTTGTGTTCAAAACTCCAGTTTCCATGGAGACTATAGTCAGTGTTCCACTCATCATTCTAGGCGCCTTGCTATTCTCATGTAAGTGATAGATGTATCAATAAAGAAATATATTTGTTTTGATAAGCTATTATTACCCTGGAAGAACAATATATCGGAATAGACAAAAAATGGAAAGAAATATTCATCGCAGTGTCTTTAAAGACAAGTCGGCATTCAAATGTCAGGCAAGTCGGAATTCAAATGTCAGACAAGTCGGAATTCAAATGTCAGACAAGTCGGAATTCAAATGTCAGACAAGTCGGCATTAAAATGTCAGGCAAGTCGGCATTCAAATGTCAGACAAGTCGGCATTCAAATGTCAGACAAGTCGGCATTCAATGTCAGACAAGTCGGCATTCATATGTCAGACAAGTCGGCATTCAATGTCAGACAAGTCGGCATTCAAATGTCAGACAAGTCGGCATTCAAATGTCAGACAAGTCAGCATTCAAATGTCAGACAAGTCAGCATTCAAATGTCAGACAAGTCGGCATTCAAATGTCAGACAAGTCGGCATTCCAATGTCAGACAAGTCGACATTCCAATGTCAGACAAGTCGGCATTCAAATGTCAGACAAGTCGGCATTCAAATGTCAGACAAGTCGGAATTCCAATGTCAGACAAGTCGGCATTCCAATGTCAGACAAGTCGGCATTCAAATGTCAGACAAGTCGGCATTCAAATGTCAGACAAGTCGGCATTCAAATGTCAGACAAGTCGGCATTCCAATGTCAGAGAAGTCGGCATTCCAATGTCAGACAAGTCGACATTCCAATGTCAGACAAGTCGGCATTCAAATGTCAGACAAGTCGGCATTCAAATGTCAGACAAGTCGGCATTCAAATGTCAGACAAGTCGGCATTCTAATGTCAGACAAGTCGGCATTCAAATGTCAGACAAGTCGGCATTCAAATGTCAGACAAGTCGGCATTCAAATGTCAGACAAGTCGGCATTCAAATGTCAGACAAGTTTGAACTAATACAGAGAACTTAAATGTTGCTTTTTTCCTTTAAAATGAAATATTTATCTCATAAATTTTGTCTTTAAAAACTCCTTTTGACAAAATTGTCAAAGAGCGCTTGACTGCTACCCGAAATGTCTCGAGTTTGATCCCCCGGGAGAGCCTAGACTTTTCTATAATCCGATCGTTGTCCCTAAGTACAGCCAGCTTACAAAAAGCTACCCAACAATTGTGGTGGTAAGTAAAGGCGGCTGTGCTTTGTACTAAGTGCAAACAAAAGGTGCTGAATTCATAAAAAAAAAACTAATTGTGTTTATCTTTAGTTTTAGTTATCTTTAGTTGTTGTTTTTTATAATTATTAATTTTAAGGGATTATGTTGGCAACATTCGAAGAATACAGTCGTCACCATGACAAACATTATACATATAAACTGAATTAACGCGCGATGAAGGCGTCAAAAAAAATTGCGATTAAAATTTTTAACGCAACACAAAGTCCGTTAATTTTACTAAATGATGAAAGTTTAGAGTAGCGCCAGATCGATAAATACAACCGTTCGATAAGTAAACCTCCTGCTCCCTTCACGGTCGAAGATAAAAGAGAAAAGTTTCATTCATTAGTTTACCTTATATACCGTAGTGTATTGATGAAGTAAAAGAGCAAGTGTTTAGTGAACCTTGTTATAATTGGTCACAATAACGAGATGCTAGAGATTTTGTTTCATTTTGCATAATTTTTAATCGAATTTGAAAATACAGCAGCTTGCTGGTGAAGTCTGCAACAGCTGCACTAATAGTTTCATATACATGACACCTGCCAATAAGTGTCTAGACTAGGCCGATGTAAAGGAATCTGGACTTGATATAATGAAAACGAGAATGCAGGAACTATCATCAGATTCTGAAGATGAGCCATTGATGCCTCGCTCCAGCCCGACAGTGGTTGACAAATACAGACTGAGGCAACAAATTGAAAATAACTTGGATGGAAGTAACACGAGTTACACTAAGTTAGAGAAAAAGTATTTAGCATTCCCTCCCACATTTGTCCCTTGTTAAAATCGTTTTTACTGTCTCTGTTGTTAACAATTAAAGGGCGTCACTCAAACCAACGAATGTGAATAAACTGTTGTGTGTAAACAATTGGCTGAATAAATAAGACTACTTCAGTTAGGTAAACGGTTCTAGCGATCAAATTTTCTATTTTAAAATGTCATGTTCATTGAATAAAGAAATGTTACAAATAAATAACGTAATTTTTACCATTTAAAGTGCGCTAAATTTGCGATAAAATGTTTAATTATGCGCTAAGTTTGATTAAATTTTTCAATCCAACAGCAGCTCTAATAAAAAATTATTTTAATTTTCAGCATTAGTCACACACTCTCCCCCCCCTTACACACGTATATGCAGTGATACCTTGAGATAAGAACTTTATTGAAATGGCAATAATCCGTCCCAGCCCCAAATCGCCACTCCAGTTGTTTTTTTTTTTACACGTTTTTGAATTTTAAAAAACGTATTTACAAATAACAAATATTGCATAAAAACTTATTAAAAGATAATGTAAAAAAAAAATAAACTGGTTTTATTTTTTACTCGTATTTCAAAGCAAAACATCGCTCAATCGACGCCTCTTATCTCAAAAATCACGAATGTTTTTGTACTCTTATATATATAGGCCTACATCAGTGGTCCCCAACCTTTTTCTCGCCACGGACCGGTCAACGTTTGATAATTTCACTGCGGCCCGCTGACGGTAGGAGGGGTGGTACGGGACGGGGACTTTGATTTTCTATATTTTAGACTGTTTTGATTTACAATGTAACTGCCGCTAACCGCCTCTCAGCTCCCTGTTAATCTCTCGTCCATGGGAAGTCGCACAATCCAGAAAGAAATACACCACAGTAAATAAAAAGGAAATAATTTAATGTTTCTTAGGCGGCCCAGAACCATTAGATCCACGGCCCGGTACCGATCCTCGGCCCGGGGGTTTGGGGGACCGTTGTTGAACACAATCTTTTATGTGATTTGCTTAATCAATAACAGATTCTTCATAGGAATGTTAAACATTTTCTGCATTTTCCATATTAATGAGTCTCTGTTTATAAAAGTAACCCACTGTTGTTAAACAAAATAAATATATAAAATAGTATTTGTTGAAAACTTCACCATAATCACAAAAATCATGCTGATACAGTGAATATAATTTTTAAAATGTCTGCTTTTGTATACTTTCAGTAACGAAAATTGTCAACATTACTGAAACGACTGGAGTCTTTTTGGCTTTTTTATCCAACATCATCCTGACTGCCAGAAATGTCGCCATCAAGAAACTGCAGGGAGACAACACATTTCCTGTTGAGTTACGTTCTATTTCCAGGATTGTAGGACTTGTGTTGGTTGAAGCAGCTATACTAATGACTGTTTATAACTTGGGTGGCGGCGTCATCTTGCCAGCCAACTCATACTTTCTACTTGGAGCCATGTTTCTTTCTGGATTGTGTCACGTGGCTTACTCCTACATTTCAACGAATATTGTTTTAAAGGTAAATTGGTTTTAAAAAGTTTTCTTCAAGCTGTATAATGTAAAAAAAAAAATTCACTTAACCTAAAGTGTTATCGGGGCAGATGAAGTGTAGAATTCATCTGTCTCTAATAGTTTCTATAACATCGGCATTTAATGGGCATGGTTAGCACGACGCCCAGCCGCCTTTACTTCCCAAACTTAAAGTCAGGTACTTATTTAAATTTGGGTGGATTGGTGGGACCTAAAGAATTCTTACTTGGACCTGGAAATATTCCATTAGCTCTGATGTCGACAGTCGAAATTCTAAACCACTTGGCCGTCGACCCTTTATAATGTAGCTTGACTTGATTTTTGTTTTATAAATATAGATAATAAAACAATGTCACTTTAATGTTTATATGTAATGTTGTTTCTGAATGTCTTCTCTAAGGTAATGAATATTGTGAGTCATTCTGTGGCCAACATATTTAAACGTGTTTTGGTGGTCTTGTTGCTTTACTTATGTGGTCAGAGATCAGCCACGGCCTGGAATTTCATGGGACTGACCATCGCTGTTGTGGGCCTTTACATTTATTTACAAGGAAAATTTAACACACACTCACTCCAGCCTAATTTTAGCATTGAGCAATCTTGTGAGTTTCTAGTTAAGACAATTTGTTTTCCTCCCTTTTAAGTAATAATCATGACCGCACGAGACGAAAGGTTTCAAATTTTCATTTCATATTTGGAAATTGTTATTTATGTGACTGTATTGGTAATATGTTTATCTTCTGATAATTTAATCCACTAATGGAACGGCTTTTACAATGAAACTAGCTGTACCCTGCAAAACCTTTGCATAGAGTTATATTCCCTAAGTTTGATCAGTAGGCTAGGTTATTTTTGGTTTCGGACAGATCCGATTTTTTCATGATTTTATTACTATTGTTTACGTTTGACGATTTGAAACTGGAATACTGTTGTATTATTTCTTTACTTTCGATTTAACGCAGAACCCACACCGCTATTATTTATATATATATTTATACCCTTCGTTATAGTCAAGGGTGCTGTGGCTAATGTAGTGAGTTGACTATCTAGGATATGATCCAGTAACACACATCATGCAGATCAGATTTTCATCCAAATTGCCATCTAGTAATTCAAAGGTACTGACGGGACAAAACGTTTATCTCTTGATCTTGAAAATCATTTTCGAGACAGATTTTGCGGTTTCCTCCTTTCATTCTACTAAAGTGTAGGGCCCAATTTGCCCACCATTCGTACAAAATTGATGCATTGTACTAGAACCAAAAAAAAACTTATTAAAAATAATGTTTGCGAAATAGGCTACAAGTAATGACGAATGTAAATAGCTAAATGTCATACACTACAAGTAATAATGAGTGTAAATAGCTAAAAGTCATAACCTCAAGTAATAATGAATGTAAATAGCTAAATGTCATACACTACAAGTAATAATGAGTGTAAATAGCTAAAAGTCATAACCTCAAGTAATAATGAATGTAAATAGCTGAATAGCTAAATGTCATAACCTCAAGTAATAATGAATGTAAATAGCTAAATGTCATACACTACAAGTAATAATGAGTGTAAATAGCTAAATAAATGTCATACACCTCAAGTAATAATGAGTGTAAATAGCTAAATGTCATACACTACAAGTAATAATGAATGTGAATAGCTACATATCATACACTACAAGTAAAATGAATGTAAATAGCTAAATGTCATAGAGTATGTTTTAAACAACAAAGGGGTGTTTACAATTAACTAGAGTAAGTTTACAATTAACTAGAGTAAGTTTACAATTAACTAGAGTAACTTTACAATTAACTAGAGTAACTTTACAATTAACTAGAGTAACTTTACAATTAACTAGAGTAACTTTACAATTAACTAGAGTAACTTTACAATTAACTAGAGTAACTTTACAATTAACTAGAGTAACTTTACAATTCACTAGAGTAACTTTACAATTAACTAGAGTAACTTTACAATTAACTAGAGTAACTTTACAATTCACTAGAGTAACTTTACAATTAACTAGAGTAGCTTTACAATTAACTAGAGTAACTTTACAATTACTTCAAACAAATTACGTCCTGGATTTAATTTTTACATAAATTTATTTTGAAATTGTCCTAGCTGTAAAATATGGGAACTAAGCTAAATGTAATGAGGAAAGCATATATCAGTACACCTGTAGGTAAATCCAATTAATTCTAATTAATAATAAATTTCAATTCTCTTCCTTAATTCAAATAATTCAGGGTCATCATAGCTCTGTGAACTCTAAACTCTATAATTAAATTCAGTTCCAAATAAACACTGCGGACAATTCGTTATTTTTTTTTAATTAACAGGTCGTCATGAATTGGCTTCAATTTGTATTAAAAATGCCCGAATTTATCAAAAGCGAGGAGAATTTATAAATAAAACTGCTTTAAGCATATATTTTTTTTCCAGAAGAATATAATAGAATTTATCTTTTAATGTTCAGTGAAATCATAACTGAGCGTAATTGTGTGTTAACATCCCGGAAGTGGAAAAAGAAATTGTGTGTGTGAGTGATTGCAATTTTATCATAACTTTACTTGTGATTCTAATTAGTAAACAATAACAAATCGTACACCCTTTTTCAAAGTTTTACTGAAATCGTATCATACAAGGGCTTATGAAAATGTGTTATATTTGAGAAATATGTCATTGTCAAATTGAAATGTCAAAGACAGAAGTTAGTTTCTGTACTAACACTTACCATTACTGTACAAGTTTGTTAATTAATCTATTTCTCCTTCTACAGCAATATGGTATTCCAGGTTTCTACACAGAGGTGTAGCCTTGTGTCTATGTCTGATGTCTGTCGTGTCTGTCATGAACGTGGCACGGCATGATGAACTTAAGAATTACTCGATGAACTCTTCATTGATACAAACATTTGACTACCAACAATTGGAAACAGGCAATGACCGCATACAAGAACTAGATCCCAAACTGGCGGAGTTTTTAACATGGCGTCTTGTTGACCATCCAGAGGAAACAGACATGAGATCTAAAATTTTAACAGCGAATGTAGAAATTATTGAAGAGACACAGAGAGTTCTTATAAATCTACTCACAGATTTGATTGGTCCCGCAAAACACGTGATGTTAATGGAGATCGCCACCTATCCTAATAAAGGCGATCCCGCCATTTCTGCAGGGGAGATAATGCTGTTGAGAAAAATGAACATAACTATAGTCTACTACTGTGATACATTCAAGTGCAATAAAAACGAAGGTATCAAACGAGAGAGAGAAATTGCTCAAAATTATACAAAAGATACTCTTGCTATTCTGATGCAAGGGGGAGGTAATTTGGTGGGGTACAGTTTTGTGGATAGTGTCCGTGAACAGATTTTGAACAGATATCCAGAACATAAAATTATTCTTTTGTCACAGAGCATCTGGTTAAATGAAAATAACACACAAAGCTTAAAGAACGCACAAAGGATTTACAGCAACCGCACAAATCTAACCATGTTTCTCAGAGACAGACAGTCATTGGAAATAGCCAAAACCTACTTCAATGGTGTGAGGCTGATTTTAGCTCCAGATTTAGCATTTGGGTTGGGTGAATTACCGCGACAAATGCCGCCAATTTACGACATCATTTGGCTGAGAAGAGGCGATCATGAGTCTAGCAAGTATACACTACCAGTATTTCCTAAAAATATTTCTGTTCAAGTGTCTGATTGGTTATCTAAATGGAAATCAAACGTTGGCTCGAGGGACATGGAAACTTGTTTCCTGATTGCCTTTTCTGGAATCAATTTTCTCCAACGTGGAAGAGTCGTTGTGACAGATCGACTTCATGGACATATCTTGTCGACACTGTTAAACATTCCCCATGTACTGATCGACAATCCACCTTACTTGAAACTTTCTTCATTCGACAAATCGTGGACTGCAAGTTTAGAAAATACTGTCTTGATAAACAATGGAACTTTGGGTTTAGAAGAAGCTTTAAAGTTGTTAAAGAAATATGACTCAATACTGCCTCAAGTTGGTCCAGTTGATATGAATAGGTTTTCATAACAAGCAAATGTTATCTAGTGTTTAGAATTACTTGGAGAAAAGTGCTCATGACGCCACTACAATTATTTAATCCTACTGAGACCGTTATACAACTTTTTTATAGAATCTTGCAGTGTTTCGATTTCTCACGCAGATATATAAAAACTTGATTTGGAAAACTTTGTGTAATGCTCCACTAGGACAGCCATGAGTTTTATTGTAAATACATTTTTACTCCTAACCACAGGTGTGTGTGTGAAGTCCCTGTAAGGATGAGATGAAATCTCTTAGATCTTATGAACCACTAATGGGACGGTTTTTATGGTGCCCTTCTTTCATCCCTACCATAGCCGATAGTGGAATGGCCATCTAGGCACCACGGGTGATATATCGGGAACTTGAGCCAAGACCTGAAGAATTTCCTTGGTCCTCACCGGAGATCAAACCAGGTACCTTCAGGTCGACAGTCGAGGGCTTTACCTAACCACATGTCAACCTATCGATTTAAAGTCCGGCTGTTTAGAAAAACATGAACTTGGTATATGTTTTTCTATTTTTTTTTTAGTTTACTCAAATAAAGCTTATCACAGATTGTCTGTGTGTGTGTGCAGGGGAGAGCATTGGCGTGTAACTGGAGACTGAGTGGTGCACCGAGTGTCTGTGTGTCCATTAGGGTGGCCCAAAAAACTCAACTTTCACCTACAGAGCAAGACACCCTCTAAATTTTTCCTTATAGCAAACCTTTAATTAGTGCAGAGTTTCAGCCTCTTGTGCCAACTACAAGGTGATGCTCAACGACCATGAATTTTAACAATTTCATCGAAAATTGCCGAACTTTCATGTAATTTACATTTTGCATATTTACTTACTGTATTATGTTCTTTGTGTTAAATTTTACTTACTTAGGGTTGGCTGTTTAACTATTCTATGTCACAACGTCCTGTTGATTATGACTGTGCATTTGCAAGAAGTGATCTTGATGATGAAACTGAATATGACGATGAGTATATACCGACCAAATTTAGAAAATCAGGTAAACAGCAAGACAAGATAACTCAAGTAAAGAAAATCTCTCAATACCAATTGTTCAATCCAAGTGTAACAAGTGCCTTTGACAGTAATGAAACATCTGATGGTGAAGCTGTTTGACTACTTATCCTATTGCTGCAGCCTTTGTCACGATCCAAATGCACTTTCTATTTCACGTAGCACTATTTAACGAGCGCAGTCAAGTGCTAGGCATGAAATTTCTAATGCAATGAAAGATAATTTTGAGCCAACTTGCCCATTAGTAATCCATTTGGATGAAAAGATACTTCCAGCAATATTTGGGGAGGGCTCAGTTGACAGGCTACCAGTTTTAGTTTCAGGTGATGGGATGGACGAACTGTTAGGTGTACCAAAGGTGAGCTCTGGAAATGGTGAGAATGAAACAAATGCTGTTCACAAATTGTCGGTGGAGTGGCAGCTGGTTGAGAAGGTTTAGGATATGTGCGTTGACACAACCCCAGTAAATACCGGCATAATAAATGGAGTATGTGTTGGCCTTGAAAACAGGCTAGGTCGTGAACTTCATTGGTTAGCCTGTCGTCATCATGTAATGGAGATCATCTTGTTAAAGATTTTTACTATCTGCTTTGGACCTTCAAACACCCAGATATCCCGCTTTTCAAGCGATTCAAAGGCTGTTGGAGTGTCATCACCAGGCAGAATTTTTCAGAATCCCAAGTAACACCTGAAGCTTTCAGTTTATCTCGTGCAACCATTGCAGTCCTGACAAATGAGCACCTTAAAGGAACAAGGCAAAGATGATTACATGGAGCTTATTGAGTTAACGCTGATTGTTTGGGACATCCACCGTGTACAATCCACTGGAGGGCTCCAGGACCAGTACATCGTGCTCGCTGGATGGCAAAAAATTAAATCTCTTCCGCAACCAATCAGATGTATTAAAGCTTACAAAGAAGAAGCCCAAGTTGAGCGCTTTGTAGTTTGGTGCACTAATTTACACCAAGAATTGAGTAACTGGTTATCGTGCAACTGAAGCTCCGTCCAGTGATTTACAGCTGTGGGCTGATCTCAGCAGTTACTAGATCATCGATCCTGACATCAGTTCAGATGCAAGAAAAGTCCTAGAAAATCATCTCTGGTATCTTTCAGACGAGCTTGTTGGATTAGCCCTGTTTGCAGATCCTCTGACAGCAGCTGCAGTGATAGAAATAGTGCAGGAAATCACCAGTGAAGCAGGCAAACGAAAAGTGCGTAGTGATCCATCAATTCTAAAGAAACCAGATGCATGTATAGGTGACATTGCAACTACCGAAATGGAAACCTTCTTTGTTGTTATAACATTGACAGTGCATTTCTTAATTTGCTATCACAAGAGTGGCCGGCATGTAAACAGTATCGATATGGCCAGATAAGATTCAAGTCATAAAGTGTTGTGAACGACACTGCTGAGGGAGTGGTAAAGCTTTTTGAAGAATACAACACACTGATTACTAAAGACGAAGAAGAAAAAACAATTCTTATTGCAAGTTGTGGAAGCAAACCGCAAACCAATACAAATCCCCAAAAAGTCTTCTTTCAGGCCTCAATGTCAGATTACAATAACATTGACTGATAATGCATGCTTTTGTGACTTGAATTTGAGTTGGTTAAATTTTTGGTTTTTGATGGAACAGCACAATATGACCTTTTAATTATGACAAATGTCAATAGCCATGTGTTTAAGCTAGATGGTTAATTTGCAAAAGAGTGTTGAACTGTTGATATTAAAAAGCTATTGCTGGTTGTAATTTTAAAACATTCAAAATATGCGTATGTCTTCATTTTGCTAGAATTTCGTAAAATTTGGATATTATATTGCTCTTGAGCACCGTCTTGTAGTTGTAATTTAAAGCTGAAACATTACCAAAACATTTCTATTAGCAGATGTAAAAAATTGGGAGGGTGTTTGCTCTATAGCACACATTTCATTTTTTGCCATATCTAAATGAACCATCCTAGACTGTCCATATAGTGTCATCGGTACATAGTATTCAAGCGGTCGATTAAAGATTTTAGTATTGCATCTGAAAGTTGGAGTTAGCGTTTTGTGTCACTTAAGATGTTGTTGTGTTATTTCTAATAACTCTAGATACGGCCAAAAGAAATCGCCAGCACAAAAACAGAAATTTGAATTAATTGTATAAAGAATCAAGGCTATCCACGTGGAGCAATACAAAAAGTTGTCCAAAGCAAAGAGATAAAGTTTTTATGATGTTTGCGTGAGAAATCGATACATTGCAAGATTCTATGAAAAATTTAAAATTATATGTTATTGCATTGACAAATAATTCATTTATAGTTCTAATTTGCATTCTATTGCATAGACAAATATCTCTTGTTGACTTGTAATTTGTATGCTATTGCATAGACAAATATCTCTTGTTGACTTGTAATTTGTATGCTATTGCATAGACAAATATCTCTTGTTGACTTGTAATTTGTATGCTATTGCATAGACAAATAATTCTTGTTTACTTCTGATTTGTATGTTATGCAGGCGTTGATGCAGTCAACATTTTACTAAGGTTACATAAAAGGGAAAAATTGGTTTTAGTATGTTGATCCACTTTATACTCGATGTAATTTTTTTTTATTCTATGAACTCATCCATTCGGGTAGATTTACCTGACAACAATCGACTTAATATTGATGCATTTTAATCATGGATAAATCGTTTGAAGAACTTTTATTTAAAACATTACTTTGATTACAACCCTTTTATAGTTCATTTATACGATATTTTGATAGATTTGCATAATGTTTGTTTTTTTATATGTACATATACTGTGTTATTTTTTTATCCACGATTATATGACATAAGCTACCAGAGTTAAACAATGAATGCTCCCTGTGGAAATATTGCTTTGCTAACTAGATCATGCAAATTTTGTTGTGTTTAGAATTAATATTCAATTTTCGATGATCTCATTAAGGACTGGTTTTCTATTGCTTCAATTATTATTCTTGCCATTAATTACCCCATTCGTCTAGCCTTGCATAAATTATAAATTATTCCATTACTACCCTCTTTATATATGTATCTAACTTAAATTAATGGGTTTCTTTTTTGTTTTATTAAAATATATTGATATTTTAAAGGCATTAAGTAAAAGTGATGTATTTATAAAAGTCATCCCCCAATACTCCCTGCCACACAGCCTCTAACGACTTTTATACTAATTGCGACAATGCCTCGTACAAGTCTAACACGGAAACGACAATGCCTCGTACAATAGTCTAACACGGAAACGACAATGCCTCGTACAATAGTCTAACATGGAAATGAAATTATGGAGGAAAAAAATCTTTAAAAAACAACTTAAAAAACTAGGAAGAATTTTTTTTTGTTTTGTGTCTGTAAATACTATTCGAAATACCAGAGCATAGTGCATTAAATGTAATATTTCCTATTACAAATGATTACTTTAAAATAGTTTAAAAGAACATAATTTCATCCTTATTGTTTTATTATGGTATTTAAATTTGGAAATGTGTTAATGATAACCTTTTTTTTGTCTTGATTATTTATTTTCATAATAATAAGAATTTTATTGACATTAAGATCATGAAAAATATCGCGGGGGAAATCAAATCACAAATGGATTTTACAATCGCCGCAGTATCTCTGAAATTCTTAAAAGATGTTCTTAATTACTTAGAGCACACGTTGTCAATAGTTTAGTGTCCAAGGCTCTGGTGTTATTACAATTAAAAATTGGTATAGGTAGCCCAGCAATATATTGTCAATTAGTATTTTTACTTATTAAAAAAACATTTTATTTAATTAAAGGCTAGAACAAATTCTTCATCTTCCTTTAGCTATACAGCCCATGTAGGTCCCTGCAGGCCCGTAGCGTGCCGGGGGAGGGCAGGGGGGGCCGGGCCCCCCTGCGTTTTGTATGGCCCCCTCTGCTTATTTGCTAAATTTAGTAAAATGTATTACCTGCCCCACCCCTTGCTATTGCCCTGCCCCTGTTGTACAATGCCTGGCCCCTGCTGTAGATTTTTCACACTACGGGGCTGGGTCCCTGTAATGCTACTCTTCTCCACTTTCTTCCTCCACTCTCTCACTCCTATTTCTTTGAATTCATTTATTGAGGTAAACAATCAATCATTTAATCCACGAATTCAAAGAGTCAATTAATGAGTACTTTTCAGTCACTTAATATGAGTACTTTTCAGTCAATTAATATGAGTACTTTTCAGTCAATTAATATGAGTACTTTTCTGTCAATTAATATGAGTACTTTTTAATCAATTAATATGAGCACTTTTCAGTCAATTAATATGAGTACTTTTCAGTCAATTAATATGAGTACTTTTCAGTCAATTAATATGAGTACTTTTTAGTCAATTAATATGAGTACTGTTCATTAAATTAATATGAGTATTTTCCAGTCAATTAATATGAGTAATTTTCATTAAATTATTGTGAGTACTTTTCAGTATATTATTTTGGGCAATAGAGGGATCAATCATTTAAGAATACAAAATGAATATAAATGTTCTGTATCTTTAAAAAAATACGTACAGCTTTTGTTTTTACCGATTTTATGTACAACTTTTAAGCTTTCGTTGTATTTCAGCGTGATCCTTTGAATCAACAGCAATGTGACACTAGTAGTCATAAAATAGTGACTCGCTATTGCTAATAATTTGGGACACACACAAACTATCTGTATTCAAGAAAGCTAGTTATGAAATATTAAATTTGTGCAAGTCATTCCTGACTAAATTGAATTATCGGGAAATAAAGTGTAGCAATATATTGCATAATATTTGTTAGATATAAATAATTATATTTTATTCTTAGAAGGTAACTTTTTATTTTAATATGCGGGGTCATTTGATTCCATCGCTAACATCAGTGCCGAACCTAGGGATTTGGGGCACGGGAGGCTTGGCCTCTTCGGGGGCTCCCTGCATTTTAACATTGGACATCATGACATGAGATAATGCAGTTATTATTTAATGAACAAAAATTTTTGGGGGCCCCCTAGCTTGGGCCCGGGGGTAACTTTCGAATTTGGACACCCCTCCCGAGTTACGCCTCTGGCTAACATCAAGAAAATCATTAAGAAATGTATTTTTCAAAAAAATAAAACACCATCTCTAATGATAAACATCCTGCTCTCAACCTGAGAAGTAAGAGGATGGAAGTCAATTATAGATAGGACACCATCTCTAATGCTAAACATCCTGCTCTCAACCTGAGAAGTAAGTGGATGGAAGTAAATTAAAGATAGAACACCATCTCTAATGTTAAACATCCTGCTCTCAACCTGAGAAGTGGATGGAAGTAAATTATAGATAGAACACCATCTCTAATGTTAAACATCCTGCTCTCAACCTGCGAAGTAAGTGAATGGAAGTAAATTATAGATAGAACACCATCTCTAATGTTAAACATCCTGCTCTCATTCCTGAGAAGTAAGTGGATGGAAGTAAATTATAGATAGAACACCATCCCTGCTCGCTCAGAACTATCGATAGGCTGTATATATTTTGTTTCGGAATTAGACTTGTTAAATGTTAACAAACACAAAATGACGTGCAGCATTACTTTGGTATTGAGAGGCAATAAATGTTTATTTAGCGTGACAATAAATGTTTGGCTGGAGAGGCAATGAATGTTAGATTTGAGAGGCAATGAATTTTGGGTTTGAGTGGCAATTAATGTTAGGTTCGAGAGGCAATGAATGTTGGATTTGAGAGGCAATGTACATTAGCTTTGAGAGGCAATGAATGTTAGGTTTGAGAGGCTTGTTCCCACCCTCCCTGAAATGGGCCGACAGTGGCACTATTAAATTGTATGACTGACATCATGCCGAAGTGGGTTACATTGTGTTGTATGATGTTTTTCGTTAATGTTTAGGTGCAGTTCCCGTTAGTTTTCCATTTATGACTACAATATTTTTGTTTATATAACATGTTAACTCATTGAAAACAATTATTTTCTATCAGACGGCTCAAATGACAAGTAAAAAAAAAAAGATTTTAATGGTTTCAGAGATGACCTGAGATAGTTTATCAAGAAGTAAAACTGTTAAAATTAAGTAGTGTAGTGTTCAAATATTTCTTATGTAAAAAAAATCATGCTATACATATTTGTTCATGTGTTGCAAAAAAATCATACAACAGTCTATAATTCACATTCAGGACACTGTCTATTATGGCTTTGATGCCTTATTGTCTTTAAGAATCGAGCAACACTAGGTTTATCCTGTTTATTATTATTATTTATTGTCCTATCCCTTATGATTACGCATTGTTTAATTTCCTTATTTGGTATTGTTCTATCCTTGTGATTACGCATTTTTTAATTATTGTGTAATTTCCTTATTTGTTATTTTAAGTGATTGTGACCTGGTTTTAGTAAGGTCAAGCATGCATGATAAAATAGTGTCATTCACCCACGCAATAACCTTCATCTTCGATCTGGCGCGCGGTCTGCCCATGCATTTCACTTCTGTGGTCTTGGAGGGGAAAAGGACGTGAACTACCTATAAAAAGGGGAAGGGATAACGGGTGTTACGTGGACTAGGTGGACAGTGCAGTGAAAGGAGACACGTGAAAAGAAGTAATGCGGTGACCAGTAACGGTGCAGTGAAGAGTAATGTTTGTTAGAAAGTCATGAAGTGAGTTATAGGATTATACAGAGTAGATACATGTGATTTATCGACTCATCTCTACAAGTGTTAATACATCATTCAATTGGATTCTCATCTGTAAATATCATGTATTAAAGTTCAGTTGTTAATTCTCTTATACTATAAGGAGTTGTGTCGTCTTATTATAGTTGGAACGCAAGTGTGATACGACATTTATCTAATAATAGAAATACAACATTTACACAGGAATAATGTGTTTAAACGTCAACAATGTAGCATTCAATATTTACATTATAATTGGAAAATGGGGGAGGTAAGGTGACAAAATCTCTTATTTGAACATATCTTCTTGTGTTCTATTTATTAACATACCTACTTTTGTTCTATGTTGTAACATAAATACTTGTCATCACTATTCCAATATATCTACCTGTGTTCTCTATTGTAACCTAACTACCTTTGTACTTTATTAAGTCCATGTTTCAATTTATCAATTTTTCGAATCCCAGCTGCACGGAAATTATGTATTTACTCCAGTAATCAATTATAGTCTTACAGTTGTACAATATTTCCTGTTGTCTTACTTCTTACTATGTCACGCAAAATAAACCGTGTCGGTTGTTGGATATTTATGTGGCTGTATTATTTAAGTCAAACAAAATAATATGATAGGGTCAGAGTTAGGTCAGATTGAATACTGTTAGAAACTACGTCCTGTGAAGCCAGGTAACTGACTATTGAATTACACTGTTATGAACTATGTGATGACAATCAGAACATGCAAGACACCTAAGGGTCTCTAACAGAAGGAAACACGCCAAAAGTATCTCATCACGTATTAGAATTTGTATACATATACATACATATATATATATATATATATATATATATATATATATTGTTTTAGAAACAATCTTAAGAACGACTAATTTTTTCATAATAAACCTCAGTATCCTAGCAATCGAATCAGAACCGTGTTTACGCTGTGGAAGACTAATCCAAAGGTACATTTGAGAGCCCTACGACAAACTACATTTTGAAACCATTGGCGAAAGTTCATTTTGGAGCCCTATGAGCAGGGTGAATAGCCTGCCCTAGGCAAAAATATTGTACAGACTGCCGCTTGCGAAAAATTGCGTCTTTAATTTTTTTTTTTAAAACTAGGGCCCAATATGTAAATCCGGATCTGTTTTAGTTCATTTTATTCAAGGATCCCCAAGAAGTACCCGAATGGCCTTTTCTTGTAGCAATATTAAAGACCAGATAGGAGGTACCTTTCAAATTGGGTGCTCTTCTCAGCAATGGTTTGCCCTTCCATAAGAACGTCTAAAATAGAACGATCAAAATGGTTGTCCATCATTCATTTAAATAATGTCTTCCCAAAGTAATCAGAATTTAATAATTTATAAAGTTTTATTGTTTTTTGAAGTTGCGTTTAAAATATCAGTGATAGACTAAAACCTATTTATATCAAATGGACCAACTTGAGGCAGTATTGAGTCATATTTCTTTAAAAGCTTGAAAGGTTCTTCTAAAGCCAAAGTTCCATTGTTTATCAAAACAGTATTTTCTAAACTTTCAGTCCACGATTTGTCGAATGAAGAAAGTTTCAAGTAAGGTGGATTGTCAATCAGTGCATGGGGAATGTTTAAAAGTGTCGACAAGATATGGCCATGAAGTCGATCTGTCACAACGACTCGTCCACGTTGGAGAAAATTAATTCCAGAAAAGGCAATCAGGAAACAAGTTTCCATGTCCCTCGAGCCAACGTTTGATTTCCATTCAGATAACCAATCAGAGACATGAACAGAAATATTTTTAGGAAATACTGGTAGTGTATACTTACTAGATTCATAATCTTTTCTTCTCAGCCATATGATGTCGTAGATTGATGGCATTTGTCGCGGTAATTCACCCAGCCCAAATGCTAAATCTAGAGCTAAAATCAGCCTCACACCCTTGAAATAGGTTTTGGCTATTTCCAGTGACTGTCTGTCTCTTATAAATATGGTTAGATTTGTGCGGTTGCTGTAAATTTTGTGTGCGTTCTGAAAGCTGTATTTGTTTTTTTTTTAATTTAACCAGATGCTCTGTGACATAAGAATAATTTTATGATCTGGATATCTGTTTAGTATCTTTCCACGGACACTATCCACAAAACTGTACTCCACCAGATTACCTCCCCCTTGCATCAGAATAGCAAGAGTATCTTATGTATAATTTTGAGCAATTTCTCTCTCTCGTTTGATACCTTCGTTTTTATTGCACTTGAATGTATCACAGTAGTAGACTATAGTTATGTTCATTTTTCTCAACAACATTATCTCCCCTGCAGAAATGGCGGGATCCCCTTTATTAGGATAGGTAGCGATCTCCATTAACAGAGTTTTGCTGGACCAATCAAATCCGTGAGTAGATTTATAAGAACTCTCTGTGCCTCTTCAATAATTTCTACATTCGTCGTTAAAGTTTTAGATCTCAAGCCTGTTTCCTCTGGATGGTCAACAAGACGCCATGTTAAAAACTCAGCCAGTTTTGGGTTAAATCCAGTTGATTTATCTAAAGTGTCAAACTTATGACATATTCTAAAATCTATCATTTCAGGTATGGATGAATTGAAAACTTGAGCAATTGAGTAATTTCAGTCGTGGAAAAATAGTTCTCAATCTTACATTATACATGTAAATGTTCTAATATTTTATGTGATTGTTCGCAATTTTTTAATATATTTTAGACAAAAAAAGAGGGAAAAAATGTCAGTATAGCCAAAACCAACAATTCACACAAATATATTGTGATTTTTCAAAAGCTTAGCAAAACATTTCAATGGGTATTAAATGTATATTTGTATGTGACATAGCAAGTGAGTTATTGAATATTAAGAGTTACATTTTGTTTCTTAGTATGTTTTCATACTTGAAGATCTATATTTTATGACTTTCAGAAAATAAAATTTGACAATATGAGACATTAGGTTGATTTAAAAAAAAATTTGCAATTTAATATTGCATTGTTGTTAAATTTTTCATTTTATATTCCTATACTTTAGTGCCAAATTTTATTGAAATTGAATTACATTTAGAGGTCACTCATCGAGACTGAAGTTTATAGTATCTTCTTTAATGACATGAATTCTTATAATATAAACATTAAAGTTAACATTATAGTAAAATCAACATTAAACATTAATTACAGCGAATTAGACATGTTGAAATGTTATATAACATGAAATATAATGTTATGCCACAGTTACGTCTTGTATTATAAACATAAATAGGTACACGTTACTAATGATCGTCAGTTCAAATCTTCTTATACAATTTCAGAGTGCTTTTCTTCAAATTTGACACTCTCTGTCTATGATTTTCTACAAACTTGCAGCAATCTCTGTATTTCAGAGTCCGTTTTAGTGATTGACTTATTAAATGATGACATCAGAGCAACTGACCGCTCGGCTGCATCATTGACGACTTAACAGGCATAAACAATACACTTAGCTTCAGCAAATGACGGCAATTGATCCCAAGATACTGAATCAACTTACCAGCACTGTTGGTATTTTAGCTAAACCTAAAATTTTCTCAACTTCTTTCCCAGTTACAACTACAGCTAATCTGTCTACGTGTGACTGCAGCTCTGGATAATCTGTAGTTTCCTCGATTATCTTTCCGCCCCAGTGAATGACCAATGGGCATTTACTTCTAAATTTAAATTTTGATTTCAAATTTCTTGTCTGGCATCGAACCCTCTTACAGAAGCTTCTTGTAGTGAACAACAATCTCTATATCAAAATCGTCGTCATTTTTACCTTCATCCTCAGTTTCGCCGTTGCTTGTAGACCAAGTAGTAACAGCAGCCTTCTGATGTCTTCTTTCGTATTCAACCATTCGATTTTCTTCGACTGCTTTTCTTTTTGAAGATAGCTAACAATTACCTTAATGCTTTTGGACATTGTCTTCTTCAGTACCTTGTGGTTATAGAAAACCATCTTCATAGCATGAACCAAGGTTAGTAAGACATTACTAGGCAGACAAGAATATGTTTGTCCAATCAACCAAACTTCAGTTGTATGTCTTTTCAATACACTTTGCGAATTACCACTTGATGTGGATACCATATCAATTCAATAATTTGTAGTTAGTCAAAAACTACTTTATTATCCAGCAAACTTGAATGATAAAATTAAAAATAATCTCAAATTCAAATATCACGGTATA
The DNA here is from genome assembly GCA_021962125.1 of Bulinus truncatus. Taxonomy (NCBI): domain Eukaryota; kingdom Metazoa; phylum Mollusca; class Gastropoda; family Planorbidae; genus Bulinus; species Bulinus truncatus. The sequence goes on along the minus strand of JAGDYQ010000173.1, from coordinate 783,092 downwards.
CTTTTAATTTTACAATGAACTAAAATTGCACTATAGCAAAAGCAAGCAAAACATCAGAACTGCAGTATTATCTCATACATTGAAACTTCGGGTCGCTTGAGCGACCTCTAAAAGTGGTCATTTTTTTAAAAAAGCTTAGTTTTTGTTGATTTGCTTGCCAAAAGGAAAAAAAATGAACCACAATGCATTAGAATCGGAGAAAGAATTTTTCTTCCCGTGCAATGATAAGTCACCCTAATGAGACATGTATTATAGAAAATCGTGTGTCATTTTTTTGAAAAAGTTAAAAACAATTTTATGTTTAAATTTTTCCCTACAAAGAAACAAGTGATTTTTTTTATTATTCTTTTCAAAGAGCTTTCAAGTGAGAATGACTGTAGAAGTTTACATAAAATAAGCAACAAGAGCTTCAAATAGAAACTGTAATTAAAATGAAGTCAATTCAAGGAACTTTTAAAACATGCTGTGTTTTTCTTTTTAAATTATAGTACACATGAGCATCCATGAGGGATAGATCCTTTGTCTGTATAAGAACCCTAACCCTAACACTGACCCTAACCCTATCGCTAACACTGACCTTAACACTGACCCTAACCCTAACACTGACCCTAACCCTAACACTGACCCTAACCCTAACAGTGACCCTAACCCTAACACTAACACTGACCCTAACCCTAACACTGACCCTAACCCTAACACTGACACTAACAGTGACCCTAACCCTAACACTGACCCTAACCCTAACACTGACCCTAACCCTAACACAGACCCTAACCCTAACAGTGACCCTAACCCTAACACTGACCCTAACCATAACACTGACACTAACAGTGACCCTAACCCTAACACTGACCCTAACAGTGACCCTAACCCTAACACTGACCCTAACAGTGACCCTAACCCAAACACTGACACTAACAGTGACCCTAAACCTAACACTGACCCTAACAGTGACCTTAACCCTAACACTGACACTAACAGTGACCCTAACCCTAACACTGTCCCTAACCCAAACACTGACCCTAACCCTAACCATGATTTAAGGCAAATAAAATTTAAATAGCTCTAAATACTGTATAATTGTTGTATTACTTACAAATTATATAATTTTATTTTTTTAAAAATCAGTGCTAATATTTTTCCTTGAGATATGAACTTTTTAAAAATTAATATTCTTTATAGTATTTAACTTAATTATAACCATTTTAGATACAGAACACTATTGTTGAGGACCCCTTTGAGGGTGCCCTTGGCTTGTTGCTAAGAGTATGAGGGCTGACTCAATGATGACTCGTATTTGTATTTGTGTTTCTACCACACACAGTCTCACCAACAATTAAACGTACAACAAGTGACGATGATCAATTCAACAAGCGTGTACAGCGACAAAATATATTTATTTACAGAGACACCAGTCCGTTACAGAGATCTGGTGGTCTTTAAAATCATAAGCAAAAGTAATCCAAAAATGCCAAAGATTAATCCAGTATCAATGAATAGAATCAAAAGGACGTTCTCTCGATAGATCACCCTACTCTCTCTCTGTCTCTCTCTCTCTCTCTCTCTCAGAGACACAACAATCGACCCTCTCCTCAGAGAGCCCACAGTCCAATTGCGACTAGCCAAGACCCGGCTCACCGGTCGAACGTCGTTAAAACTATCTTACATTACTCAAACACTTTCTCCCACGTTTCTTTCAAATCAGGGGGTGGAGCCTAGATGGGGAGGGGGGGAGAAGTACGTCATACCGACAAAGACAGGAGTAACTGGACATCCATCCCTTTGTCGGCATTTGACCAGGGCCGAGTGGTCAGGGAGAATCCCGCGAGGAATGTAACGTGTTTCTGTCAACCGCTGCCCCGTTCACCGAGAAGAGTTATTCTTCCCCGTTCCGCTGACCACCTGGCCGATGACGCAATTACGGGGGTGGGGTAAAAAGGATGGGGAACTTGAGAACGGGAACGTATATTACTATACATGGTATAATATACGTCTAAATGTTATTAATACTATTAAGTCAAAGGTTGGAATAAAGGGGATGGTTTCGACAGATTAGTCACAACCCGTGACAACTACATACTTATATATTAGCGGATCGTTTCATCCGGCCTATGTATGTTTGGTAGTCAATCAGTAAGATATAACTTTTTATTATATCTATATTATCACATTATCTCCTAACATTTTTTAATGTTTCTGTGTAATATATATATATATATATATATATATATATATATATATATTTAGGGGTGTGCCGGAATCCGGTTCCGCCGGATTTTGCACTATCCGGTAAAATCCGGTTCTGCCGGAAAATACCGGATTTCTGAATTTGCCAGATTTTGTGACTCACGGACCATAATCTGAAACAAAAGTTATTCTCTTTCCCGAATTCTACAAGATCACGATACATTAATCGATTGTTTCGAGCGTTGAGCCAGGCAATAGCAGGGGGGGCAGGTAATACATTTTACTAAGTAGAACAAATAAGCAGAGGGGGCCAGACAAAACGCATGGGGCCCTGGCCCCCCTGCCCCCCCCCGCAAGCTACGGGCCTGCTATGGGGGTGAACGCGACAAAATTTGCATAACTTTTTATCAGCGGCATGTTTGCGTGGCGCAATTACAAAAAGTTTTGTCTCGTGTGATACTATTTTAATAGGGAGCCGGATCCGTGCCGGAGCCGTCAAATTTGTGGGAGCCGGAGCCGGAAAAAAAATTGGCGGCTCCGCAAGCCTGGTTTAAACGACGGTATGACGTAGCCGCGGCCCGCGGCGCTCAGCTGTGATTTTGTGAACATTTGAACAAAAACTATAAGCAATAAGCATCCATCATCCAATGAGCAAATGACAAGACGAGATGAACTCAGATGATGAGTCTGACTTTCTCCTCAGATTCAAAACAATTAGTGCACTACAATAGTTCTTCACTTCCAACTTCTAATCAGCCAATGTCATTTAACCATTTAGGCCAACTGTTCAGAAGGCATCCAACCCCTCAGATTTACCGGTATCTGCAAAGTACCAAAATCCGGAATCATAATCCGGATCCGGTACCGGATCCGGCGGATTTCACATAAGAAAATCCGGATCCGAATCCGGTTGGAAAAAACGGATCCGGCACACCCCTAATATATATATATATATATATATATATATATATATATATATATATATATAATGTGTGTGTGTGTGTGTGTGTGTGTGTATTGTTGTACAATTCATGGCGAAAATAGACTTGGGGATTTGAATAAAAATATTCTCCACTACAAATTTTATATGAAAACTATAGATAACTTATAAGCAATTTCCGTATAGATCAGCACGATACAAAACGATTGCAACTGTTTGGCCTACATAGGCGACATACTTGATGGTATTCGGTGATTAGTCCTGGCCTTGACATACACATAAAGACCAAGAGTAGCGATGATCAGTCCCATGAAATTCCAGGCCGTGGCTGATCTCTGACCACATAAGTAAAGCAACAAGACCACCAAAACACGTTTAAATATGTTGGCCACAGAATGACTCACAATATTCATTGTCTGTAAAAAAAAAAGTGATAGATAGATAGATAGATTAGATAGATAGATAGATAGATAGATAGATAGATAGATAGATAGATAGATAGATAGATAGATAGATAGATAGATAGATAGATAGATAGATAGATAGATAGATAGATAGATAGATAGATAGATAGATAGATAGATAGATAGATAGATAGATAGATAGATAGATAGATAGATAGATAGATAGATAGATAGATAGATAGATAGATAGATATTTTAATTAGTAAAGCCCTTTTATTGAAAACTAATTCTGACTTCAAGTACACACCTTTAATACAAAATTTATTTCGTGTGTTGACGAAAAGGAAATGCGTAAGTTACATTGTGCAATATTTAAACACTTGGCGACAACCAGTTTCATATTAATTATATCTTCTAAGCTTTGATGGAATAGAAAATCTCAAGAGTTTTCCTTGAATTCCACAAAGTATCCTATGAATATACTGTGATAAAAGCATACAAAGGTATAAACTTAACATACAGTATAACCTACACATATAAGTGTGAACTAACTAAACATAGACCTATCACTTAATATTGAAGTAAGACATATACATAGGATATCTATGACCTAAACATAGACCTATGACCTAAACATAGACCTATGACCTAAACATAGACCTATGAACTAAACATAGAACTATGACCTAAACATAGAAATATGAACTAAACATAGAAATACGACCTAAACATAGAACTATGACTTAAACATAGAACTATGAACTAAACATAGAACTTCGACATAAACATAGAACTATGAACTAAACATAGCCCTTTAACCTAAACACAGAACTATGAACTAAACATAGAACTATTAACTAAACAAAGAACTACGAATTAAACATATAACTATGAAATAAACATAGAACTATTAACTAAACCAAGAACTATGAACTAAACATAGAACTATTAACTCAACCAAGAACTATGAACTAAACATAGAACTATGAACTAAACATAGAACTATGAACTAAACATAGAAATATGAACTAAACATAGAACTATGAACTAAACATAGAATACCAACATGAAAACATCAGTGATCCCGTTATTATAAGTGGAATACTCAGGACAGTTTGAATCGATAATGGTGTCTTAAAGACAAAATGTTGAGCAATGACCATAGTCAGAGGTTCTGTTAATTTTATAGCCAATGTAGAGGCTGCCTGTAAAAAAGGGATAGTTTGTTTTAACTGCAGGCCTATATTACAGCAATAAGTTTAGCTTTAAGTTCAAAATATCACTATCTTCATATACAATATGAACAACAGCCATAAAGTATTTTATTTTCCTTTACATACAAACAAGGAGATTACATACAAACAAGGAGATTATTAAGAAACTAGCTGAGCAGGCCCGGTACCCGGACCGGCTATTTGGCACGCAGTTGGAGTTGAAAATGGTGATGCGCTCATAACACCATATCATTGACTAATCTTAATTCATTCATAATATTGTAAAGGACTCTTTCTCAATAGTTATTTTTTTTAATAATGTATCAATTCTCTTTCACTTAGCCCCACACCCATCCCTCCCCTGCCCGCCACCCTCCTTCCACTCAAGACATGCCCGAATCGCAGTGGGTCTCAATGTACAAAATTACAAAAGGGCATTTAGTATAACTGCATGTTCACTCTGTTAACATTACCACGTGACACCTCTCCCTACCTCCCCCCCCCCGTTAAACACTTCTTTCCCAACCATACACCCCCATTCCAACAGTTCTTTTTTTTATAATTTAATAATTTATCATGTTCAACATGACGTATTTAAAAAAAAGAGAGACGTGAGGTTAAAAAATTAGCAGTGTTGCAACTTGAATCGTCTGCTTGACCCCCCCCCCCCTTCTGCAACCATTTGGTTTATTCCCACACCTATCCCAACCAACTCGGTAATATATATTTGAGCGCGTTAACAATCAGTCTATGTACAAAAAATAGCTTTTTATATAATTCATACCATAGAAAATAATCCTCATTATGGGTACAGAAGCTTAACAAAAACAAAACCCGACTATTAAACATAATTTGCGCACACTACTCAATATCATTTAAAAATCGTAATTCATTAATAAGAAATCATTGTTGTGTTTAGAATTCCGCAGCATTTCATTTTTATTCAAGAAAGATTCCTTTGATGAACAAAATGCGCACCAAACATACTCTCATTTAACATACATTATCTCTTTTTAGTTTCTATAATTTTGGAATTCCCCAGACTATTTTTTCTAGAGACGGTCGATGACACGCACTATTTTTTTTTAACTCCGCAAAGGTGTGACGTAGAACTCAGACTTTTTTTTAGCGATGTAAGCTTTCAACCCATACGGTGCCGTGTATTTTTAACGTACAGACATGCGGCTTTTATCGCCATGTGCATACTTTACACCGCATGGTGTGTAGGTCTGTCGAACCACAGTCTATGTTAGCCGATTATGTATATAGATATTATGTCATATCGAGCAAATATTATCCGATTATGTATATAGATATTATGTCATATCGAGCAAATATCATAATTAGTTTTAACAGAGGCTAACAAAATGGAACTCTCTTGAATAGTTGGCAGTAGAAGATCGCAGAGTGGAAATTTTTGCGCATTTGGCAACAGTTGTTTTTGTTTGCTTTGGAAAAACTCTGTAAGGATATTTCTCTCTTAGATCCTTCTTCTTATCGGACGGTCTTTATGATTCCTTTATTTCACCATATCCAAGAATGCAATGATCATTTAGGTACATTGGGAAATTCTATGACACATCAACGATCCGCAACTTATGTAATTTTATGCTTGGGTGGAATACGGAATAAATCAATAAATATGTATGTATGTATATATTATAATATATATATATATACCTATAAATATATATATATATATATATATATATATATATATATATATATATATATATATATATATATATATATATAAGTGATATGGAATTAATACAACAGTATTCCAGTTTAAAATACAATCATGAAAAAATCGGATCTGCCCGGAACCAAAAAAATAACCTAGCCTACCGATGAAGCATAAGGGGATATAACTCTATGCAAAGGTTTTGCAGAGTACATCTAGTACATAATAATAATAACTGTCCACTAACAATTTCTAAAAAAATGAAAGAAACGCAATAAAAATGGTTGCCTATAGCGCTGGACTTTTTAGCAAAGAATTATTCTATAAATAGCAATTTTTGTTGTTGGCTGTTTTTCTCCACTCAAAAATTCTATTTATTTGGGGAAAATTTTGTGATCGATTTTTGCGGAACTTTAGTGATAGATTTTCTTTAAATTTTGCTAACATGTTCTTGCACCATGAAAATGCTTGATTCAATAATTTATTTAGCATTAATTCTTATTATTTTTTTAACACATTTGAGTCAAAAAATGTAATTATACTAATCAGAAGAAATAGCCATGTTTAACTATTTAAACGATACTAATAAGTGGGCTACTTCCTTTGCATTAATAATACCATATGTTTAAGATGGCGATCAATGTTAGCAGGTGATTACCAGTCGCTGGTAGGTCAAAACAGTGGTAGAACACACGCGAACATGTGCTACATCGTCTCTCTCTCTCTCTCTCTCTCTCTCTCTCTCTCTCCAATCGGCAGCGTCTTAAAAAATGTAAGTAAAATTTTGTTTTAAGCTGTTTTAGGGTTGAATGGGGGAGGGGGGATTTACTTAATTAAACATGATAAGATTAAAATTCATTGCGATATCTATAAATAAAGTATAATTCGTGTTTATATTTTTATTTATTTTTTGCTTTTTCGTTGTTTTTGCTTTTTTGAAACTTTACAAATGGTCCTTTTTTGTGACCTTCAATTAGTTTCGAATGATCAGATTAACTGTATGAGACTGAACCAAAATTGTAAGTTTTCAGCCATTAAATTCATCAGCTTCATTCTTGAGACCGATCAATTCTCAAGCGTAATTCAAGCGATCCAGCCATGAATGTATTCACGGACCACAAACTGCATCCAGTTTAATCCTCCATATCAAAAATAAATATGTGAAGGTTTAACATCCACCGTTTTTCTTGATATAATACAAAGTAGATGTTATCTGGCCCGTAGCGTGCGGGGGGGGGGGGTGGAGGGGCAGGGCCCAGCCCCGCGTTTTGTCTGGCCCCCTCTGCTTTTTTGTTCTACTTAGTAAATTGTATTACCTGCCCCCCACCCCCGCTATTGCCTGGCCCCTGCTGTAGAATGCCTGGCCCCTGCTGTAGAATTTTCACGCTACTGGGCTGGATGTTATCTATGTCTGATATGTCACATCCTTTCTACATTGACATTTCATTTTTAAAACTTGTTGTTCTGTTCAAAGTCTCTCAAAGATGGTATCGTCGCCAAATTTATTTATTTGTAGACCAAGATTTTATTATCCTATGTAGGACACACACAGCTTTTAGCCCTCAGAATATAAAAGATATAAAAAACAAGAAGATATTACCTCAATGTAAGACATACTGTAGTTGGTGGCCAGTGTACTCATCACGTGACAAAATACAAGTATGACCATTGGTCTAGTACTCGAGGGATCGTTGACTGTGTTAAGCTCTACACACAATAGACACGTTAAACACTGAATACAAAATAAATGTGGAAATAATTGTTGAACACTGAGTACAAAATAAATGTGGAAATAATTGTTAAACACTGAGTACAAAATAAATGTGGAAATAATTGTTAAACACTGAGTACAAAAAAATGTGGAAATAATTGTTAAACACTGAATACAAAATAAATGTGGAAATAATTGTTAAACACTGAGTACAAAAAATGTGGGAATAATTGTTAAACACTGAGTACAAAATAAATGTGGAAATAATTGTTAAACACTGAGTACAAAAAAATGTGGAAATAATTGTGAAACACTGAGTACAAAAAAAATGTGGAAATAATTGTTAAACACTGAGTACAAAAAAAATGTGGAAATAATTGTTAAACACTTTGAACAAATGGAAATACTTGTACTGTTTATGACATATCTTGAATTCTTTTATTTTAAACTAACTGTACTCTGAAAAACTTTTTCAAAATGTGTTTCAAATTAAAGTGATGGGTATATTGTAACTAATTTAAGATTGTAGGCTATTCAATTATTCTTTGAACAACTGGTTAAATCATAACAATTACATTGTTTTCAATTGCCCTTTTATGTTTTTCCTTTGGATGTGTCAAGCATTAATGTGTTATTTTGTGTCAGAGGCGGGAAAACAACAATAAGAGAACTGTTTTATTGTCTGCCCTTGGTATTCCTTAAATATTAGGAGTATATATACCAAAGCAATAATATTTATACATATATATGCATTTGGTTTAATGTATAGTTTATTCTTATTGTCTAGCAAAATAGATACGTTTTTTTTTTTGTAATACCCACAGACCAGTGTCAACATTTAACATAGACTAGGTCTATATTATTTGTCCGCATAAACTAAACAAGCAATTAAGCCTGTTCCATTCTGGACACAGGACGTATTAGCGCATTTTCATGTTATGCATCAGTACGTTTGTTAGCTTTCAGTAAATATTTGTAAATTTTGTAAATGTTTATAAATTCAATTGTGTAATGCATATATCTGTAAAAAAATATTATAAAGACGTTTCTTTATATTTGAAAAAAAATTATTTTCTCTTAAATCTAACTACAAGTGGTTTGTGGTTACTGAAATAGGACTCATAATTGAAAACATTCGAAATTATAGTCATTTAATCGTCAGAAAACTCCGTCAATTGTTGCATAGCTCTGATACTTTCAATTAAACTCAGAACACAAGCTTACTATTTCATTTGATGAGTTTCTTAATAAATCTTGGTGAAACTACGTGCTGCAGTATTTCGCACCAAATGAACGGGTTATTGAACGTACAAGGTGTATATATAATATATAAGCCCCTTAGGAGCCCTGAAGCCCGGCCCTCAGAGGTCCTATCGCAAAATGAACTTTTGATGTACACATGGCAGGCCAAGACCTACAAAATGATATATACATCATGGGTCTAGGACTTATAGTTGCTGAGATATAGCGCTCCTTTATTAATATAGCTTATATAGTAAAAAACGGTACTAAGGCCCCTTTTACGGCCCTGAGAGGTCAGATCGCGAAATGGAAAAAAGTCATTTCTTGGCAGGCCAAGACCTACAAAATGATATATACATCATGGGTCTAGGACTTATGGTTGTTGAGATCTAGGGTGATGACGGACGGACGGACAGACAGACAAAACGGGGACAATAGAGCATTTTTTTTCGAAAATGCTCTAAAAATCTATTTATCAGCATAGTCTTGGCATTTATTTATCAACTTCCTTCTCTTCTTTGTCTTCCTTTGGCTCTACAGCCCATTTAGGGCCCTGTCCTGCCGTACGACTCTTCTCCACTTTATCAACTTCCACTCTGTATTTATTTATGAAAGTATTCTTGGTTATATATTACTAGTGTAGTCTTGGTATTTATTTATCAACACAGCCGTAGCATTTTTTTTAATGCATTTATTACGAACATTTTTAATTCATTAAGTATTTCTTTTAACAGCTTTAATGTACTGTTTTTTTTTTAGTTTAATTTGATATAATATAAGCGTGTTGAGTTTTTTAATCTTATAAATATATACACTGGAATATAAAGATCAAAGCAATACAACACAATGCGTCTCACCTGAGCCTATGTCAGAACCACTGAAGTCAGAAAATAAACCTCTGAACCATTCATGCTGTGGGTCGTGGTAAGCACAGCCTGGGAACCGGATAGAAATATTTTAGCCAACTCATGACAGAGAAATGACGTCACTGTCCACGCTATGAAAATGACCACTGCTATCATTGCTGGGTGTCTTGTTGCCAGCACCATGTTAGATATATCTTTGATGAATACACTGCTGTTCTGCTGAGGAGAAAAAATATAATAAAAAAGAAATTGTGCATCTATTAAAATACTTGATCAAAGGCCCGGTACCCGGACCGGCGAGTATTATCTTTAGCCAAGCAAGAGTTAACTCCCCTTGAGTGAGACTAAAATGTTGGAATTCCCCAGTCTATCTTTTTTTTAGCCGCTGAAGTTATACATACGCTCGCTCGTACGTACGCCAAGCTAGACGATTATGTATTAGATGGTATTGTGATTTGTATCTTCGGTGATGTCCAACTTAGATATATTGAGAGCATCTATGAAAATTTTCCCTTTGGTTAAAAAAAAAAGAAACTTTTCCTCCTAATTTAGTTTTCATTAACTATTATGGATTAATATTTTCATTAGCAGCCATGGCATGTCTCTGCAATATTTACATTAGCAGCCATGGCATGTCTCTGCAATATTTACATTAGCAGCCATGGCATGTCTCTGCAATGGTCACTTCTACTCCCAGGGATGTCTGTTTTGAGCGGTTATAACTGGCCACTTTGATGGTCAGGCGTGACAAGCCCTCGTAGCGTGAATATTTTACAGCAGGGGCCAGGCGAATAGCAGGGGGGGGGGCAGGCCAACAGCAGGGGGCCATATTAAATGGTCCTGCGTGAAGAAGATTTAATTGTTTCAAGTTGAGTGATAAGGCCATCCTAATGTAGCGTCTTTCCATACGCCGTTATGTCATCTGAGGAAGACCAAGCCAAAAAAAAAAGACTTCAGAGACTAAGTAAACCGAAGTGGCAATATTTGAAAACATAATAAAACAAAAGAGAAACTGATGGCTTGGTCTTTATCAGAGGACATAACGGCGTATGGAAGGGCTTGATTGGTCTTTTAGGTTTGATTGGTCTTTTAGGTTTGGTTGGTCTTTTAGGTTTGATTGGTCTATTATGTTTCATTGGTCTTTTATGTTTCATTGGTCTTTTATGTTTCATTGGTTATTTATGTTTTATTGGTTATTTATGTTTCATTGGTCTTTTATGTTTTATTGGTTATTTATGTTTTATTGGTTATTTATGTTTTATTGGTTATTTATGTTTTATTGGTTATTTATGTCTTATTGGTTATTTATGTTTTATTGGTTATTTATGTTTTATTTGTTATTTATGTTTCATTGGTCTTTTATGTTTTATTGGTTATTTATGTTTTATTGGTTATTTATGTTTTGAAGTATATTAAGTGCATGGCATAAAATTTGATGAGTACAGACCGAAATTTTAAAATTAGAAAAAGAATTAACATTTTTTTTTTGTTCAAAAAATGTTGTTGGCTACCTGTGATAATACAATATCTGTAAATATATAGAATTAAAATGGTTAAATTCTATTTGGTTTGTAAAACTTTAACTGATTTAAAAATGTGCATTGTATTTTTGTATAATATTCTATGGTTATTTTCAAGATACCCGCCATAGAAAACAGTGCATAAAACAAAATACTGCTTCTTCTTAATTCACATCGGGTTTATGAGCTACGTTTACATCCGGTCTTTAAGTTAACCTTACATCCGGCTTATGAGCTAAGCTTATACCCGGTCTTTGAGCTAAGCTTGTACCCGGTCTTTGAGCTAAGCTTATACCCGGTCTTCGAGCTATCTAAGATCACAACTGGTCATTGAGATAAGTTTATATCCGGTCTATGAGCTTAGTCTACACCTTGTCAATGAGCTATCTAAGATTAGACTTATTTAAAGCGATAATAAAAATATGAGATAATCCAGTCCTCTTGGCCTGTGGCAATGAGCTTGTAAAACATTTTATAATGTATAGTACAGTATAGTACATTCAAATAAAACTGCCATTATATGTTCTCACCTGGCTGGAAATATCAAGAAACTGATAATTTATTTAAACACCATTAGCCAAATTAATTCTTCTATTGGAGCATGCACACCGTTCATTACTAGGTCACATGTATATTTCTGAAGTTACTACTTCAAAACTTTTTTTCAAAAATTGTTTTAATTTTTTTTTTTTACAAAAACTGATACAATTTTGTCTGTTTACGTTATTTTTAAAGAAATTTAAAGTATGATATCATGAGTACTATTAAATAAAATCCCGTCCAATAAATAAAAATAAATGTAACAACTGTAGCGGGCGTTATAGAGAGGTCAGGGGAAAAACCCGCTACTAACATTTAAAACATGATGTGGCACTTCTCACACATATAATGCAGCCATCTTGTCGTCCGTCCTGTATGGGGAAAGCCGTCGCTATAAATAAAGTCGCTATAAATAAAAATCCTCTATGACGTCATTTCTCGGAAGTCGGCTACGCATGTGTACTACATGTATTTGTTTTTAAAAAGTGCGACAAGTTATCAACCAGTTGTAAATATTACATTGCTAACTATATGCTTCTGGTCTTGCTGCCGGTTTGCGTGTAGTTTTTAAACGATTATTCTCCTATTAGCCTTGGTAGAATAGATGGCGCTGTATATCATTTAATCTCATTTCCGGCATGTGATTTTGACGAGAATCACATGGGAGTCACTTCCGGCGTACAAGAGTTTTCTAGCAATAGTAATTGTATAGTGGAGAAGGCAACATTTTAAACAGTTTATTTCATAAAATGGCCTCTTTTTTAGGTAAGAATACGTTTTATTTTCTATAACTAGAAACACAATAACTAAATTAATGTATAGTTTTCTAAAATTGTCTTGAAAATTCCTAAATATCAAAATAAATGCATGGCGTAACATAACATGGTCATGGCAAGTTTGTTTGTAATGTGTACGCAACGTTCTGCTGTGTGATTGTAAAAAAAAAAAAAAAATTCACGAAATGTCCCATTATTCAAACAAAAATATAATGATAATAGTTTTTTTTAAAGTGACATGCCACAGTGATAAGTTCTGACATTAATACAAGCTAAATTAGCTTAATTATTTATCCGTCATGTTCGCCATGACACTATGACTCAGTATAGGGCTGTATTTTAGGCCAAGCCAAGGCTAAGAACGTGAACGTGGTTTCATGTGGTTATAACTTAAATGTCATGATATTTATAAAAAAAAGCTATGATATAGTAGTTTAAATTAGCTAAATTATTGTTGCATCATTTAATACTGCAGTCACCATAACTTATAAGGTCATTTAGTAAATAGTAATAAGGATCATAAGGCTGAGCACTAAGTGTTAAAGCAAGGCTTAAACTTAAACCTAAGCATAAATAATAAAAGCTGTGAAAATTATTTTTTTTATCAATAGTTAAACTTTTTTGTTAGAAAAATGTATTTATTATTATAAATAAATGATAATTTTATTGCTGAGAAAAAGCTTTTTTTGCTACATGGAGAAAAAAGATTTTTACAACAATGCATGAAGAAAAAAATAAAATTGGTACAAATACTCTTTATTTGATCAATGAACAATTTTTTTTTCTATTTTACTTAGGCATCTTAGGAACACAAACTAATGCCTTGACTGAAGTGTGCAAAATCTGAACATGCAGAGTGTATAAGGAAGCCTGCAGTGGAACCCCCAAGGCCAGAGAAAAATCGACCGCCCAAAGACCACTTGGAGAAGGTCTTGCCAGCAGGAGATGAAAAGCTGCAAACAGACATGGATGGAATTCAAAAAGGCCCCCCAAAACAGAATGCTCTAGAGAGTGGTTGCAGAGGTCCTTTGCTTCGCAAGAAGTTCAAGTAAGTCAAGATTGTATAAATGGGGATGGGTGGTAGAGTGGTATAAAATGCTCGACTGTTGACCAGGAGGTCCCGGGTTCGAATCTCACTGAGACCCTTTGGATTTTCAGGTGAAAGTCCCCAAGTCCACCTAGCTTTATATTGGTACCTGACTTTAAGTTGGGGGAGTGAAGGCGGCTGGGCATTGTGCTAACCACACAATCCCTTTATATGCCAAGGTTACTGAAACACTTCATCTGCCCCAATGAGCCCTTAGGGGCTTAAGGGAACTTCAAGATTGTATAAAGCTGATTTAGTTGACATGTCATAGGGATTTGCTCAGTGTGTTGGAACTAGAAGGGATCTAACTTGTGTTTGTCATTAATTATGTACCCATACATGAAATTTAACTAATTATGCATTGTAATAAAATTTGTTAGAAACAGAAAATTACATTGGTCTCTGTATACAGATAAATAATTTAATTTAAAATAATATTAGCTAAATTAAAAGCAATAGAACCATATTTGCAGGCAATTTGTTTTTGCTTGGATTCCCAATAGTCTGAATTATAGATCAGTAATGGCATTGAGCTATGGCGTTAATTATAAACCTTTAGTATAAAATCATAAATGTGCTGATATTTACTAAAACTAATTCACGTTGATTACATTCTTTTTTTCTAGACATACTTTGTTACTGGTGCAAAGCTCAAAAGCTTCATTTTTGCCAAATGACTATGGTGTCAAGAAGGATCAACCTTTACGATTCAATGTCTTTTTTTTTTTGGTAAATGATTTGTATAAAAATATTTATTGAATACAGTGTTGAATATTTTACGAATATTCTTTGTAATCTAAAACACCTGTAAAAACCATAAAATTTGATGACCAATGATTAGTCACAAATTAGTGTGATTTATTTTAAAACAAATGAAATATAAAGTTATTCAATACTTATAATGTTAACACATTTTTAATGTTAAACTTAAAGATTAAATCCAGCATGTTCATTCTGTCTAGGAGGAGTTGGGCAGGTGGTAGTACAGTGTAGAGCAAGGCAGAGGCGCAACTAGACCAAACTTTCAGGGGGGGGGGAATCTCTTGTATTAAAAAATCACATTTTTATATATTTGTATTTTATTTTAAACAAATTTTGGTCTAATCTTTTATTATTTTTTTTATTTCGGAGGGGGGAAATGCCCCCAATGCCGCCCCCTAGTTGCGCCACTGGAGCAAAGTTCACCCAGCTTTATGTAAGCATCTGACATATTTTGTGGAAGCAAAGCCATCAGGGCATTGTAATAACAAGACTGAAACTGATGAAGTGATCCCGTGTTCGTTTTTTTTTTTTACATTGATATTTTTATGAACAACTTTTTTTTTCTCTTTCTAGATAAGTCATCATTTTGTCTTCCTGGTATGCATTTTAAAGAAAGTTTCAAAAGTCCAAGAATTCCATTCATTTGCTGTTATGTCCATCAAAGATTGAAATTTTCTTAATGGATTTGTTAAGAATTGATTATGTGTAGTATGTTAACAAGATAATTGCTAATAAATATCTAATAGCTGTAATATGTGAAGTGTTTTTTTTTTACTGTTGTGACTGAATTTGTAATATTTATTAGACACACAGTGTTTTACAGTTATGTTTACACAAATAAAACATTAGCAATTGCACACATCAAACTTATTCATCAAGTGCACAATAAGAGGCAATTCTTTTTCAATATTGTTAAAGCTTTATTTTAATTAATTAATATTTACTGAATGTAATGCTAATTCAACTTTATAATCAGGCAGGATGTCTATCCTATACTTGTGAAATACTGTCATTTGGCTGGCTTTTGCACATTTCAATCAACACTTTAAGTCTGAGAGTTGTGGCTATACTTCAACTTTTGATGACCTATTAAATAAAAAAAATTGAGACCCCCTAAAGATGGGTGCATTAAAACAGGCATCACTTTTTAATTACTCGGTAAATTACTGAAAAAAAATTATCATTTAAACCATATAATATAAAATACAAATACTATTGTTGTGCATTGGTTTGTGACAGAATGGGAATACCCCAAGGTGCGGTTGTTGAACGAATGCATCGGTGATGAACGAGAGGGGTGCATGATGCGAGAGATGACGGCCGACGTTTTTATTGTAAAACTAGATTTTTAGTATTTTGATATTAAAGTAGTTGATCATTATTACAGAAGGAATACTTGGCTTGTTCCCCTGATTTTGACATTTGAAGTGTTTACTACAGTGTAATTAAGTGTGTGTTGTCCTTGTGTTAGAAGTGCTGACACACTTGACGTAGTGATGACATTGAATTAACGGCCCGATAAGATCCTTGTACACAACATTGGTGGAGCAGCAGGTTTGTTGATATTAATTTGTAAACTCTGGTTCAGTGAAAAAAAAATGTCCCAATCGGAATCATTCTCTGGATCCCTGGAAAGAATAGCGAGAGTCGGAAAGGAAATAATGATATTAGAAGGTGAGGAACTAATGAAGTTTGTAGATAAAAAATTGAAAGAAGAAGCAAAAAAAGAAGAGATTTTAAGAGAAGAAGAGAGGAGAAAAGATGAATTAAATCAGAAGGAAAGAGAAGAAGCAAGGATAAGAGAAGAAGAGAGGAGAAAAGATGAATTAGAAAGGCAGAGATTGCAGATAGAAATGAAGAAAATTGAATTTGGTCAAGCCGGTAACGTCAATCCGATCCCGTGGTACAGAAAAAAAATACGGGAGTTTGATGAGGCCAAAGATGACATCGATGCCTACCTAAAAAGATTCGAGGACAACTGTAGGTTACAAAACATCCCGGAAACTGAATGGGCGAACATCCTGACCAACCTGGTGCAGGGCAGGGCGCTGACCCTGTGTCAGAAGTACGATATGACAGACGACAGCAGCTATCAAATAATGGAACTTGAATTGCTCAACGCGTATGGCCATAATGCTGCTCGGTTCAGAACACTTTTCTATGATAGTCGCCCATCGTCCCACGAGGACCCTCAGACTTTTGTGAACAACGTTGCGGGTTACTTTGACAAGTGGTTACAGTGTGCCAATGTAGGCGACACTGTCAAAGACATTAGAGACTTTATTGTCATTGACAGGCTAACCCACTCCTGCACAACGGACCTGACATCCTTCATTCAAGAGAGAGAACCTCGGTCGACAATTGAGTTGGTTAAAATTATGAGGGTCTACAAAGATGCCCACCCCGACAGACCCATGTCAAATGGTGACCTTGATCACACCGTTGACGCTTGCTTTGCAGCACGTACAGAAATCAGACCTAAATACCCAAATTTGATGCAAGATAGAAGTGACTATCATCGCATTAACAGAAGTCCCTCTCCTGGCGATGCGTTTATTCGGTGCTATACGTGTAACGGACTAAATCACGTCGCGAGAGACTGCAAACTCCGAGCCACCAGGTATCCAGGCAGAGGTCAACGTATTACGAATTCGTATCGAAACAGGGGGTATGCTCCAAATACAGGGGAAGTTGATGACACGTATCCGGAAAACCACAACAAGTTGATTTTTCGAAAAGGAGAAAGAAAAGAAACAGGCTTGGCTATTGTATCGTGCCACGGACTATTGAAATTTTACCAGGGATATGTAAACTCGATTCCAGTGCAGTTCTTAAGAGATACCGGATGCACAACGATAACGGTCCGCAAAAGCTTGGTAGTGCAATCACAATATACTGGGGAGTACGGGATGATGACATCATTCATGGGAGAGGACCATAGACTACTTCAGACGGTAATACATATCGCAACACCATACTTTACAGGGGAGGTCGAGGCTTATGTAGTTGACAACCCTGTATGTGACCTGATTGTGGGGAATATTTCGGGTATAAAAGAGTGCTCGGACAATGATATTCTACATTGGATTAGAGATACCAATGGATGTGGCGATACTCAATGTCATGATGTCAGTAATGTGGTCGTGACACGAAGCGGGAAAACAGCACATAAAGAACCTGAGGAACCTGAAGCGGAAGAGAAGATGGTCCCAGTAACTACAGAGGGAGTTATCAAAAACGGACATAATATGGCCCAAGAACAAGCCGCGGACACGGTAATAGGGCGCCTGTATAAAGCAGCACATAAAAACAGTGGGGATCATCCTAGATCAGGGCTTTTTATTAAGGATGGAGTCTTATTCCGGAAGTTTGAAGGAAAGAAACAATCAACAATACAACTTGTGGCCCCACAGTCGTACTGGGCGAAAATTTTGCGCATAGCGCACGATGGTGACATGGCCGGCCATAGGGGCGTGAAGAGTACAAAACAAAAAAATTTGTCACAGTTCTATTGGCCCAATATACACAAGACGATTGCTGAGTACATTCGAGGATGTGATACTTGTCAGCGAAAGGGTCCAAGAGGGAGACATATACATGCTCCGATACAAGCAGTTGACATCGTTGAAAACCCATTCGAAAAATTAAAAATTTAAAAAATCATATCTCAGAAAGTTTTTGACCAAATGGCCTAAAATTTTCAGGAATCACTCAACTTTGAATGTACCACAAGCCCTGAAAATTTCAGGAAGATCTGAGGGGGTCGGGTGAACAATTGTCAAAAAACTGGTTGAGTTGACATGGAATGACCCTATTGTAAAACTAGTATTTTAGTATTTTGATATTAAAGTAGTTGATCATTATTACAGAAGGAATACTTGGCTTGTTCCCCTGATTTTGACATTTGAAGTGTTTACTACAGTGTAATTAAGTGTGTGTTGTCCTTGTGTTAGAAGTGCTGACACACTTGACGTAGTGATGACATTGAATTAACGGCCCGATAAGATCCTTGTACACAACACTATAAATAATTATGTAAAAATAATAAAATCAAATTAATAATATGTGCTATACAATAGACTCAATAGTGATTTTTACCTCAATCAGAAAGTAATTGCTGTCACAAACAGTTGTCACAGCTTTGGGATTTGTTAACTTTGTCTTGACCAAACACAAATAAATAAAAATTTCAAAAGTTGAGATAATTATTTTCTTAGCTTTAGCCCTTTCAATATCTATCATTTAGTTAGAATGTTAGACTAATACAATACTATCAATTATTATTCATATATGAAGTGGCTCAAAAATGTTACTTCATACCTTGATCAGACTAATCCATGTTTAAAATCTCATTACTGTTAGTCTCTGGCGCGATGACTCAGTCAAAGGCTGGACTCAAAAGACTTATTTCAATCATTTACATCTATCTGCTTGGACGGCTTGGCTATCGATCGGCATGAATCATTGAATGTATTGCCAATGGAATAGTATGACTATGTTTGTTCTTTCGCCTTGGCTAGAAATCAATCTTCAACAAACCTATTATTGGTTAATGTTTGCACATATATATGGGTGTTTTATTACACTGTATTGTGTCTTTTCCGACTAAATGTCAGTAGAGTACACGTCTCTTGGTATGTATCCCATGTTACTATTACGATATATTATACTCATTGTTCCGATCTTGTTGATTTGGTTTCGAAGACGAAAATCGTTTCATACCATCAATATCAAACAGTTAAGCTACCAGATATACATGTCCTACAGGAGCAATGTGCCTTTTTCATTAGAAAAATCAAATTTCTGTAATAAAACAACGATCAAATGTCATCCAACTCTATATAAGTTATTGAGAAAAAATGTTTGTTTGTACGCCCGATGTGTGCGCATCGAGTTGCGCAGTCATGTGCAGTCTAAACAAATCTATTTTTAGTAATCTTTTGTATTTCTACCAAGCTCCATTAAACATTTTATTGAGATAAAACCTTTAGTTGCGAATGCAACGGCAACTACTAGTCTTCATATAAATTAAACAGATCATTTCTAAATTATATAAAAAATATATAAAAGTTCCCAAAGCCTTCGGGGCAGATGAAGCGTAGAATTCACCTGTTTCTATAACCTCGGCATATGAAGGGATTGTGTGGTTAGCACAAAGACTAGCCGCCTTTACTTCCACAACTTAAAGTCATGTACTCATTTAAAGCTGGGTGGACTTGAGCGACGACTTTGAAACAAATTTCACCTGGGAAGATTCCCTTGGTTCTCACCGAGGATCGCACCCAGGACTCTCAGGTCGACAATCGGCCATCCGTACCACTGTTTGTCCATATACCTTGTTTTTGACCTGAAATATAAATTGGTCCTCACCGGAGATCGAACCAGGTACCTTCAGGTAGAGAGTCGAGGGCTTTACATCTGGTAGAATTAGTGAATTACTTTTTTTTAGTAATGTTTATAACGGGGGAATAAAAGGTGGGGGATGAGGGAAGTCTAAATAAATACAATGTATATCATCGGTGCAGACGATCATGTATAGAATCGGTGCGGACGATCATGTATAGCATCGGTGCAGACGATCATGTATAGCATCGGTGCAGACGATCATGTATAGCATCGGTGCAGACGATCATGTATAGCATCGGTGCAGACGATCGCGAAATAGTGAAGCATTTTTTATAGTGTCAAATAGATTTGCTTAAATTAGTTATACATGTATTATTTTAATGTGTGTGAAAAAAAAGTTTAATTATTTAAAAACTAAAATGTAAAAAAAAACTATAAGAAAGTTTTAAGAATAAGATTTTCAACAATAAGATTTTATATACAAACAATTCCCTTGTGTTCTAAGCTAAATATCTCATTACATTCAATGATAGGTAGCAATAAATCTATATAAATAATAGCGGTGTGGGTTCTGCGTTAAATCGAAAGTAAAGAATAAATACATCAGTATTCCAGTTTAAAATAGTCAAACGTAAACAATAGTAATAAAAATCATGACAAAATCGGATGTGTCCGAAACCACAAATAACCTAGCCTACTGATCAAACCTAAAGGAATATAACTTTATGCAAAGATTTTGCAGGGTACAGCTAGTGAATAAATAATACAAACCGAGATAGGCACAAACACTTTTTTTTAGAAATGATAATACATAGGTGTATAATATAAATATGTGTATAATATTAATATGTGTATAATATAAATATGTGTATAATATAAATATATGTATAATATAAATATGTGTATGATATAAATATGTGTATGATATAAATAGGTGTATGATATAAATATGTGTATGATATAAATAGGTGTATGATACAAATATGTGTATGATATAAATATGTGTATGATATAAATAGGTGTATGATATAAATATGTGTATGATATAAATAGGTGTATGATATAAATATGTGTATGATATAAATATTGCATGGTATAATAAATTGTTTACTTTAATTTTAGTTCATTTTTTTTAGAAAAGCTAATTTTCAAAAAGTTTTTTTTTAAGTTTCGTGTTTGTTTTTTAGCCACTAAACATACAAATGGATTTAAAATTATACACGTGTATTCAATATTACGCGAGTTATTTAGTTGTTAAGTGTTTACTAGCTGTTTAACACCACATGATAAATTGAAAATTAATCTAATGAAAATGGTACAGCGCTTCTGTATTAAGAAATCATCCCTTGTAATTTTTGTAGTTTTCAGTTTGGCTAAATCAATTTTCTTTGATAATAGACTAAAATGTATGCATATATTTTTTTTCTTTATTGTATCAAAATGTACTCAAAAGTATAATTTCTTAGATCAATGAAACATTTTAAAAAAAAAAAAACTATCACCAAGGAAGTTTAGCTCCACGGACCTTACATCGCATTTAATGTCATACAATGTCATATAATCTCATATAATGTCATATAATGATATAATGGCATATAATGGCATATAATGTCATGATGTCATCTAATCTCATATAATGTCATATAGTGTCATGATGTCATCTAATTTCATATAATGTCATATGGGAGCATCTGATGTCATCTAATCGCATATAATTTAATATAATGTCATCTAATCGCATATAATGTCATATAATGTCATGATGTCATCTAATCTCATATAATGTCATATAATGTTATGATGTCATCTAATCTCACATAATGTCATAAAATGTCATGATGTCATCTAATCTCATATAATGTCATGTGATGGCATCTGATGTCATCTAATCGCATATAATTTCCTATAATGTCATCTAATCTCATATAATGTCATCTAATCTCACATAATGTCATCTAATCTCAATATATATATATTTATATATATATATATATATATATATATTAGGAGTATCCCAAAACTTTATTTCGATTTTTCCAAATTTAAGGCCTGCATTGTGTTCTGCCAGAAAAAAAAAGTGTTTTCTGAAGAAATGAATACAATCGTGAAATATTTAAGGGGGTTGCGCGAGCATTATTATTTTCATCAAAAAAAGAAAGCGAGGCCCACTGAAATTTCACTTAGATACCATACTTGTCGACTGAATTATAGGTCATTTTAATGGCGCCCTTGCTGGAACTGAGGAAGTGAAACAGTCCTTGATCTTCAGAAGGTTTCAGCTTAAACTGCTTCTTAAACATCCACATCTTACAGCCATGGGCGTGTTCAAGAGAAAAAATGTCCTTAAGAGGGGCATTTTAAAAAATGTCATAAAATTGTTACAATAAAACTTATGGATTTCTTAGAAAGTTTATTACATTAAAGTACTGTAACTAAACAAACAACAAATGTACCCCCAAGCCTAACCTCTAACAGCGAAAGTAACTAATGTGCAAATTGCTTGCTTTTTCCAGACTGTTCTAAATACTCCAGTTGTTTAACAATTTCTGTCACATTTTCAGCGAAAATCCGCAACCTTTTATATTTATGTGTCCATCTAGTTTCACATAGCAAAGGAACATTTGGAGTTAGTTTTCTTCGCTGATTAATTTCTCAGAAAAAAACTATAATTGACTTAATTTTTTCTATTGTGTTAATGCAGCATTCACATTATTTAAATCGATCACGACAAGATTTAATTTATGTGAACTGCAATGCACAATAACTGCTTTTAGGGTCTTTTTTCAATTATTGCTTGGACTGCTCCTTCTTACTTGCCATTGTAGAAAATCCGTTTATCCTTGACCAACAAAATTTGTCACATCTAATCAGGCCCGTAGCGTGCGGGGGGGCAGGGGAGCGTGGCCCACCCTGCGTTTTGTCTGGCCCCTTTGCTTGTTCGCTCTACTTAGTAAAATTTATTTCCTGCCCCCGCTATAGCTTGGCCCCTGCTGTAGAATTTTCACGCTACGGGCTGTATCTAATCCAGAATTAATGAATTTGTAATTATGTTAATTCTTTGACAATCTGCACCAAATGACATCTGCTCAATGCCTAAAATTATTTTGTCTCGTCGGCAAGTATAAATTGCAACTGAATAATTTGCTTCACGAACAATGTCTTCAAGCAAGAAAAACCCAAAAATTTCGATCATAGTGTTTTGTGTAGTTTCCGACAGGCCCACCGACAGAAATTTCGGAACCCTGGGCAGGGCTGTCACGGGCCTTTTGTGCTGATAATAATATTTTCAAAAATTGATTGGCAAGCTCTGTCCGGCCCCTAAAACTCGCCGGGCCCCTGATCATTTGCCCTCAACCCCATCGGAGGCACTGGTTGCCGAGATATACTTAGTACTACAGAACTAATTGACAAACGATTACCTAGAACTTCATCTCAGATTCAACACGAATCTCTATCAGGTCGTAAAAAATACCAGAATGTGATTCTTTTCCACGAAGTGCAAATCATGCATGCCTCAAAAAAAAAAAAGGTTGTAGAAATGGAGGACCCAGTTTGTTGCAATTTTCGAATTTGTCTTCTAAATAATGAGTTCAACTGCTCATCTATAGAAACTGCTTTGGCTACGAATAGTGCAACAACATAGCTTGAATCCTTTATAAAGAGTCTTTTGTTCATGTGCTTTGCATGTGGCTACGTGCATCGTCGTTGAAATCTTTTAATTTTGTACATGGTTTGATAACAAATGCTCCATGAACTACTGGAATTAGTTTTTGCGAAAACAACACGCACAATTTGCAAAAGCCATTAACATTTGCAATTATACAACCTACGATGAATAGTGTGATAACCAAGCATATCTAAAGTCTCTGTTTCCACTAATGTCAGCTCTAAAAATCATATTTTTAACAAGGGTTGAACAATCAAGGATCAGCAGCAATTTAAACTCGTTTGAAAGGTCGTATGTCAAGACATACCTTCCAATATCCAATTTAGGAAATGAAGAAGTGACAGCGACAATCAAATTAGAAATAGTTTCTTCAGTTGTGTCTGGCTGTTGAACTTATACTGTTGTCCTCTCAATGCATGTGATAATTCGAATGCAAACGCCCTAAAATCTGATAACGGCTTTTCGGAATCCGCGATTGTACTACTTTTCGTTTTATTGAGCATGTACATTTTATTTCCGATATCCATCTTTTCATGAAATTTAGTATAAATTTAAAAATTCACTCAGTGTCAGACGATTATAAACTAAGAGTTTCTAGATTATAAAAAAACCTGAATGCCAAAACATTTTCGAAGGACTAATCCAGCTACAAAAGGCCATATTAAACAAAAAAAAATTAAAATCAGAACATGCTTGTGTAGTCAAAATGTGTAAATTTTCAAATACATTTTATTTATGTCAATATAAATAATTAATGTTATACTTAACTTGGATTTAATTGAGAAATAAACATGTATGGCATCGTCAGTTAAAATATAAAACTGGGTTTTCTTTGCCCCCCACCCATGGAAAAATTTTGCCCCCACGGAAGAATTCCTAGCTACGCCCATGCTTATAGCAATAAATTATTCTTGCCATCTAATATGCTCTTTATGCAAGCCCCTGGAGGGCATGGAAATGAATCCCACGTGGTGGTGTTCCTCCAAGAAATATGACAGCCAGTTCCAAAAAATTCTCTCAAATCATCTCGTGGGTGACGAATTTGAAAATTGTCATTTGCAAACTGCAATGTGCTCTCTTTAAAAGGTCTACTTCAGTCATCCCATCTGCAGTATCACAGGATCCCTTCTCCATAACATGTCACTGCTCTTTAAATATTTGAAAAGTGAAATATCAGGTCCAGTTGATAGCCCACTTATCTTCAATGCGGTGAACACTTTTTCCAAGAACAATTTCCATCATATGGTGGCGGCAAGCAAGATGAATAAGACTTTTTTTCAAGCAGCTTTTCAATTAAAACACATGCCCCTTTGGAATCTCCAGTGTTACATGCTGTTGTCTCAAAACTTAATGCTACTACTTTTTTACAAATTTCCCAGTCCTTGAGACATTCAACTACAGCTTAAGCTTGATTGTCACCTGTCCATTAAGCCAATTTTGGTATACCTAGCAAGCACTCTATCTGCAGTCCTGTTACAATCACTGGCAATCTCTCAACATTCTCCCTGGCTGTGAGATCTGGAAGCAATTTACCATCCCAATGTACAGTTAATGGTACTTGTGAATCAAACAATTCTTTAACTTCATGTGCTGTTTTCCTAATCTCAGCTCTCACACGCTGTACAGTACTTCGACTTAATGTCATGTCACTAACATCGTGACCAAGAGAATGAGTTGTAGCAGCTAGTAAATGGACTGCTGTACGATCACTTACTTATGATCTATCTATCTATTACTGCAGCTACTTCTTTGAATGAGAACAGACGTTTGTTAGAGCAGTTTCTGAACATTTTCTTCGTTTCTGTGATGCACTAATCAAAAATTCTTCATCGTTTTCATTTTCTTCAGTGACCCTTTCATCTGAACTGCTGTAAGAAGAAAATTGCAATAACGTGCTAGGCATTTGAGAATTTTTAGAGTTTCCTGGTTATTTTTTTTCACTTTTTGCAATAACCTCTTTGATCTCTCTTTTCTCTGAGCTTTCCGTTCATAAATAATATTAATGTCAATAAATGCAAATAGACATTCTCAAGGTGCAATAAGGGCAGCATTTGTAAACCAACATAAATAGTAAACAGTTACACGTTATAAACATTAAAGAAAAAAAACAGACTTTCATTCAGGTTCATCAATATTCGGGATAAAATGTGGTAAATGCAGAACATATCTAAATTTTCAGAGAGCTTGTGCAACCTCTAAATTTCTCTGAAAATTATGAAATTTTATATTTCTGAGTACTTTTTGTGGTAATCAAATGTGGGGTTTAAATCAAGAAAATAATTTTAAAATTTCCTCTTTATTATGGGCCACCGTAATATATATATATATATATTAGGGTGCATCACCACAATAGAGGGAAAAAAATTTATTGTTTTTAAGCTGTCTATGTTTCTAATTTGTTCCAATATCGTGTAATAACTGTGCTTAAATATTTTTCAAACCAAGAGTTGATTTAGGGTCGCCCCCTCCCCCCGCCCAAGAAATCACAAACCATGTAAGAAAAAAAAAAGTTGATTCTAGCCTATAAAAACCATTAAAAAGAAGTATTAAATTATTTATTACTGTTGCATTTAATTCAGTTTCACTTTGTTGCACGTTTGTAAGGTTTACGCACATTTTGAGATGTTTTTTTGCGGTCCTACCACTTGAAGAATGTTTTGAAAATGTTCATCCGTTCGCGCTGCTTCAACAAAGTCAGATGCCAGTTTCACTCCTCTCTCGGCACAATCGTTAACAACGTTAATAGCAACAACATTTCTGCACTGGCAATGTAAGAAGCTGTTTTGGCGCATAATGTCAACAGGCAGTTGGAGGAATCCTGTGTTCAGTTGAAATCTGTATATAGTAAACCACGAGTCAACTCCAACCAGATCCGCACAACCGAGTTTTAGAATCAATTGATTGGAATCGTTGGTTTTCCCCAACCATTTCCAAATCGATTCTGTGGAGTCGAAGCCTAGCAGAGCATCTGCTTGAGCTCGCTTTTTCCAACACAGGTACTTCATTGCTGAACAGAGCAAGTGGGATCATTTCAGCAGTGATGTACCACAGGTCTGTCAGGGCACGGATTGCTGACTTGGATATGTTTCTGTTGACATCGTTGTAATCCAAAGTCCCTTGTAGAGCTGTAGATCATTCCATGGTGCATCCACACTCTTTTGCAAGTGAGCCACCACGACATAAGAAGCATGTGTTACAAATGTAGCAAATGCACGAATCTTTGGCACTTGATCACGTGTGGTAATAGTACCTGAGTGGCAATAATTGAATTTGTTTCTCACACAGTGCAATCTTGAGGCAATATATCAGCTTTGGTGAACAAGAAGTTAAATCCGGGGATTTGGAAACTTCTATTTTCATGTCTGAAAACACATGCGAGAGGATAACTTCACCAATGTGATGGCGACAACCTGACCACATAAGAGCACGTTGCAGCATATTTTGCACGCTGGCAATGCAGGCAGCAGTCTGATAAATAAGTGTTTGATCTTGTTGTGTCGAATGTCATATTAACAATGCAATCATTACAATGCCACTCTGTCATTAGCTTCATGGTTAATTCTGCAATTATTTTACCAACGGGTTTCTTTGTTGCCTTGGCATAATTTGGCACTCCCTAGAAGTTTCAATTGCTTTGCATCACCGACAACAACTGTTATGCGTTCTTCAGTGACACGATGATTTTAATAGAGAAGGTGTCGGTTGCCATCCCAGTGGAGAGTGCAGAGTTTGGGTGGTTCCCAGGAGTCGTGGATCTTTGTAGATATCTCACTTACAACTTTGCGACGTGAACGATCTGCAGTGGCATGAGAAGAAGCCACCATTGATACATCACCCCCAGACTCGCTAATAAGGCCCTGTGTAAAAGCTGCCTGCTGTGTTGGTGTAATCTTAATCTTGTCGCTAGTGACACAAGATTTGGTCGGCTTAAAACATCTGGAGGTACAAATACCAAAGCTCCTGTTGGCTTTCTTCGCTTTTGCAATGGCATTTTATCATCCAAACAGTTATCACTCCATATTATCTTCAGATTTAGAAGTATAATCATCGGGTTCGTCACTGCTACCCTCGCTGGAAGGCACTGATATCGTTGAACATGCTGCATTTCTTCTCTTGCGCGTTTCTGGCGTTTTCAATGTTGCAACATTTCGTGATATGGCGTCGAGCGACTTTTTTTGCAAGTGTTTTGTCAAATGATCCCAAAGCTGGAAGACCTGTCTCCTATCATAGACCTCAAGAATGTTAGAACTTCTGCACTCTTGATAATAGTCTTGGCATTTGGTGGCCACAGGTGAAAGTTGTTGCCAACATAGTTTTCATTGTTCCAGTTACGTTTGGTGGCTGGTGTATTTCGGCGACTTTTATCAATTGAACGAAGTTTATTGTATTCATCAAGAAGCTGAACAATCTTCTCACAGCTCTCCTCTCTGTCACCATTGGAATGTTTGCTTTTCGTAGAAAGCAGTAACTTGTTTCAGCACAATTTTGACAGTTGTAAATCGAGAAGGTGCACCAAGAGAACCTGGACGCTCGCTGTGTGCTGCTACATTGCAGTGATACATCATGCACCTCAAAACTCTTAAACAAGTTGGTAGTCGACGAATTCCAGTAATTATAGCATCAACACAGATTGCAGGCCAATGCCAAACAATTCAGTTTTCAGAAGAGTTTTATGGTTTCTTTGTTGGCAGGGCAGGAGACGCAGTAATAACAGGATATGCAACTGTTGAAGTGATGCCAGGGTCAGCCAGCATTTCCTTAGAAGTTATAAACATTTTATTGTTGTTTCATATCATTTCCATGTTCTGATTTTATGGGTCGTGTATCAGAAATTAAAATAATATAAATAAAGGAATTAAAATGCTTGCCTTGGTCATCAATATGCGGTAAGGAAAAGTGTTTTTTTTTTTTGCTAATAAAATGTGAATTTTAGATTTATTTCGCACAACTGCTTATCTGAAATCAATCATAGCTACCAAACATTATAAAACCAAAGACTATAAAACAATTTATATAGCGCTTCACTTTTTGTATGTAAGTCTGTAAGACTTTTCAAGAAGGATGGTTTTATCTAGTTTTTCGCTTAATTATTGAAGCTTTGTTGAAGTCCGGGGGACCTCTAAATATTGTTAAATATTTTTTATTTTTTTACACAATGCTTTTTTTATCAATGGATCAAATTTAAATAGCAGATCAATTATTTAAAAATTTTTGGTGATGCACCCTAATACATATATATACTAGTTACAATGCCCGACTTTGCGGGTTTAAAATAAGGTTTTCTGTTTACCTTCTGTTTTCTCCCTACCCCCTCTCTCCGCCTCTCTCTCTCCCTCTCTCCCTCCCTTCCCCTCTCTCCCTTTCCCCTCCCTCCCTTTCTCCCTCCCTCCCTCTTCCTTCCTCTCACCCATCTCTCTCCATCCCTCTCCATCTCCTCTCTCCCTCTCCCCCTTCTTCTCTCCCCCGTCCATCCCTCCTCCCTCTCTTCCTCTCTCTCTTTGAACTCTCAGTTTTATCTGCGGGCTGAGACTTAGTCTCTTAGAGCCCCTGAGATCAGACCTGCTGTGTCTCTCAACATCTGGAGACTGCCATAGAGCCCGATGGCCAGCAGGCTTCCGGACTTGTCCACCCTGTGGTCCCGCCAGTCAGGGCACTCGAACAGCAAATGATCTACGGTTTCCTCACACTTCCCTGCAGTGTCTGCAAAGGGTGTCGAGCATTGGGCCTCAACCTCCCAAAGTACGCGCCAATAGGACAGTGCCCAGTTCGGAACTGGGCAATTGGCGCCTGCTCGGCCTTCCGGCTTCTGCAGGTCAGTTTTGGACGGCCGCTCCAGAAACTTTCGGATGTTAACTCCACTCACCCCGTAGGCCCAGCCGAGAACCACTTCGATTGTCCAAGAGGCAGATCACGGAACGTGCTGCCTCGAATAAGGCTCTTGCACTCACGGGCGGCACTTGGGAATCTGTCGACTGGACTATTGCCTTGGCAATGCCGTCTGCCCTTTCATTTCCGGGCGTCCGCATGCCGGAACCCATTGGTCACATGCGTGATGTTGGGACACAAGACCACCTGTATTGCCATCAGCATGGCCCCAGCGAAGGGCCAGTGCCTGTCCAGCACACAGCAGAACAGAGAGCGTCGTGAGAATGACAATGTCCAGAAACAGGCGAAAGTACCCCTCACCAGATTAGCTCCCCTATGTGGTCCACTGCCTCAGTAATGGCTGTCATCTCTGCCTCGTAAGCACAGAACGACGCATGGCCAGCATGGTCTTCAGCCGGTTGTGGGAGAGTTATGTGGACCCCAGAGCGCGAGGCGCTTATTCCGGCCGTATCTACTGGATACAGAGGCATCAGTATAGGCCAGTAGCGTTCCCCGAATGGTTTCGTCTCTCCATAGCCACATCCGTGATGATTGGCGATCCTTTGCGTTCCCAGCATTGGTTTCGACCAGGGTCGTGCGTACTCGAGGCATGTAGAGAGCCTCGCCGGAAGAGGCCGCCGAGGCGGAGTCTCTAGCCTTCGGCGATCCCGCTCGGCAGCTTGATCTCGGAGGCTACCATTCTGCTGCGTGGTGCATAAAAGACTGCATCGAAGCCGCTTCCTTTCACCCAGCCATCCCTTAGGACAGAGGTCTCCTCCTGCTGCTTAAACCGCTCGCCTGCGCGGTTATAACGGCCTGCTCTCTACGGATACCTAGAGGTGGCACATTGCCATGATTTCCACCGCTGCTGTGGGTTTTCGAAAAGTACTACTGTGATCAGCCGGGGAAAGCCTGGGTTTTGTGCAACTTCTAGGGCTCTAAAGAGGACTTGGGCCCACTGACCTCCCACAACAGCTCTCATCGATCTGGGGCCTTGCACGCCATACAACACAGTGACCTGGACATCTATAGGCCCCCCGGACGTGCTCGCCAACTTCTTGACAATATTCCCAGTCTGTCAGGCGCAGCAGGCAGCATGACAGATGTGTGCACGGAAATGGCGCTGTCTCAAAGTGTTACCTCCAAAGTGCCGGAAGCCCAGGTTCCAGAGCAAGAACCTTACCCTCTACCTCCAGTCTAAATGGCTCCTTAAGGATACTCGTGCCCATGGTAAACAGCGAGTAGACGGTCTTCGAGACGTTAATCTCTGGCCCCCACCTTCCCTGTGCCATATTCGACCGTAGTCCAGGTCCTTCTGGAGTACTCTCTCAAGGACGAAGGCACTCTTTCCAGTCTTCAGATCACTAAATCGTCGGCATACAGTAGGCTTTTACATCATCTCAGAAACTGAGCGGGTCAATGATGACTGGAACAATGCCTGGCGAGGCAGAGCCCTGTGGAAGACCCTGTTCGAGGGTCCGTTTCCTCGACACGCTGCGCCAGCACGTATGCTGACCGGTACGATACTGAAGGCTTCGTGACAAATGTACATGCGGCAGTGACGCCCAACCGCTGGCAACTTCAACAATAGTCCTGGTCGCCGCCAGACTCGATCGTAAGCCTGCTTGAGATCTGGAAAACCGCCGTTGACTCAGCTTGAAAGCCGTCGGCTATTTCTTGGACGAGGGCGTGACCATGTCCATGTGCTCTTACCCCTTGAAAGCCTCTTGCTGTGGGTAGCCAGGCCTTCCTCAGGAACCACATCAACCTTCGGTTGACCACTTGCGTTCAACTACTTTCCCAACACATGAAGTGGGGAAATAGGACGGTAGCTTTCTGTGAGTCAGTCTTTTTCCTTTTTAAAGTGCCAGCACTATGAAAGCCTCCCTCCCTGGGGAGTTCTCACCATCAACCAGGTGCGATTGACAAACTGGAGAAGCTTTGCTTGTCCCGCTGCCCCGAAGGTGTGTGATCATCTCATTACTGATCAAGTCTGCCTGGGGCCTTTCTAATGCGACACTTCCTGACTGCGTATGCCAATTCATTGGCAGAGAATGGGAGCTCTGAACGTGTCTCGATTTTCCGTCCCAAACTCAACCTTCTCTTTGACCCGTCGGACTTTATCCAGTGCCTTGGACAATGTACTCTTCTTACTCGACTTGCAACCTCTGCAAAGTGCTTGTTAAGCACTTCGGCTTCTTACTATCGCTAGCCGTCAGGCCTGAGTCCGCGTTGCATCAGGGGCCACCAGTTCTGAAATTCTGGCCTGGGTCAAGTCTTTCAGCAATTTGGCCTCCACCACACTTGTCAACAATTGTAAAAAAATTTCTGACCCCCCCACCCCTCCCCCCTATTTTGTTGACGTAATTAATGGACAGCCTTAAGCAACAACAATGCCAAACACGTGTTATTCTCGTGGTGTATGACGTATTTCAACCCATGTTCACATATTTTGTAGCACTTCGCCCACGCGTGTCTTGTTCCCCCCTTTCAAGAGCCGATATTTTTTTTTTAATCAACAACAATGCCAACATTTTCTCGTGCTACAGCTAATGACGTATGTCAACCCATGCTTACCCTTCCACTGTCATATTTCGTGACACTTCGCCCACACGTGATGTTCCCCCCCCAACTTCCCATCCCCACAAAAAATACACACAGATGTTCACTAATTGTATCCATTCAAGGTCATACATTATAATTAAATGCCAATCCTATTGTTTCAAGATCATATCTCTGATGTAGAACTGACAATTTCTGTGTACGGGTTTTTTTTTCCTTTTTTAGTGTTGTCTGATCTGGTTATAGAATTGGGTTATTTACTGATTTTTTTTCTGCAACTCTGTTGTGAAAAATAATGAATCGGCAGTCAAAAAACGGCCGGTCCGATGGATTATTATGTAGTGCAATATCAGGTTTATTATCGTTCGCTCCCTACAACAATCGGCCGATCTGATATTAACCGATAGTGCCAATATCGGTCGATACCGATCCGATTGTTATCTAGTGAACATAGCCAGCAGCCTTCCTATCTGCTTTCAGTCACAATTCTGTTAACTTTGACAATTCGTTGTACTATAGAGAATCTCGCTTTGGAAAATAACACATTCGCCGTTAAACTGATTTACCAAATATTTATTTAAAAAGAAAAATAATAACTTGATAGACACTTTATATTAAAGATTGCCTAAGAGCTTTTTGACGTTATTCTTAAATATTATATTAAAAATTTAGTATTTTTCCCTCACTTTATTGGGGCAGGTTTTTTTGCGCCGACACCGACACCGGACAAAGTACAAACGCCGACACCGACACCGGGAAAAAAGCCGATACCGACACCGGTTCCCCACCCCTGGTGAGCAAGCAACCAACACTTTACATACGCAAGCAAGGGTGTGTGACCATACGGCCAACGAGAATCATTTTCTTTGGGATTAACTATATAACATATATACACTATTTGATGTATTATTAAGAATATTAGGGAGGCCCAAAAAAACTCAACTTTCACCTACAGAGCAAGAAACCCTCTAACTTTTTTTCATTATGGCAAAACTTTAATTAGGGCAGGATTTCAGCCTCTTTTGTGCCAACTGCAAGTGATGCTCAACATTACTAGTTTTCAAAATTTCATCGAAAATTGTCGAACTTTCATGTAATTTACATTTTGTATATTTACTTACTGTACCATGTTCTTTGTGTTATATTTTACTACTTAGTGTTGGCTGTTGACTATTTCTATGTCGCAACTTCCTGTTGGTGATGACTGCGTGTGAAGCAGTGTTCTTGATGATGAAACTCAATGAAAATGAGTACATACCGACCAAAATTAGCAAAATCAGGTAAACAGCAAGACAAGATAACTCAAGTAAGAAAACCAATTGTTCAATCCAAGTGTAGCACAAGCCTTTGACCATAATAAAACATCTGATCATGCAGCACTATTCAACGAGTCAAGTGCTAGGCATGAAATTTCTAAAGCAATGAAAGACATAATTTTGAGCCAACTTGCCCATTATTAATCCATTGGGATGGAAAGATACTTCCAGAAATATTTGGGAAGGGGCTTAGTTGACAGGCTACCAGTTTTAGTTTCAGGTGATGAGATGGACAAACTGTTAGGTATGCCAAAGATGAGCTCTGGAACTGGTGAGAATGAAGCAAATGCTGTTCACAAATTGTTGGTGGAGTGGCAGCTGGTTGAGACGGTTCAGGCTATGTTCTTTGACATAACCTCAGTAAATACCAGCAGAATAAATGAAGTATGTGTTGGCCTTGAAAACAGGCTAGGTTGTGAACTTCATTAGTTATCCTATCATAACCATCTTGTAATTGAGATCAACTGAGTTTTCCTGCATCTGCTTCATGGACCTTCAAACTCCCCCAGATATCCCGCTTTCAAACGGTCAAGGCTGTCATCACCAGGCCGAATATTTCAGAACTCAGGTGAAACAACTGCGACTTCCAGTTTATCAGATGCAACCATTGCAGTCCTCACCAAAAGCACCTAAACGAACAAGTCCAGAAAGGATTACATGGAGCTTGTTGAGTTGACTCTGATTGTTTTGGGAAATTCATCAAGAAAAATCCACTAGAGGGCTCCAGGACCAGTACATCGTGCTCACTTGATGGCAAAATTAACTTATGCCATGGAAATATATCTCTTGTACAACCAAAAAGATGTACTAAAAGCTTACAAAGAAAGGAGAAGCCCAAGTTGAGCGCTTTGTTAAGTTTGGTGCAATTTTACCAAACATTGGGTAACTGGTCCTCTGCGTGCAACTGAAGCTCCATTCCAGTGATTTATAGCTGTGGACTTATCTCAACAGTTACCAGATCATCGATCCTGACAGCAGTACAGGTACAGAAAGGTCCTAGAAAATCATCTCTGGTATCTTCCATTCGGGCTTGTTGTATTAGCCCTGTTCTCAGATAATGTGACAGCTGCTGCAAAGAGATGGGAGTTAGGCAGTGAATGACCCGTGAGGCTGGCGAACGAAAGAGCGTGGAGATTCATCAATTCTAATGAAACCAGATGGTTGTTTAGGTGACTTTACATCTACCAGAACGGGGAGCCTTCTTTGTTGTTTTAACATTGTCAGTGCCTTTCTTGGTTTACCACCACAAGAGTAGCCTGCGAGTAAACAGTAGAAATGGCCAGACACGATTCAAGTCATTACGTGTTGTGAACGACACTGCAGAGCGAGCAGTGAAGCTTTTTGAAGAATACAACACTCTGCTTACCAACGACGAAGAAGAAAAACAACTCTTATTGCAAGAAGTGGAAGCAGCCGCAATGCTATTCAAGCACAAATCAACAAAAAGTCTGCTGTTTAGGCCTTTATGTCAGATTTAAAATAACATTGATGATAATGCATGCTTTTGTGACTTGTCAATAACCATATGTTTAAGCATAGTGGTTAATTTGCAGGAAAAGAGTGTTGAACTGCTGATATTAAAAAGCGTTTGCTGATTGTAATTTTTAAAACCTTCAACATATGCGTATTGCTTTATTTTGCACGAATTTCGTAAAGTTTGGATATTATATTGCTCTTGAGCACCGTCTTGTAATTAGAATTTAAGCTAAAAATTTACCCAAAACATTACTATTAGCAGATGTAAAAACTTGGGAGGGTGTGTTGCTCTATAGCACACATGTCATTTAGAGCATTTTCGAAAAAAAAATGCTCTATTGTCCCGTTTTGTCTCTCTGTCTGTCATCACCCTCTATATCTCAGCAACCCGTCCTAGTCCATGATAATATATCATTTTGTAGGTCTTGGCCTGCCATGTGTGCATCAAAAGT
The DNA here is from genome assembly GCA_021962125.1 of Bulinus truncatus. NCBI lineage: Eukaryota > Metazoa > Mollusca > Gastropoda > Planorbidae > Bulinus > Bulinus truncatus. Next base: position 747,475 of record JAGDYQ010000173.1, on the reverse strand, counting down.
CCATTTCGCGATCTGACCTTTGAGGGCCAAATAAAAGGGCTTATTAGGTAACGTTTTGTACTATATAAGCTATATTAGCAAAGGAGTGCTCTAGATCTCAGCAACCATAAGTTCTAGACCCATGTTGTATATATCAATTTGTGGGTCTTGACCTGCCATGTGTACATCAAAAGTCAATTTCGCCGAATACCAGGGCTTCTTAAGTTACCATTTTTTTACTATATAAGCTATATTAACAAAGGGACGTACAAAGGGACGTAGCTCATTATTTATTTTTGTAACAGTTATTCAACATGACTTACGTCCCTTACGTTTATAAAACCCACAATACATAACACGCGCACCAAATAAGATTTCATCAATGACAACTTTGCAGCACAGCTCCAATCAACCAAACGTCATCATTTGTGGGGACTTCAATCAAGATTTCAAAAGCCCGGGGCAGAAATTGAAAATTCTTCCGAAACAAACTTCATCATTCAACTACTTTCACCAAGATTGGCAACAACAATTTATCAAACAGCAATTGACGGAGTTTTCAGACGATTAAACCGCTACTTTTTAGAATGTTTCAATTATGAATCCTATTTCAGTGACCACAAGCACTTGTAGTTAGATTTAGAGAAAATATTTTTAAATATAAAGAAACGTCTTTTTAATATCTTTTCAGATATATGCATTATACAATGAATTTAAACATTTCCAAAATTTCTGAAATATTTACTGAAAGATATCATACGTACTGATACATAACACGAAAGTGCGCTAACACGTCCTATGTCCAGAATGAAACAGGCCGTTGCTTTTGCCATGTCTCAATTAACCACCATAGTCCCTATACTTAAATGTGTTTTGGCTTTGAGGGCCCACTTCGAGTATATATATGCTATTTTAGTATATACTAGTTGCAAGTATCCGGCTTTGCCCGGGTTTAAAATAAGGTTTTCTGTTTACCTTCTGTTTTCTCCCCTACCCCCTCTCTCCCTTCCTCTCTCTCTCTCTCCCTCCCTCCCCCTCCCTCTCTCTCCTTTCCCTCCCTCCCTCTCCCTCCCTCTCTCACATCCCTCTCCCATCTCCCGCTCTCTCCCCTCTCCCTCCTTCCTCTCAGCGTCCATCCTCCATCTCTCCTTCCCTCCCCTCTCTCCCCTTCCCTCCCTCTCTCCCTCCTTAACCCCTTTCTCCCTCCTTCCGCCCTCCCTCCCTTTCCACCTCTCTCTCCCTCCCCCTCTCTCCCCCTTCCTCCCTCCTCATTCCCTCTCTCTCCCTCCCCTGCCCCCTCACTCTTTATCTCTCCTCCCTCCTCTCTCCCCCTCTCTCTCTCTCTCCCTCCTCCCTCTCTCTCCCTCCCTTCCTTTCTCTCTCCCTCCCTCCCTTCCTTTTCTCTCTCCCTCCCTTCCTTTCTCTCTCTCCCATCTCTCCCTCTCCCCCTGCTCCCTCTCCCATCTCCCTCTCTCCCCCTTTTCTCCCCTCCCTCCCCCTTTCCACCTCTCTCTCTCCCTCCCCCTCTTCTTCCCCTTCCTCCCTCCCTCATTCCATCTCTCTCCATCCCTGCCCCCTCCTCTTTATCTCTCTCCCTCCCTCTCTCCCACCCTCTCTCTCTCCCTCCCTCCCCCTCTCTCTCCCTCCCTCCCCCTCTCTCTCCCTCCCTCCCCTCTCTCTCCCTCCCCCTCTCTACCCCTTCCTCCCTCTCTCATTCCCTCTCTCTCCATCCCCCTGCCCCCTCCTCTTTATCTCTCTCCCTCCCTCTCCCACCCTTCCTTTCTCTTTCCATCTCCCCTACTCCCTCTCCATCTCCCTCTCCCCCATCTCCCTCTCTCTCCCCCTCCTTTTTCTCCCCCCTGTCATCCCCTCCCTCCTCTCTCCCCCTCCCTCCCTCCTCCTACCACTCCTTTCTCTCTCTCTCATCCTCCTGCCCCCCCCTCTCTCTCTCTCTCTCTTTCTCTCCTTCTCCCTCCCTCTCTCTCTCTCTTTCTCTCTCTCTCTCTCTCTCTATATATATATATATATATATATATATATATATATATATATATATACTTATTATTATGGCTTCACACACTTCTTCTAAAATCTTTCTTCATTCCTTTATCTTCCTCAAACTGTACAAATCAGGGAGCATGAAAAAACAACAATTCTTTGCATCACAAAGGAGGCACAATACTGCTCAGCGCGCAAGTTCTATTCGAATCCGGAAATGACGTCACAGAGGAATTTTATTTGTAAACATAGTCAAAGTTACTTTAATATAGTAAAATACTAAAATAAAAAATTAATTACAATTAAACTACCCATCGAGATGAAGCAAGAAACCTGTCCTATAACCTTCCCCGTAATTATGTGTATGTGTAACAAATTTCATGTTATCTGTTTTTCTGGATCTTGAGTTATAAGGGAGGAACGACAGACAGACAGACGAACAAAAAATACGTCTTATAAGTATAGAGATACTGATTGTCAACTCTAACCCTTTCCTGCTAAATCGGCATTTCTGTGTCTGTCGGCATTCCTGTGTCAGTCACACAAGATAGTGCAAAATTTACTGTATATTGTATGTGTTATGTACTGAATGAGTTTAATTTAAATGTCATGCAAACATTTCTTTGATACACTCTCTTTCCCACACAAATATGACATTACATGAAGCATACCCAACCTACACCACCCCTGTCCCAAAACATATTGACACCAGTTCCACTGTTTCAAACTAGGAGCACGCGTCTGCAGATGTTCACTAAATTGTATTCAGGGTCATAAATTAATTTCAAGATCATATAGCTGCTATGATTTTACGTAAACGTGACAGTTTCTGTGTTATGGTATTTTTTCTTGCTTTTTTCTATCTAGTTTGATCTATTTCTGTTTATAGAATTGGCTTATTTACTGATTTTCGTATTTTTTCCGCAGCTCTGAAATAATAGAATGTGGGTGGAAATTTAACGCATTTAGGTGTTTGCGATAAAACATGTAATCGCATAGTCTTTTTTATGCTTTAAATACGCGTTAATTGCGCTCAATCATCAGTCCTACTATATCAGCCGAGTCTAGACCTTGATTGAAAAGGTGCCATGTATATATGCGAAACAGTTAGTGCAGCTTTTGCAGACGTGACCAGCAAGACGCTGTATTTTCAAGAGCGATAAAAAAATTAAGCGCAAAAAATGATACAAAATTTCTAACAACTCGCTATTTTTGATCTAATTATAACCGAGTTCACCAAACACTTGCCGTTCTTTAAGGTAATCCATACACCGATGCAAGTTCCAGTTACAGCTAATTGCTATTTTTTTATTTTTAAGCTACAGTAAGCCATTTGCCACATGCATTCAACAGACCAATGAATAAATAAAGAAATTAAAAAAAAAATATTAAAAAAAAATATTAAAAAATTTATAAAAAATGTTTTATGTGATTTTGGGGTGAAAAAGTGTAATTTTAAGATATATTTTTCAAAGAACCAATTTTTAAAATCTATTTTAGATATCATAAAATAACTTAACACAAATGTTAAGAAATGTGTTTTCAACAACGTCCAATCTTTTTTATAGAAAAAAATGGAAAATAAAAAAAAACTGTAATTTTTATTTCGGCACACTCAAAAAAGTCACATTTTTTAGGGGGTTAGGTAAGAAAAAAAATTATAAAAAATTTCTATTAATTATTTCCAAAAAAAATTTTGGAGAACTGTCAACAATAGGTAAGAATAAGCATGCAAAAATTATAAGCTTATATCTTCAGTATTAGCGCGTACTTTAAGGAGGTTGAGGCCCAATGTCGACACCCTTTGCAGACACTGCAGGAAGTGGAGGAAACCGTAGATCATTTGCTGTTCGAGTGCCCTGGACTGGCGGACCACAGGGTGGACCAGTCCGGAAGCCTGCTGGCCATCGGGCTCTATGGCAGTCTCCAGATGTTGAGAGACACAGCAGGTCTGATCTCACGGGCTCTAGAGACTAAGTCTCAACCCACCAGATAAAACTGAGAGGATTCAAGAGAGAGATTGGGCTGGGATGTCTTGACCCATGACGTTGGTTTTCTTGATGCCGATGGTCAATCCGAATTCTCTGCATGCTTGAGCGAAGCAATCCATCAGTAGCTGTACGTGTTCCTCTGTGTGTGCCGTCAGGGCCGCGTCATCGGCAAACAGCATGTCTCTGACAAGAATTGTGCGAATCTTGGTTTTTGCTCTTAGGCGGGCCATGTTCAGCAGATTCCCGTCACTTCTGGTGTGTAGGTAGACACCTTCTGCAGAGTACTTAAATGCAAATTCAGCATCATAGAAAAATATGCCAAATAGTGTAGGCACTAGAACACAGCACTGTTTGACTCCGCTTTTGATTGTGAAGGGTTCTGAAGTTTCCCCATCGTAGCTGATGACTCTCTGCATATTATCGTGAAAGGAAGTTATTATGTTGAGCAACTGAGGTGGGCAGCTGATCTTCTTCAGTAGCCGGAACAGGCCGCTTCTGCTTACAAAGTCAAACGCCTTGGTTAGGCCGATGAAAGCGATGTACAGCGGCATCTGCTGTTCTCTGCACTTCTCCTGGAGCTGACGCACTGATAATATCATGTCGACAGTGGATCTTTCTTGTCGGAAGCCGCATTGTGATTCGGGGTACACGCGGTTTGCGAGAACCTGAAGACGGTTGAGGACCACGCCTACAATGCTCAACAATGAAATACCCTCTGTAGTAGTTGCAGTCGCTGCGTTCCCCCTTATTCTTGTATAGAGTGACTATCTTGGCGTTGCGCATGTCTTGCGGAGCTCTGCCTTCCTTCCAACATAGGCAGAGGAGCTCGTGGAGTGGCTCTAGGCAGGTTTTCCGCATTTGATGATCTCAGGGGGGATGCCATCCTCGCCCGGCGATTTACCACTCTTCAGGGCATCAATGGCTTTGCTTAGTTCGTTCATGGTAGGTTCAGCATCCAGCTCCTTCAGGGCAGTCAAGTCTTCTATGGCGTCCAGTGCTCTCTGAGTGACAGAGTTTTTCACTGGAGTACAACTCTAGATAGTGTTCCACCCACCTGCCCATTTGCTTGCTTTTTTTGTCAATGATGATCTCCCCTGATTTAGACTTCAAGGGTGCTGTCTTCTTTGATGATTTGCCAGTTGCTTGCTTGATGCCTTCATACATTCTCCTTATGTTAAGCCAGTGTCCGACGCTTGCTGGATGCTATTCGCCAGTTGAAGCCAATAGTCGTTTGCGCAGCGACGAGCAGTCTGCTGGGCCTTTCTCCGAGCAGCCTTCAGCTCCAGAAGATTGTGTTGACTTTGGTCAAGTTTGTAGCTTATTAGTGTTTTTCTCTTGGCGTCGATGACGGGCTTTAGTTTGACAACATATACCTCGAACCAGTCGGTATTCTTGTGCTCCCTTGTACCATACGTCAGAACAACAGCTCTGTAGATATTGTTCCGGAGCGAATTCCATATATCTTCTGCGTTCGGCTCTTGGTCGCAGCTTTGCATCTCCCCCGGCCTTGCCCCGCTAAGAACTGGTTTTTTGGCTCGATTGGTGATCTAACTGGTGTTGATTTTGGCTGGCATTTCTTTTTGGAGTGATGAGTCATCTTGGGGCGTAGCTTTATCTTAGAGGCAATGAGGAGTGGTCTGTTTCGCAATCGACGCTATGGTAGGCTCTGGTGTTTCAAACAAATGCCATTGATTTGATCTTGGGTGCCTCCAAGACGCCTTGTGACATGCCTTGTTCTGAAAGTAGGTGTTTGTCACGCAAAGCCGTGATAGAAGCAGAATTCGAGTAATCTCTGGTCGTTTTCGTTCATTTTTCCCCATGCCATGGTGACCTAGCACACTTGACTTCAGAGTCATGGTCAGAACCAACACGAGCGTTAAAATCCCCCCAGAAAGGTAGAGGTGTTCCGAAGCAGGGACTGCGGCAATTGCGCTGTTTAGTAGCTCGTAGAACTTGTCTTTAGTCTCGCTAGTGCTGGCTTGCATGGTTGGTGCATAAATGCAAAGGAGGTTGGCGGTACCAGATGCTGTGAAAAAGACGCAGGGTGAGGATTCTCTCCGTGCCGTGGAAGGAGGAGAGGTTCAATCAATTGGAGCAGGGTGTTCTTGATGGCGAAGCTGACTCCGTGTTCTCTGGATTCCTCGACGTCTTTCCCTGCCAAAAAGTGTAGTGTTCTTCCCTCAAAGATCCAGTCTCTGGGAGGCATTTTACTACCTGGCTACAGCAGTGTTTCCCAAACTAGGGCTGCTTAATGGTGAGGCTATATAATCACTCCAAACATTACATTTTTGTATTTCAAAATGGCGTTCTGAGGAAAGTGTCGTTATCGGCTGTGTTTACGTTTTTGAAATTCATTTTTGAAATCATTGGAATCATTGGAATAGGGAGTTAAGTAAGGTCTTCTAGGACTGAGGCACTAGGTTTAGGATAAGACCGTCCCGCTAAGGGGGGTGAGGCTATATAATTCACTCAAACATTACATTTTTGTATTTCAAAATGGCGTTCGGAGGAAGTGTCGTTATAGGCTGTGTTTACGTTTTTTGAAATTCACATTTTGAAATCATAGGATTCATTGGAATAGGAGTAAAGTAAGGTCTTCTAGGACTGAGGCACTAGGTTTAGGGTAAGTAAGACCGTCCCGCTAAGTAAAGATACCCGAGGTTAAAATAAAAAATAGTTCAAACAATCAGGATCTTTCGAACTTTCAAACAGTTTTAAAGAAATGCCCACAGAATATACACTTTAAATTGAATTTTCCGAAAGCCGCCATATTTGTATCAGTGTGCTATTGAGCCAGAGGGCACGTGCATATACGTTCTGACATTATTGTTGATACTAAGCAGATATATTAGTCCAGAGCGTCATATTTCGTATTTCGGGCAGATGGGGTTCGTCAGCCTAGGAGGGCAATTCATCTAGGGAAGGAAAACCCTGATTCCAAACCGATGCTGCCTTGCAGGCTCACCCAATCATGGGAAAGGCTTTGGGAGTCAACCCCGAGGAAAAATCCGGAGTCGGAGTCCCTAAGGCGGATGTACGTCACTCTTAATGTCCTTCCGGCAACTCCTGCAGCCAAGTCGTCTCCAAGCGTGGTGCTTTGCACCCCCTTGGACCCCGTCGACAAAGCCGAGAGGGAGGCCCTGTTGTCTGGTCATCGCAAGGCCTCCACAATTTTCGCCCAGGCCTGCGCTCTGGAGACGTTACTCCAGTCTCACTTCACGGCGAGAGCACAAACAAGAAGACAGCAGTTTACGGGTTATGTCCTTGCTCAATTGGCGGACTGTCTTCAATGGTGGGATGGTCTATCGAAGTCCCACTGGTGGTCAATAAGGTGAAGGTCTGGCCCGCCGCACGGCCTGCCTGCTTCAACAGGCAAACCGTTATCACATGCACCAGGAAGACATTCAAAGATAAAGACGGAGTCTCCAGCTCTCCGTATTGCAAGCTGGAATGTGCGCACTATGCGCACCTGACTGACCGATGACTTACAGAAGATCGATGACTTCCGCAAGACTGCAGTCATTGACTTCGAGCTGCACAGACTTAACATCGATGTGGCAGCCTTACAAGAGACGAGTTATTTTACACTACAATATAAAATGTAAACTAGTGAATGAAACTTTTCTCTTTTTATATTGACCGAAGGGAGCAGGAGGTTTACTGTCGAAGGGGCCATATAACAAAAACATCTTCATTTAATATTACAAGTGGGGCTTTGTCAACATACCTGGGGGTGAGGGTGTGTGCAAATTGCGACAGGGTGGAGGTGGTAGATCTACTTAATAAGTAAACGGACCTTAACTTCAAATTGTTGTGTTAAATTCTGTTATTTATCTTTTGGTATTTTGGTCAAATTAATGCATTTAGGTGTTGCGTTAAAAATTTTAATCGCAAAATTTTTGACGCGTTAATCGCAAATTAACGCACTTTAATCAGTAGCCCTATTAAAAAGTAAATAAATGCATGGTCCTATTATAAACACTAATATTAGTAATATGTATGTAAAATTTCGAAGTTGTCCAATCGTCTTCTTTGGCACGGAGCCCAGAAATTCTTCGGCGGCCCAGAGAAATCTAATCAACCTTGATAATCACAATTATAATTGACATGAAATGTTAGGCTTAACGTATCGCCTTGTTTCCAAATGATAATTGTGAAGGAGTTACGTTTGAATTAAATATACACAATGTTTGATTTTGTTTGTGCATGTGTGTTAATCACACTTTTAAGTGACTATAGATAGTATGAATTTGTATGTTGTTATGTGACGTAGTAAGACGTCATTTGTCACTTGCTTAGATACAAGCCTTGGAGATAGAGAGTTACTTTTTGATCTTAAACTAGTATTTAGTAAGGCGTATTTTATTTAACTTGAAAGATGTACCTTTATCATGTATCTTTATCTGAAATCGAATATGATATTTGAAGTATTGTTTATCTTATCTTTGAAGTCTACGTCCACATTAAAATATGAATCCAGCAGTCAGTGTTGTTGACTACTTTGAATTGAAAGCTGTATGCACGCAACCATACTGCCTCCACAGTTAGTTAGATCAGACCAAACCCGACGAAACACCAACTCTGACAATAATGTTATGGTCATGCAAGTATAGAACAAATTGATTATGCACTATGGTTGGTGCCACCCGGTGTTGCGGAAAATCAGGGTGTCAACCCCCTCCCCTAGACTTCCACCGTAAACAGGGTTGTTAACAATACTCTTAAATTGTATCGTCAATACAAATACCAATTCTTCATGAAAAAAGTATCGCCAATACCAATACTAATACTCAAGTAAAAATGTATTGAGAAAATCGATACCAATACAATACCAATACTTTTGAGAACAACAAATTATTTTTTATAAAAACTATCAATTTTAAAAAAAAAAGTAAAAATAATAAAATACAATGTCAAAGCACAATTTTAATGCTAATCACTTCACCACGTAATACGACACACTTTTCAAAATAATCATTGCTTAGCCTAGAACATAATGACATAAAACACGCCCACCCAATGAAAACAGGCGTAACTGCACCTTCGCCGTATGTCAGTGTTCAGTTGCAGGTATAGTTTCTTAATGCTTGGGTTTGCTGATAATGAAAGCATTTCTGATAGTTATCTTCAAGATATCTGTCTACCTTCAGCAGAACTTTTACTATTAAGTAATTCGTCCCGGTTCTGCCTCCATGCGAGTAAAACAAGCAAAAAATCTGTTGATTTAGATCTCTGTACTGCTGACTGTACTGAAGCTGCACCACCCTGCCGAGTAAAATCAGGTTGGAACTGCACCCAGTGCACAGAGCCACTTTTAAGGTTTGTACAACTTCAGCCTTGTTATACAAGTTGTCTGTCCAGTCAGTCTTAAATTTTTGGATTGATCTCTGCTGCCAGTTTTGCCTTTGGGTCAGAAATATAAAATCGAATCAAGCATTAATTCAATCAATAACAGCTCTGGCAAAGGGTTCACACACAGTAAGAGGGTGTTTATGCCGCACATCCATTTCCTGCAGGTTACCTTTTAGTTAGTGTGGGCAGCAAATAACCAAATCCAATATTATTTTCTCCTTGCGAAATGTCCAGTCTAAGACACAATGGAGCAAATACGGTATTTCAATGTATTCTGCTATGAATATTTTCTGCTGCGGGGTCAGTCTATTGATGTCAAGGTCATCAAACACCATATCAAGTTTAACTTCTAATTCTAGATAGGATAGTAAACGATGTATTTTTGCAACAGAATCGTAGTGGAATTCCGTTAATTGTCATCGGGAATAACGAGATACGTGCCAATTGCCGCTTTGATTGCATCTGTAGCCAAAGATGAGTGATTTTGTTTGTTCCAGGTAGCTATAACTTTGCAAATGTTTGAACTGACAAACGTTTGGTTACTTTTGTAGTACTTAAGCATCACGCGTAGCAAGATTTAACAAGTAACATGCACATTTACGATGTGGCGGTAGCTGGTAAATAACCTGTTCCTGTTCGTCATCATAATCACATGGTGGATTCAGTAAATCATCAAATTTCTTCAAATTACAATTTACATATCAAATCTTCATCATCCTGTTGCTCCTGCCTCTGATCTTCATTTAAATCCACATCGTTTACATTTAAGTTCATCATTTCATCTTTACAAAACAGCGAAATGCTTTTAAAAAGAATTTGATCCGCTGTATTACAGTGAAGAAAAGGGTGTGTCACTTATTTCAAATTCTCTGTTGATTGCTTCTAATGTTTGGCTTAACCAAATCATAAATATGTCGACCAACTATTCTACGCACAGCCAAGCAACAGCCTTTTCGCTTAATTAAGTGACCCAGGTTCTAACCAATGCAGTAACACCAATAAAACTTCTTCGTCTGGACGTCCAGCAATGGGCAGTTGTACAGACAGTATTAATCGAATCCAACTTATCTTTAAACTATGATTATTAGTAGTGGTTGAATTTATGTAGATTACTCTTAAAACAATGTATTAAAATCGCTATTGTTTTCTGCAAATTGCTAATAGTAGCAATAGAAAAGTATTGGTATCAGTATCGATAATTTTTCGTTAAAATGTATCGGCGATACACAAAACAATACTTATTACAAAAAGGATCGGCAATACAGCAACCAATACTAAAAAAAAAGTATCGCCGATACTGTATTGGCCGATACCGATACTTCGATACTAACAACCCTGACCGTGAACAATGGAACATATTTCGAATTTTCCTGCCCTAGACCATAGATAGTTGCCTATATTTGTAATGTTTATGGAATCTAATTGGTCCAAAGATGAGTTTTAATTATATAAGATAAAAAAAATACACAATATAAGTTAACGTGAAAGCGCTTAAGAACTGCAATAACCAGCAAAAACTAAGTCAAATTATTGTTATTTTGACAATAAACTTTATTTTAAAATTTCCTTTCAAGCTGCTAATATGTCAATCACTTCATCGATAACAATATATTTCACCATATCACTTTCAATAGAAAACAAAGCAAGATCAGAAGGCCTTGACTGTCATATAGTGACAATATCAGCTGCCTTAAGATATCTTCTAACCTTTGTATCTCTTTTAAAAACTCAACTTCGGATAACTCATCAAAGTAAAATGAGTGCGATCTGGTCGAGGTGTGTGATATGTCAGGTGTGCTGTCTAACCAACTTCCAAAAAAAATTGCAGCCGTTATATCTCTATAGGATCTTCATATAATGTGCTAGAACATTTATAAACTCATTTACGAGTTATGGGTGATAGATAATATACGGATGCTTTATTTTACATGTAGATTGTACTCTTTAATCAAAATTAGGTGATCTATTAACACTGAGTCATATTCGAAAGCATCTCCAACCATCTCAAGAATTGTATTCGTCTACCTAAGCTCAGATGCTCTGCATGGTGGCACCCTGTGCTGTACTTATGTTTTTAGCTATGACCGGTTATAAAATCCGATTAGACCGAGTTCTTTCTGATATGAAATTTGAATTGTTCATTTTGGTATCACCCTATGTTGTAGTGTCACCCTATATTGGTGTCACCCGCTGCGGCCACACTCACCCCTTTTCCCTAATGACTCCACTGGTTATGCGGACCGCGCTTTATATTATTTCAGTTATGTGACCTGCTGTGATTGGGGATCTTGAAGCTAGATCGAAGTGGTTCCCAAACTTTTTGACCCAATGACCCCTTTTATAGTCAAAACTTTCCCCTCGGACCTCCAAGTGAAAAAGTCATATAAATGCATAGTATAAAAATTACAAATTAAAAAAAACATTTTGTTGAAGAATGTGATGAGATGTTATGAGGGTATTTATGTCTGGCTCAATGTTAGAGAGTTACAACCACTAATACTCTCTAGCACTAATTTCTAGTCTTTTGTGATGAGGTTCATAACGTCACTGAATCCACGTTCTATCAAAGAGGAAGACGGAAAGTCAACAAATTCTGTACAATAACCCATAATGCAGGATTTAAAACTGGGATCTGTTTTTGTGGCAAATTCGTCGTATCCTTGTTCAAACATTGGTTCCTCATTCGTGGATATTTCAATAAGCTGCTCATGTATTAGTACGAATGAATCTGTGTTTGGGATCTGAGTTTGGCCACCTGCGAAAGGGTTCAACACCCAGTCAGGACTATCCAAGTGAATAATGTCTTCCAAATCTTTGGTTCAGGTCTGCATGAAAAGCTATTCATTGTTGGCAGTAGGCAAGACAATCTTCATCTCTAATTTGCAATTTTGAAATCTTTCCCAAGTTTTTGTTTGTACAGAAAAAGTTTAGCCACAAACGCAGACATTACAATTTTAGTTTTGATTAAATTTAATTGGTCACCTTTTAGTTTATTTAGTTTCGTTAAATTTGTCAAATAAATCATATGTCATTTTTTTGAATTAATTGAATTGTGTCGCAAATCCCCCATTGCTTTGCTCAGGAATTCCAACACTGAATCAAAGAGCGCATACAATCGATTTAAACATGCACATTTAGATAATCAACGTACTTCTGTTTCAATTTTCAAACATAGTTAAGAAAATAATATCTAATTCCGTCTGATTTTATGAACTGCGTGGAATCCATACAAACTTTCTAAAGATTTTTTGCTGCCAAATGATGTCGACACAATCGAAGTTATATTTAGGACACAGTGCACTGAAAATACCATTCGTTGCCACATAAATAATTTTTAACGGACAGGCATTTCACCAATTCTTCTTTTACTGTATTATGACTCAGTGGAATTATTTTTACAATGTCGAAAGCTGGTTTGTGCAAAACGGTGCATATTGCGCTTCACTTACGTCTGGTAAAATAAGTTCTTCATGCAGCTTTCCAACATTACCAATCAATAAAAAAATGTTATAAAGTAACAGCTAGCAGTCCCTATGAGTTATTACCAATGACAGTATTTTGAAATATTTTTCTTTGACTGTTGAAAAAAGTATTAAATCCTTATCTTTTTTTTGTGTTAGACTGGAAAATATGCTTATACACTTTGTATCAGCATAACATAGAACTAAATTCGATGTACGATGTACAACTATGTTATAGTTTTTGTTTATATTGTAGACAACAATGTATGCAGCGGCGTTATTCCATTCCTGTATAAACGTGTTTTCGGCCATATATCTCACCGTGCCATGCCTTTATTAATTTAATTAACTGGCGCTAATAGTTTATTTAATTTTTTATTTATTTTTAATTTTCATAATAATAAAAATGAATCATAATTTTACCATTTTACATTAAACCTTGCGCGGACCCCCTGAAGTTGTTAAGGGACCCCCAAATAAATTTTAACTTTCCGTGGACCCCCTGAATGATACCAGGGACCCCTGGGGTCCGTAGGGACCTCTCAGGAACCACTGAGCTAGATGATCTTATTGGGTAAATTTAAAGAATCAAAAACATGTACGAGCACTAGTGTCGTTATAGGGGTTGCAGGTGCCTGCGGTGAAGCGGTAGGCTTTTAGGGCCACCGATGTTTTTATTATGGAGATACATATAAACCAGCTTAGACCACGGTACTCAAAGTAGACTATCATCGTATTGCTGTAAGTGTAATCAATGCCGTCCATAAAGTACGTCACACTCCAAGGGGGTATAGAGAAAGTGTGACACTTTGTGACAGAGGTCAGGCCAAGTGTGACGTCACAATTTTTAAAATATATTTTAAATTTTCTTTCTAATTTAATTTGTTTATTTTTTTTAGTAAAACTTAACAGTTTTGAAAATAATTTTCAAAAATTTTGTGAAACACTTAAATTAGTTTATGTCAAAATAGCAAACGCAAATTTTTAAATATCGTTTTTCAATTCCCCATGCTAGTTAGGAGCGCTAATATACTGTTGCGAAGCCTTGTTTTATGTGTAGCCTTACCGGAAGTGTTATTATTTCTTTGTTGTCTGTTGCATAATTATATATATCTGATCAAGAAATTTGGAATTTGTATTATAATACAAAAAAGTAATTGAAGTTGCAATCCATCACTTCGTTAAAATAATATTGATGCCTTATTCCTTGCAACCAGTGCACCAGGAAAGTGCTTATAATCGTGTGCGGAACGTCAGATGGTTCCATTTAACTGTCTGGTGTCATATTGCCAAATGAACTTTATGGCAGTCACTTTGATTCGCAGGGCAGAACAATAAATGAAGATTTGGAAAAGAACAAACTTCATGTTTGCAGGTGAAACTTTGCTGAAATTTGATTGCATGTGATTGTTGACCAATTTCCTACAGTTGCAGAATATATCAACCCTGAAATCTGAATTGGATGCAGCAGGATTGATGTCGAAGGATAAGGAATGGTTTGACCATCATGTTCCTCAAATTATGAAATGTCAGGAAATAAAAAGTTGCGACAAAGTACGGAGCTTATTTTTCAACGTTTTACCTTCGAGATTATTTCCTCCTCCAAATCAATCCCAATCAACCAAACAACTGATGGACTCAGAGCTTCATAAAAAGCAGATGCAGATGCTCATAAATTTCTTCATTGTTTGTGACACAAACTCTCAAATTTGATGACATTATGCCAAGATCAACAGGAGTTTTTAAGAATTAACCATATGATCTTTATTGTCCATCTTTGCAGACCGAAAACACATGATCGAATTTGCAAAATCTGTCACTTATACTTTGCCTCACAAACAATGTTGAAGAAACATACAGAATAACACAGAGCTCGGGCGCAGTAGATGTAAAAAAGTAAAGTTCCTTGCTTCCCTAAAGGGCCTATCGGGGCAGATGAAGTGAAGAATTTATCTGTTTCTATAACCTAGGCATTTGAAGGGGGTTGTGTAGTTTGCACAACGCCCAGCCGCCTTACTCCCCAACATAACATAAAGTTAGGTATCCATTTAAAGCTGGGTGGACTTGGGGTTTCACCAGGACCTGAAAAAGTCCTAAGGTTCCACTGAGATTCGAACCCGGGACCCTCCGGTCGACAGTCAAGCGCTCTACACCACTCGACCACCCGACCCCTATAGGAGAATGTGCCAACCGCAAATTTTCCAGAATCGCTCAGATAAAACGCATCCGTCCTTTGAGAATCGCTGCTAGAAGGCAAAGAGAAATCGTGGCAATTATTGGCAGAATAGAAAACGCACATTCAAGAGGATATTGAGTGGCTAGATGAGGATGAAGGTGATCTGTCTGCAACTATCCCTTCCAGGAAACGATGATGGGGAAAGATTTATGTCAGTCGTAACTATGGATGAACACTTCACTTCCATGGATGGATGAATTCTAGTGATTTTTTTGCAAGGTGAACATAATTCACGGGTGGTCGTGCGGTGTAGAGCGCTCGACTGTCGACCGGGGAGTCCCGGGTTTGAATCTCAATGAGAACCTTGGGATTTTTTCGGGTCCTGGTGAAAGACACAAATTACAGCTTTAAATGGGTACTGACTTTAAGTTGGGGGAGTAAAGGCGGCTAAAATCCTTCTTCATTCCTTTAACTATCAAGCTGTACAAATAGGGAAGCATGAAGAAACATCAACAATTCTTTGCAGCTAAAGACACAATACAGCACCAGCGCGCAAGTTCTATTCGATCCTTGGGAAATGACGTCACAGAGGAATTTTATTTATGGCGCCGTCGAGATTACTTTAATATAGTAAAATACTAAAATAAAAAAAATTAATTACAATTAAACTACCCATCCAGATGAATCGAAACCTGTCCTATAACCTTCCCCATGTAATTATGTGTATGTGTAACAAATTTCACGTTTTTTGGTTGTCTGGATCTTGAGTTATAAGGGAACAGACAGACAGACGAACAGACAACAAATGCGTCTTATAAGTATATATATATATATATATATATATATATATATATATATATATATATATGGTGCATTTACCCGGCTTTTGCGGGTTTAAAATAAGGTTTTCTGTTTGCTTTTTGTTTCCTCCACCCCCTCTCTCCCTTCCTCTCTCCTCTCCCTCCCTCCCCTCTCTCTCCTCCCTACCCCTCTCTCCCTTTCTCTTTCCCTCCCTCCCCTTTCTCCTCCCTTTCTCCTTCCCTTCCTAACTCTCCCATCTCCCCCTCTCTCCCTATCTCCCTCCCTCCTTCTCTCACCCCCGTCCCATCTCTCTCCACCTTCCTCCCTTCCTCCTCCCCCTCTCCCTTCCTGCCCCCTCTCTCTCTCTCTCTCTCCTTCCCTCCCTTTCTCTCTCCCTCCCTACCCCCTCTCCCCCTCCTTTCTCCCTCCCACCCTCCCTCCCTCTCCGTCTCCCTCTCTCCCCTCTTCCTCTCTCTCCTTCCCTACTCCCTCCCTTCCTTTCTCTTTCCTTCCCTCCTCTCTCTCCAACCCTCCCTCTCCCTGCCTCCCCCGCTATCCCCCTCCCCTACCACATCTCTCCCTCCCTCCCCTTTCCCTCCCTCCTTCTCTCCCTCCCTGCCCCCTCCCCTTCCCTCTTCCCTCCCTGCCCCCCTCTCTCTTTATCTCTCCCCCTCCCTCTCTCTGTACAATTAAACGATAAATTACGCTTCTTAAAAAATTAGAAAACCTTATTTTAATCCCGGGCAAAGCCGGGTACTTGCAACATGAAAAAAACAGCAACAACAATATTTATTTTTTCCGTCCCTAACCCTTTCTTCTCCGTCCGTTATTACAATTAAACTACCCATTGAGATAATAAATAATGTTAATAATGTCACAGAAACATTTTAATTAACGTATTTCGGTTTATTAAATTGCACCTTTAATTTTAATATTCCGAATACATAAAACGATAGGTAAATAGATATGACTATTGATTTCATCATGTTTACAATTGGAGTTTCCGGGAGTTACCCCTCTTTTAAAAATGTATCATAGGGAAATGACGTCACAGGAGGAATTTTATCTATGGCACGTCGAGATTACACTAGTAGTAAAATACTAAAATAATTAATTACAATTAAACTACCCATCGAGATGAAACGAAACATGTCCTATAACCTTTCCCATGTAATTATGTGTATGTGTAACAAATTTTCACCTTATTTGTATTCTGGATCTTGAGTTATAAGGGAACAGACAGACAACAAATGCGTCTTATAAGTATACTAGTTGCAAGTACCCGGCTTTGCCCGGAGCCCAAAATAAGGTTTCTGTTTACCTTCTGTTGTCTCCCCCACCCCCACTCTCTCCCTCCCTCTCTCTCTCCCTCCCTCCCCCTCTCCCTTTCCCTCCACTCCTTTCTCCCTTCCTCTCCCTCCCTCTCTCCCATCTCTCTCCCGTCCCTCTCCCATCTCCCTCTCTCCCCTCTCCCTCCTTCTCTCCCAAATCCATCCTCCTCCCTCCCTCCTTCCCTCTCTCTCCCTCCCTGCCCCCTCTTTCTCTTATCTCTTCCTCACATTTCTCCCATCCTCCCCCTCTCTCCTTCCCTCCCTCCCTCTCCTTCCCTAACCCCCTCTCTCCTCCTTTCTCTCCCTCCCTCCCCCTTTCCACCCTCTCTCTCTCCTACCCCTCTCCCCTTCCTCCCTCCCTCATTCCTCTCTCTCCCTCCCTGCCCCCTCACTCTTTATCTCTCTCCCTCTCTCCCTCCCTACCCCTCTCCCCCTCCCTTCCTTTCTCTCTCCCTCTTCACCTGCTCCCTCTCCCCCTGCTCCCTCTCCCATCTCTCCCCCTCCTTTTCTCCCCCCTGTCCATCCCCCTCCCTCCTCTCTCCCCCTTCCTCCTCCCTCCCTCTACCCTCCTTTCCTCTCTCCCCCCTGCCCCCTCTCTCTGTCTCTTTATCTCTTTCTCTTTTCTCTCTCTCTCCCTCCCCCCCCTCTCTCTCTCTCTCTATATATATATATATATATATATATATATATATATATATATATATATTGGGTTGGTGCTTAGAAATGAACTTTCAAAAATCTCTGCTCTCACCCTAATTTTTTTCTTTTATATATAGAAACTCTTAAAATAAAATATTAAGGTATTCAGTTCATTTTTACTGGTAGCTCAATGGCGTCAAAGTTTAGGAGTATTGGACCGTGATGAAAATACAGTGTACTGCACTGTTGTTGTGTGTATAACACTGTATAATATTAATTCAAGTTATGTGGATTGTTCTACTGCTGTATAAGCATATAAATTATTATAAACATGTAAATAGGCCTGGAAGTGGTAATTTAATACACAGCAGGCCTAGACAAAAGAAACTATTAGCAACACAGTATAGGCCTACCTACACCTAGAAACTATTGGCAACGTGCCAGTTTGGCAGTTTGCCAGCCAACAAATAGTTAAGAGATACATTTTATAGCAATGGCTGGGGTAGACCGGACATTATCTGACAAGGAAAGACGTTCAGCAGACAGAAAGCAGCGGATGATGTTAAGACACCAAGAGATGAAAGAGCAGTAAGGAGCTTCTGGAGTCAGCAGTCCTTGTATCCTCGTCATGCAGCAGTAGCTCAGCTGAGGAGAATGACAGCAACGAGCAGAGTACAACAGAATGTGAAGAACCTTTTGCAAGCTGCTCATCTCAAACACCTGCTAGTGCTAAGAAAGGAGAGGCAAAAGCCAATTCTAACACCTCGATTATCAGCTGCACTGGATCGAACAAAAGTGTCAAAGCAATTCAACAACACTTGTCATTGCTGCGACAGCCACGTCCGCGGGTCACGATGTTCCGTCTGGCTCTGAACCGTTGGACAGTTCGCCATCAAAGAATGCTCCACAGATCCCAGTATGCAGAATATCTCAGAGCCGAGTTCAAGCTGATTATCCTATGGTTGTGCATTGGGGTGGAAAGTTGATTTCGGATCTCACAAATAAAGAGATGCATCGACAGACTTCCCTGTAATTGTTTCTGGGAAAGGAGCATCACAGTTGTTAACTGTTGCGAAACTGCCTTCCGGCCTGGTGCTGCACACAGGCCAGGCTGTCTTTCAAGCTCTGCAAGACTGGGTGTTAGTGACAAGATCAGAGGCATGTGCTTTGATACTACTAGTTCCAAAACTGGTCGGATCAAAGCTAGTACCTGCATCCTGCTGGAGCAAAAAACTTCAGCAAGGTCTTCTATCACTTCATACCAGCAGACATCACATTGGAACAGATTCTGGGCGCATCTTTCAAGTCTGTCTAGGTGCCACTTCATCTCCCGAGGTTCTGCTATTCAAACGCTTCAAGGATCATTGGCAGTTCATTGACAGAGCAAACTATGAAACATCACTGACAAATTCAGACGTGTCTACTTTGCTAGAAGATGTGCGCAGCTCTCTGATTGAATTTGCTCGAAGCATATTCAAAAGCAGCAGCCAAGAGATGATTATCAGAGTTCCTAGAACTTGCTCTGTTATTTCTTGGGGTCATGCCTGAAAGGGAGTGCAATTCATTGCTCCTGGAGCAATGCACCATGCTCGCTGGATGTGGAAGGTTCTGTACAGCCTCTGAAGATATTGATGTTCAAAGGGCAATTCAGACTAACAAGCAAGGAAGAGGTCTTCAAAGAGCTATTGCATCTTTATTATACGTGTCTACATAGAGAGCCTTGTTCACGGCTAATCTGGCAGCCGCTGCTCCATGCTATGATATGCTGTTGCTCAATCAATTTTCAGCTACTCCGGAATCAACAGAGCTGTTTCCAGTGCTGCATCAACAGTTTTCAAAATGCTTCTGTTACCTGTCCCACTGGATTGGTTGGGTTGGCATTTTTCGATAATCAGGTATCAGCGGAAACAAAGACGCATGGTAAATTCCATGAATGAAAGCGCTAATGAGAGCCAGAGGACATCAAGCTAATCTCAGTTGATTTGGAATCCTTCAACAACAGGAGGAATGAGGACTTCGATGTCGCCAAAGTCTAAGATTCTTTGACATGATGGAGCTTCAGACTGTATTCCTGGATGCTGACCCGGAATGAGTGGACCAACCATGAAGATTATCTGTGATCTTTGGTGACCGCTCGGCAGATTCAGGTTGTCAACAACCATGCAGAGAGGGGTGTAGCATTGATTCAAGAGAACAGTGGAATCTCACGAGATGAGGAGCAGCTTCAATTCCTGCTGCAGACTGTTCAACAGCATCGACAATCCTATCCAGACACTAAGAAGCAGACATTGTCAAAATGACTTCTTATCGGACTGATAACATTGAACTATAATTACAGGTAGAATATTGTAGATGCAGGATTGTTGTGCTTGTTTAATAATTCATTCTACTGTTTAATGTTGTGTTTGAGAAACTATCTTGGATTAAAAAAGCCAAAAATTCCAAAAGCGTGATCGTTTACTTGTTGAACGTGGCCTACCTAAACTTTGGCTTCATTGAGCTACTAAATATTAAGATATCAGCACCAATTTTTTTCTAGATGTTTCTACATCCAAAGGAACAATTTAAAGGGGTGAGACCTAAAGAAATCAGAGTTTTAATTTTTAGTGGTTCCTAAGCACCACCCTAATAAATATATATATACTTATTATTATGGCTTCACACTTCTTCTAAAATCCTTCTTCATTCCTTTACCTTCCTCAAACTGTACAAATCAGAGAGCATGAAAAAACATCAACAATTCTTTGCATCACAAAGGCACAATACAACACCAGCGCGCAAGTTCTATTCGATTTTCGGAAATGACGTCACAGATGATTTTTATTTATGGCGCCGTCGAGATTACTTTAATATAGTAAAATACTAAAATAAAAAAAAAATTACAATTAAACTACCCATCGAGATGAAACGAAACCTGTCCTATAACCTTCCCCATGTAATTATGTGTATATGTGTAATAAATTTCACATTATTTGGTTATCTGGATCATGAGTTATAAAAGGGAACAGACAGACAGACAGACAGACAGACAACAAATGCGTCTTATAAGTATATATATATATATATATATATATATATATATATATATATATATATAGAGAGAGAGAGAGAGAGGGGGGGAGGGAGGGAGGAGAGAGAGAGATAAAGGGAGTGAGAGGGGGTAGAGGAGAGAGAGGAAAGGATGATTGGAGGGAGGAGGAGGAGAGAGGGGAGGGAGGGGGAGAAGGGAGGAGGGAGAGAGAAGGGGTGAGGAGGGAGAGGAGAGGAGAGACGGAGGAGGAGAGAGGGACAGAGAAAGGGGGAAGGAAAAAGAAAGGAAGGGAGGGGAGAGAGGGGGGTAGGGAGGGAGATGAAGAGGAGTGAGGGAGAGAGGGTGGGAGAGAGGGAGGATAGAAGATAAAGAGAGGGCAGGGGGGGAGGAGAGAGAGGAGTAGGGAGGAAAAGGGGGGAGGGGGGGGGAGAGGGAGGGGAAGGGGAGAGGAGGGGCAGGAGAGGGAGTGGAGGGAGAATGGGAGAGGGAGGGATGGAGAAAGAAGGGAGGAGGAAGAAGAGAGGAGGGAGGATGGGAGAAATGGGAGGATGAGAGATAAAGAGTGAGAGGGGGCAGGGAGGGAGAGAGGAAGGGAGGAAGGGGGAGAGAAGGAGAGATGTGAAAGGAGGGGGAGGGAGAAGGGGGAGAGAGGGGGAGGAGGGAGAGAGAGAGAGGAAGGAGAGAGGGGGTAGAGAGAAAACAAAAGGTAAACAGAAAGTATTACTTTAAACTCGGGCAAAGCCGGGTGCTTGCAACTAGTATCATATAATTGTCAAGTCTAATTTTTGCAATTTTTTGTTCAAATTCAATTGATTGAGTTACTGTTTCAAAGAATAACTGAGACAACTTTTTGACAATTAGTTATTCTACTATTAAAGTCATTTATTAATCTGATAGTTCTTTATCAATATTATATTTTAAGGCAGTTTAATGTAGAGAAGTGCGATTTAAGTTTTCGATTAAATTTTATTTAGTTGTTAATTAAAAAAAAATTTTCAGAAAGTGTGACGTACTTTTGGGTAGAGTTCCCGAGATTTGTGACACTTTGTGACAGGGGGATGGGGGGGGTCAAAATCGACAAAAAAAGCGTGATGACGTACTTCATGGACAAATTTGTTGACAAAAATAACTATTTTAGGGAATCTACTCTCGCTTGAATCCACCTGCATTCCCAACAATTGTGCGAAAACTGAAACAGTATCATAAGTGAAGTTCTTCATCATTTTAGTGAAGTTAAAAATAACCTATATTTTTTGTTAAAAGATAAATATATTTTAGTAGTGTGAGCTGTGATTTTCTAGTTATAAGTTGGATAGTTGCATATGCAGTTTTATGAAAATTTTGCATAAAGTTTAAAGACAATAAATTTAAATTCAAATGCGAATATTTCATTATCATTCACTCTGGTCCATTAAATGGGTGTTACCCGAATGACCAAGTTAACATTTAAAGCTAAAGTAAACTTTAAGTTTAATACATTTGCAAATACTTATGTCTTTTATTGTGCATTTACATCAAGAATTATTTATAATTATAGTTTTCATAGAGTTAAGCCCGGTAAATAAACTAGCATTAAAGACCATGTCCATTCAACCATTGTCTCTTTGTCAGGCCTGTATCATTAACAGAAAAGATTAATTTCATCTTTTTAATTGGCTGGTTATTCACCGATTAGGCTGGAGTCAATACATTGGACTGGTCATTGGATCCAAGGACCAAGATGCTACTATACTAGAGGATTAGAGGTGCTTCCCCAAGAATTTGTCTTCTTTTAAAAATTTTTGTAAAAGAAAACAAAAATACAAATAAAGAAATTTATTTAGAAAGTACAGTTCAGAAGTAGTTTTTTTTTTTTTTTTTAATTTTTGATAAATGGCTGAAACATTAAGCTTAAGGATTAAATAATAAATATTGAAAAAAATCAAAGAAAGATATAACTGAGTTCAGTTCCCCAGCCGCCTTACATGAGTTTCCACTGTGTAAGGCACCCATGAATCGGCATCAAGCTCAGAGCTTTCCCAAACTAATTGCTTACATTGTACATCACACACCTTTCAGCAGAATCTGGAAATTTTTTTTAATGGAGTCAAGTGAGCCATCTTGAGTTTGCCTCAGGGTCAAGTTTGGCAGAATACTATTTTGGGCATTTTTAGATAAACTGTATTTTTAAAATCTCTTTGTAAAGATCTAAACCAAAATTTAATGAAAATGTCAGGGTCAGTTTGCAAAATCGATGATGATTTAAAAAAAAATCACTCAATGTTTTTTAACAATTATTTCAATTTCACCTTTTTATTTATTGTGTAATGTTCTTTTAAATTTTAATTAGTTTACTATGAGATTTATTTAAAAAAACATAAATCTTGTGCAGAGACTATCATTCGCTTTGTTCATGATGAAATATTTTCTGGTTGGAACCACCTATGCTCTGTATCAAATTGTCTTATGATTGAGACAATCTAATCATTTTAATTATGGTTTTTGCTTTAAATAGTTTATAGGAAATATTTTCATATAATATTGTGTTAAGAAATTTTATTCAAATCAAATCTTTGTATGCTTATTTAGATTTATCTGTTTTGAATTGGTCATCATTGCTAACTATAAATCAAAAGAGGCTTCAAGGGGAGCTCAAGAAACAACAAAGTTAAAACATAATCTGGAGAACAACTAGATCGACTAATGCAACAGTTGACAGACCTTGAAGAACTGAAGTATGTGTCAATTCTTAAACCAGATTAAATTTTCTGAAGTACTTAAGTATTATATCAAATTCTAAGTTTTAAATGTCGACACTTTTTCTGTTCCTTTTCAAATCAGCATTCACTTTTCCTTGATTGAAATATCTGAATTGTTACACATTAATGGAGATTTATTTATTTTTATGTGTTTAATCTTTCTAATCTACAAACATTCATAATGGTATTTTTGATAAAAATTTTGTAAATGTTTTTTTATAAAGATAAAATTATAATAATTTTAGTACAAAGCACTTTCTTTTTGCAGGGGAGAACTAGATGCAGATGAATATGAAGAAACAAAAAGAAACTCTTGAACAGCTAAAGAATTCCAAGAAAATTTAAATAAAATGCTGAAAGGAAATTTGAGCTTAGTAGATCAACTTAATGGAATGCAGTTGGTAAATTTTAGTTCAGTTTTCATCTTGCTAATTATTAGTTAAATTATTTTAATATCTTACTGCTGCTGTAATAATAAATTGAAAAAAAAATTATCTCAATAGTCTTTTCTCTTATTTCAATTGTAGGCTATTCAGGCTGCCATCAGTGAAGCTTTCAAAACTCCTGAGGTGATCGACTGTTTGCTAAAAAACAACCAGGACAGCTGCGATCACGGTTAGCAGATGGTGCATGTGCGTTGGCTGACTAAATAAATATCTGTACATTTATCCACATTATTAACATAAGCTACACTCTGAGACACATAAATGGTTTGTTTGATACAGACTCTTTTAACCTATGTGTAGCAAACAACCAGTGTGCACTTAATCTTTTAGAATACATAGCTTGTTTTTAACTGAATATTGATTTATATATCAAATTTTGCTTCAAATAGCTAAAAAAATCAAGGTCATTCTATAAAAATGCACTATCAGGCAATATATTTTTACTAAATTGTAAAGATAATTTGTTAGCATTATAAAAACTAACCCAAGAAGAAATTCTATGTTTAAGTACATTGTACCATTGTGTCTGGAAAAAATGTATTAAATCAATTATAATTAACATTACAAAATACATGTAAAAAATTCACCATATTACTTGTAATTATTTACTTATTTCTTTAACTGTAATGAAAATGCGAGTAACAGAAAAGAGTACAGGATTGTTGGATGACATGTGTTATGTAATGTGTATTTTATGTAATGACAGTGTCATATTAGCAGGCTAAAGCTGTTTCTATTCTCAACCATATTTTTTAAAAGATTAACTATAACTTGATTGTGTTAACCAGGATGTCTAAAAAAAATAATATGCTCATGTTGCCATGCCCAATGGTTTTTAATTTTAACAAATTCCAACTTCTAAAAATGTATCTTTTTCATGTTCTTATGTTATTTTACTATAACTAAATGTTTTTTATGCCAATTTTTTAAGTGAAATATGCTTTACTTTTTATTAAAAATGATTCTTTTTTCTTTATCACTCGTAATGGATCAGACTAATTAAAAAAAAATTCTTATGCCAAGAAGAGAAGATCTAAAGCAATGAGTTATGAAAAAAAAACAAGAAAATTGCATATTTTTAAGCATTGGTCTTATAAAAACAAGGTATTAAAATTGTCACTTTTAGACAAATCAATTCCTTTTCAGATTAATAGAGATGAAAAATTGGCAAACTATCTAAAGAAGTAGCCATTCAGCAATCCAGTTGAAATTTTAACCGCTTTGAAAAACTTGGAAAACTTTGACACCTGCTGAAGTTGCATATTTAGACCAGCATTCCTCTGGAAATCTGAAAGAGTTTGAGAGAGTCTCAGCAGATATTGGTAATAAGTCTGACACTTTTATTACACTGAATTTATTTGTTATAAATAATTTTATTATTTGTTGGTTGTTGTCTTTTCATCTAAAACAAAAGTTTATTTTTAAGAGCATGAGAAATTAGTTAGGCTTAACCAGCTTTTGGCTACTGAAAACATTTGTGACATTTCATAAAATAAAAATTTCTTCATACTTCATCTTTTCCCAGGTTCTGGTGAAAATGTTTTAGCTGTAGCAGGATCCCAAGTAGAGAAGGCCAGCAAGTGAAAAATTTAACAGTTCATAGCAATATTGTTTGAGAAGTGAAAATTTTTATAAACAATGTGTATGTTACAAATCACCATCTTTATTTATAATATAAACTTGTGCAATTTTATCAAACATATATATATATATATATATATATATATATATATATATATATATATATTATTTCTTTAAAAACTTTAGCATAGAGTCATCAAATGTTTACTGTGATTATTTTATAAAAATAACATTTACAAAATTTAGAGCTGTATATCAATTCATAAAATTACTCTTGTTGAAGACTTTTATAGATTGTATTCTTTTTATATATATATATATATATATATATATATATATATATATATATATATTAGAGCTGTTGTTCAATTTAAAAAATTGATCGAAATTAACGCATGATTAAAATTTTTAATCGCAAATTATCCACTTTTTAATCGACACAATATAATTCATTTTGTTTGTATTCAGACTAGTAAGTCATAATATCATAGCATAAAATTGGTATAATAAACAAGTCAGATTAATTTACGAAAGAGGTATAATTAATTGTAACAGATTTATTACGCATTAGCACATATGTATGTTGAGTTAGTTATTGGGACCAATTTTTTGACATGTATCCATCACGTCAAGTGATGCGAGTTTTTTTTTAATCAACAACCATGCCAAACAAGTGTTTTCTCGTACCATAGGTTCCGAGATAATGACGTATTTCAACCTCTCTCCCCTCTATCCCTGTCGTATTTTGCTACACTTTGCCCCCCCCCCCTACGTATGCCTTGTTTACCCAACCCTCCACTACCGTACCTACCCTTTCACTTCCCATCCCAAAACAAAATACACACGTCATTTCTATCTCATATGTGCCTTTTCCTTCATAAAATAATAGTATAGCCAGAAAGTACTTGCTCACTTATTATTAACGCGTTTTTTTTATTCCCACCTTCCCATCCTGTTAGATTTTTGACACACTTAGCAGCTTCTCTCCCCACAAAGATGACGTTACTTATAGCTTACCCAACCACCGTACCCCCTCTGTCCCATTTTTCCAAATCATGGCACCTGTCAATCAAACTATGAGCACGCTACTGCAGATGTTGACTAATGGTATCATTAAGGGTCATAATTAGAATTAAGAAATGGCACTCCTATTGTTTTAAGGCCATGTGGCTGCTATGATTTCATGTCAACGTGACAGTTTCTGTGTTCGGGGTATTTTTTTGTTGCTTTTTTTTTAATTTTGTCTGATCTGGGTATGGTTATAGAATTGGGTTAATTACTGATTACTGAAATGACAACATTTGGCTAAAATTTAACGCATTTTGATGTTTGCGTTAAAAATGTAGTCGCATATTTTTAACGCATTAATTACGCTTTAATTGTAGTTAAAAAACAGCCCTATATAAAATATTAAATTTAGCTCAGTGTCACAATAATTCTTAAAAATACAACCACTGTCTCGTGTACACTCTAGGCCTTGATTGACAGGTGTCATGTATATGAAACTATTAAAGCGATAAAAAAATTTGCGCAAAAAATGATGATACAAAATTTCTAGAATCTCGTTATTTTGATCTAATTATAACCTGGCTCATGATACACTTATTTTTTTTTTTACCTTCAAGTTGACTTCAACAATACACTACAGTATATAATGTAAACTAGTGAATGAAATTTTTCTCTTTTTACATCGACCGGGAATAGAGCAGGAAGTTTACTTGTCGTAGGGCTATAAAACAAATACATCTTCATTTATATTACAATTGTGGGGATTTTGTCGACATACCTGGGGGTGAGTGTGTGTGTGCGGATTGCGACAGGGTGGGGTGGTAGATCTACTTAATAAGTGAACAAACCTATAAACTTCAAATTTGTTGAGTGAAATACTGTTATCGATTTCTTGAACATTCAGTATTTTGATCAAATTAACGCATTTAGGTGTTGCGTTAAAAATTTTAATCGCAAAAGTTTTTTGACGCGTTAATCGCAAATTAACGCAGTTTAATCAGCAGCCCTAATATATATATATATATATATATATATATATATATATATATATATATATATATTGTTGTACAATTCATGGCGAAAATTGGCTTGTGGATTTGAATAAAAATATTCTCCGCTACAAATTTCATATGAAAACTTCAGAAGACTTATAAGCAATTTCCATATAGATCAGCACAATACAAAACGATTGCAACTGTTTGGCCTACATAGGCGACATACTTGATGGTATTCGGTGATTAGTCCTGGCCTTGACATACACATAAAGACCAAGAGTAGCGATGGTCAGTCCCATGAAATTCCAGGCCGTGGCTGATCTCTGACCACATAAGTAAAGCAACAAGACCACCAAAACACGTTTAAATATGTTGGCCACAGAATGACTCACAATGTTCATTGTCTGTAAAAAAAAAGTAATATATATATATATATATATATAGATAGATAGATAGATAGATAGATAGATAGATAGATAGATAGATAGATAGATAGATAGATAGATAGATAGATAGATAGATAGATAGATAGATGGATAGATGGATAGATGGATGGATGGATGGATGGATGGATGGATGGATGGATGGATGGATGGATGGATGGATGGATGGATGGATGGATGGATGGATGGATGGATAGATAGATAGATAGATAGATAGATAGATAGATAGATAGATAGATAGATAGATAGATAGATAGATAGATAGATAGATAGATAGATAGATAGATAGATAGATAGATAGATAGATAGATAGATAGATAGATAGATATTTTAATTAGTAAAGCCTTTTTATTGAAGACTAATTCTGACTTCAAGTACACACCTTTAATACAACATTGGTCGATATGTATGAATAGGCAACATGACACACTCCAGAAGTAAACATGGTCGCAGTGATGACGTAGGAGTCAAGAGGTATGACGTTCTCATTACTCAAGATATACACAACTAGAACTATTGCTGCCTCCACCAACAGAAATCCCATGATTCTAAATTCGGAATGGAGCTGTACCGGAAACGTGTAGGTCCCTGCTCCTTGGAGTGTCTTGATGGCCAGATTTCTGGCCGTGAGAATGACGTTGGAGAGAAAAGCCAAAAATATTCCACTGGGAACCGTGCTATTTTTAGACGTCCCTAGAACAATAACAAAATTTATTTCGTGTGTTGACGAAAAAGAAATGCGTAAGTTACATTGTGCAATATTTAAACACTTGGCGACAACCAGTTTCATATTAATTATATCTTCTAAGCTTTGTTGTAATAGAAAATCTCAGAGTTTTCCTTGAATTCCACAAAGTATCCTATGAATATACTGTGATAAAAGCATACAAAGGTATAAACTTAACATAGAGTATAACCTAAACATATAAGTATGAACTAACTAAACATAGACCTATGACTAAATATTTAAGTAAGACATATACATAGGATAACTATGACCTAAACATAGACCTATGACCTAAACATAGACCGATGACATAAACATACACCTATGTACTAAACATACACCTATGAACTAAACATAGAACTATGACCTAAACATAGAAATATGAGCTAAACATAGAAACATGACCTAAACATAGAACTATAACTTAAACGTAGAACTACGACCTAAACTTAGAACTATAACCTAAACATAGAACTATGAACTAAACATAGAACTATGAACAAAACATAGAACTATGAACAAAACATAGAATACCTACATGAAAACATCAGTGATCCCGTTATTATAAGTGGAATACTCAGAACAGTTTGAATCGATAATGGTGTCTTAAAGACAAAATGTTGAGCAATGACCATAGTCAGAGGTTCTGTTAATTTGATAGCCAATGTAGAGGCTGCCTGTAAAAAAGGGAAAGTTTGTTTTAACTGTAGGTCTATATTGCAGCAATAAGTTTAGCTTTAAGTTCAAAATATCATTATCTTCATATACAATATGAACAACAATCGATAAGTATTTTATTTTCAATTACATTCAAACGGGAATGTCTCATATTACCAAGGAGATTATTAAGAAATATTATGTCATATCGAGCAAATATTATCATAATTAGTTTTAAAAGAGGCTAACATAATGGAACTCTCTTGGATAGTTGGCAGTAGAAGATCGCAGAGTGGAAATTTTTACTCATTCGGCAACAGTTGTTTTTGTTTGCTTTGTAAAGGCTCTGTAAGGATATTTCTCTCTTAGATCCTTTTTCTTATCGGACGGTCTTTATGATTCCTTTATTTCACCATCTTCTTATCGGACGGTCTTTATGATTCCTTTATTTCACCATCTTCTTATCGGACGGTCTTTATGATTCCTTTATTTCAGCATCTTCTTATCGGACGGTCTTTATGATTCCTTTATTTCACCATCTTCTTATCGGACGGTCTTTATGATTCCTTTATTTCACCATCTTCTTATCGGACGGTCTTTATGATTCCTTTTTTTCACCATCACCGTATACAAGAATGCAATGATCATTTAGGTACATTGGGAAATTCTATGACACACCCACGATCAGCAACTTATGTAATTTATGCTTGGGTGGAATACAGAATAAATCAATAAATATTTATGTATGTATATATATATATATATATACATATAAGTGATATGGACTCTGCGTTAAATCGAAAGTAAAGAATTAATACAACAGTAATCCAGTTTAAAATACAATCATGAAAAAATCGGATCTGCCCGAAACCAAAAAATAACCTAGCCTACCGATCAAGCATAAGGGGATATAACTCTTTGCAAAGGTTTTGCAGAGTACAGCTAGTACATAATAACCATAACTGTCCTCTAACAATGTCTAAAAAATGAAAGAAACGCAATAAAAATGGTTGCCTATAGCCGAATTTTTTTTTAAGTTTCGGCTGGCTGACATAATTTTTCGGCTGATAGCCGGCGTAGCCGAAATAAACCATAAATTGAGTAAATTGACATTTGCGGCTGATTTTTGGCAGATTACGAAATATTTGACTAAAATTCGACTGACGCCTAAGAAATATTGAATTGATAAAACTACAGCAATAAAACAATTTTACAATACTTGGGGAAAAGTTTTATTATTTAAAACAACAGAAATAAACAGTTGTAGGCCTATATGCTGTCCTACTAATACAGTACATGAATACATTCTACACATTCAGTTTCTGTCACTCAATACCTTAATAAGCACTTAAAATATCAATTTATAATTGTCATGAATAAAATAAACGCGATGTAGTTCATCAGCTTTCTTCAGAAACATGTTCACTGACTAGCTGCGAATGCGATACATCAGCTTTAGACATGATGAATCCACGGGCCATTGCTGACTGTATTGCGTTCTCCAGAATTGTGGTTGCTTCTGACCGTGGAATCAATGATTTGAAATTTGGATCAAGCAGCTGATGCAGCTTAATGTGATCATTTACAGGAAATCGATGGTCAAGCTGGTTGAGAGTTGACAGCTTGATCATTCGTATTTTGTCATATTCATCATATTTTAAAGTCAAGTATAGACTGAATCATCATCAATGTTGAATTCCAACGCGTTGGACATGATGCCTTCACTGACTTATCATTGTGTCTATGACTATCATTGATGGCGTTAGTACTGCTCTCAGAGGCATCCATTATTGATGAACTGAGCTGATCATCTACAAGAAGCAATTCACAAACTTAAGACATGCCTTCTTTCAGGGTCTTTATCATTTCTATATCCTCTGTGAATGCTGCATCGTCTTCTATAATTGCTGTCTTGAAATTCTCCATTTTAATTGATGCTGTCGGTAGTATTAAGGTGCAATACGTGTGCTGTAAAGTGCTGATAAGAGTCAACCTTCAAAAGCTTTTCAAGACAGAGCTGATATGGTCAGTAAGGTCATGTGCAATAAGATTAAGTAATGCGACAGTTAATATAACGGCGAACGAAATACGGCGGATAATGAGGCGCGCCGCATATTTTTCGGCGGATTTACGGCGGACGAAAATTCGGCGGCGTAGCCGGTGCGCGGCGCCGGCTGAGGGGTCTACCTATAGCGCTGGACTTTTTAGCAAAGAATTATTCTATAAATAGCAATTTTTGTTCGCTGTTTTTCTCCACTCAAAAATTCTATTTTTTTTTGGAAAAATTTTGTGATTGATTTTTGCGGCACTTTATAGTGATAGATTTTCTTTAAATTTTGCATACATGTTCTTGCACCATGAAAATGCTTGATTCAATAATTAATTTAGCAATTAATTCTTATTATTTTTTTAACACATTTGAGTCAAAAAATGTAATCATACTAATCAGGGGAAATAGCCATATTTAACAATTTAAACGACACTAATAAGTGGCCTACTTCCCTTGCATTAATAATACTATATGTTTAAGATAGCGATCTATGTTAGCAGGTGATTGATTACCAGTCGCTGGTAGGTCAAAACAGTGGTAGAACACACGCGAACATACGTGTACACGATGTGCTACATCGTCTCTCTCTCTCTCCCTCCCTCTCTCTCTCTCTCTCTCTCTCTCTCTCTCTCTCTCTCTCTCTGTGCCTCTCTCTCTCAGTCTCTCTCTCTCTCTCTCTCTCTCTCTCTGTGCCTCTCTCTCTCTCAGTCTCTCTCTCTCTCTCTCTCTCTCTCTCTCTCCAATCGGCAGCGTCTTAAAAAATGTAAGTAAAATTTTGTTTTAAGCTGTGTTAGGGTTGAGTGGGGGAGGGGGGGGGGGCTAGGTGTACATTTACTTAATTAAACATGATAAGATTAAAATTTATTGCGATATCTATATATACAGTATAATTCGTGTTTTATTTTTATTCATTTTTTGCTTTTTCGTTGTTTTTTTTTTTTTTGCTTGTTTGAAACTTTACAAATGGTCCTTTTTTGTGACCTTCAATTAGTTTCCGATGATCAGATTAACTATATGAGACTGAACCAAAATTGTAAGTTTTCAGCCATTAAATTCATCAGCTTTATTCTTGAGACCGATCAATTCTTAACTGTAATTCAAGCGATCCAGCCATGAATTTATTCACGGACCACAAACTGCATCCAGTTTAATCCACCATATCAAAAATAAATATGTGAAGGTTTAACACCCACCGTTTTTCTTGATATAATACAAAGTAGATGTTATCAGGCCCGTAGCGTGCGGGGGGGAGGGGCAGGGGGGCGCTTCCCCCGCGTTTTGTCTGGCCCCCTCTGCTTATTTGTTCTACTTAGTAAATTGTATTACCTGCCCCCCCCCCCCGCTATTGCCTGGCCCCTGCTGTAGAATGCCTGGCCCCTGCTGTAGAATTTTCACGCTAAGGGACTGGATGTTATCTATGTCTGATATGTCACATCCTTTCTACATTGACATTTCATTTTAAATCTTGTTGTTCTGTTCAAAGTCTCTCAAAGATGGTATCATTGCCAAATGTATTTATTTGTAGACCAAGATTTTATTATCCTATGTAGGACACACACACACAGCTTTTAGCCCTCAGAATATAAAAGATATAAAAAACAAGAAGAAATTACCTCAATATAAGACATACTGTAGTTGGTGGCCAGTGTACTCATCACGTGACAAAATACGAGTATGACCATTGGTCTAGTACTCGAGGCATCGTTGATTGTGTTGATCTCTACACACAATAGACACGTTAAACACTGAATACAAAATAAATGTGGGAATAATTGTTAAACACTGAATACAAAATAAATGTGGAAATAATTGTTAAACACTGAATACAAAATAAATGTGGAAATAATTGTTAAACACTGAGTACAAAATGTGGGAATAATTGTTAAACACTGAGTACAAAATAAATGTGGGAATAATTGTTAAACACTATGAACAGATGGAAATACTTGTACTCTTTATGACATATCTTGAATTCTTTTATTTTAAACTAACTGCACTCTAAAAAAAAACATTTTTTTTTAAATGTGTTTCAAATTAAAGTGATGGGTATATTGTAACTAATTTAAGATTGTAGGCTACTCAATTATTCTTTGAACAACTGGTTAAATCATAACAATTACATTGTCTTCAATTGCCCTTTTATGTTTTTCCTTTGGATGTGTCAAGCATTAATGTGTTATTTTGTGTCAGAGGCAGGAAAACATCATTAAGAGAACTGTTTTATTGTCTGCCCTTAAATATTAGGAGTATATTTACCAAAGCAATAATATATATACATATATATGCATATATATATATATATATATATATATTGATACATTTGGTTTAATGTATAGTTTATTCTTATTGTCTAGCAAAATAGATACGTTTTTTTTTTGTAATACCCACTGACCAGTGTCAACATTTAAATATAGACTAGGTCTATATTATTTGTCCGCATAAACTGAAAAATCTATTTATCAGCATAGTCTTGGCATTTATTTATCAACTTCCTTCTCTTCTTTGTCTTCCTTTGGCTCTACAGCCCATTTAGACCCTAGCCTGCCGTACTACTCTCTACAGTCCATTTAGGGCCCTGGCCTGCCGTACTACTCTCTACAGCCCATTTAGGACCCTAGCCTGCCGTACTACTCTCTACAGTCCATTTAGGACCCTAGCCTGCCGTACTACTCTCTACAGCCCATTTAGGGCCCTGGCCTGCCGTACTACTCTTCTCCACTTTATCAACTTCCACTCTGTATTTATTTATGAAAGTATTCTTGGTTATCTATTGCTAGTGCAGTCTTGGTATTTATTTATCAACACAGCCGTAGCATTTTTTTAATGCATTTATTGCGAACATTTTTAATTCATTAAGTATTTCTTTTAACAGCTTTAATGTACTGTTTTTTTTTAGTTTAATTTGATATAATATAAGCGTGTTGAGTTTTTGAATCTTATAAATATATACACTGGAATGTATAGATCAAAGCAATACAACACAATGCATCTCACCTGAGCCAATGTGAGAGCCACTGAAGTCAGAAAATAAACCTCTGAACCATTCATGCTGTGGGTCGTGGTAAGCATAGCCTGGGAACCGGATAGAAATATTTTAGCCAACTCATGACAGAGAAATGACGTCACTGTCCACGCTATGAAAATGACCACTGCCATTATTGCTGGATGTCTTGTTGCCAGCACCATGTTAGATATATCTTTGATGAATACACTGCAGCTCTGCTGAGGAGAAAAAATTATAATAAAAAAGAAATTGTGCATCTATTAAAATGCTTGATCAAAGGCCCGGTACCCTGACCGGCGAGTATTACCTTTAGCCAAGTAAGAGTTAACTCCCCTTGAGTGAGACTAAAATTGTGGAATTCCCCAGTCTATTTTTAGCCACGGAAGTTATACACACGCTAGCTCGTACGTACGCCAGGCTAGACGATTATGTATTAGATGGTGTTGTGATTTGTATCTTCGGTGAAGTCCAGCTTAGATAAATTAAGAGCATCTATGAAAATTTTCCCTTTGGTAAAAAAAACAATCCTCCTCCTAATTTAGTTTTCATTAACTATTATGCATTAATATTTACATTAGCAGCCGTGGCATGTCTCTGCAATATTTACATTAGCAGCCGTGGCATGTTTCTGCAATATTTACATTAGCAACCGTGGCATATCTCTGCAATATTTACATTAGCAGCCATGGCATGTCTCTGCAATGGCTACTTCTACTTCCAGGGGCGTCTGTTTTGAACTGTTATGACTGACCACTTTTGATGGTCAGGCCTGACCAGCCCCCGTAGCGTGAATATTTTACAACAAAGGCCAGGCGAATAGCAGGGGGGGGCAGGCCAATAGCAGGGGGCCAGACAAAATGTTTCAAAGTATAGCAAAAAAGCAGAGGGGGGCAGACATAATGCAGGGTGGGCCAGGTCCCCAGGCCCCCCCGCACGCTACGGGCCTGGGCCTGACTGTTAGGGCTGGTTATTTTTTAATTTTAAGACTGTTAACTTTTTTACTTTTAGGACTTGTCACTATTAAAGGCCAGGGCTATCTTATCTCATCATTGTTCTGACCAATCGCAGTGACCGTGTACGTCACACCCATCACTCGTGCCTTCACGCGTGATCAATATAGGGACACTCCTCTCTCGTCCCTTTCCGCTTGAATACAACAAGAGCATAGATTATCTCCCCTATAGACATTCTCTTCCCAGGTGACAGAAAGTGATAAGTGGATGCTAGACAGTCTGACCACAGTGGGAACACCTGGAAAGACAAAGCCTTTGTTAACCCCCTCTGGGTCGTTAAAAAAACAGGGTAAGGCTTGGACTTGATTTCATTAACTAAATCACATAATGTGACATAAGCCGCCCCCCCCCCTGAAGATGAAATCAAGGGGCGAGTGAGAAGTGTCCCTATATTGATCACGCGTGAAGGCACGAGTGATGGGTGTGACGTACACGGTCACTGCGATTGGTCAGTGAAGCGGAAGTCTCGGCACGCATGCCGGGAGATCCGATGTGCATGGCGGAACTTGCAGTGAGGCAGAATTGTGAGTCAGCGCTGTGCAGTCGAAGAGAGAGGTCGAGCTCAGACTATCGGACCGGGGCGTGGGGAAATAGGCTGTTAGCGTGGTAGGACTTAAATGTCCGACTAACTCAGTCCTAAGTTCTCTTTAGAGCTACCCCGCCCCAGGTAATTATTCTCTCATTCTGTATATGTGTATTAGGCTGATGTATAACATTGCTATGTAAAGCTGGTAAAGCTACGGCCCTTCTTAGGGCCCGCTGATGTGTATTCTTTTTTTTTTGAGGTAAATAAATATGTGTTATGTATTTACTTCTGAGTTTGTACTCAATTTATCGTTGTGTTGTGCGTCCTGTGTAACCACGTGGCTGGGACAAATATAAATGCTGGCCAGAACTATGTAGGTGATCATGCCTTTAGACAACTACCGCAGGGACCCCGCAAAGGGGATCTTGACATTCTTAAAAAAATGACTTTTATACACAAATGGAACTTTATTTTTAACCAATTGTATCTCTATACTTATAAGACGCATTTGCTGTCTGCCTGTCTGTTCCCTGATAACTCAAGATCCAGACAACCAAATAACGTGAAATTTGGTACACGAACACATAATTACATGGGGAACGTCATGGGGCAGGTTTCGTTAATTGTAATTAATTATTTTAGTATTTTACTATATTAAAGTAATCACGCCAACGCCATAAATAAAACTCCTCTGTGACGTCATTTCCCGATGATACATTTTACATTTTTAAATTTTCCTACTAATAAAGTCGAATAGAACTTGCGCGCTGGCGCTGTATCGTGCCTTTGTGCTGCAAAGAATTGTTTATGTTTTTTCATGCTCCCTGATTTGTACAGTTTTAGGAAGGTAAAGGAATGAAGAAGGATTTTAGAAGAAGTGTGAAGCCATAATATATATATATATATATATATATATATATATATATATATATATATATATAGAGAGAGAGAGAGAGAGAGAGGGAGGGAGGGAGAGACAGATAAAGAGTGAGAGGGGGCAGGGGGAGAGAGAGGAAAGGAGGGTAGGATGGAGGGAGGGAGGAAGGGAGAGAGAGGGGGAGAGAGGGAGAGGGGAGAGAGAAGGAGTGAGGGAGAGAGGGAGGGAGGGAGGGAAAGCGGGGGTAGGGAGGGAGAGAGAGGGGAGGGAGAGAGAGGGAGGGAGAAAGATAAAGAGAGAGGGGGCAGGGAGTGAGAGAGAGTGAGATGAGAGAGGGATGGAGAAAGGAGAGAGGGAGAGAGAGAATGGGAGAAATGGGAGAGAGTGAGAGATAAAGAGAGAGGGGGCAGGGAGGGAGGGACAGGGAAGAGAGAAGGAGGGAGTGTGTGTGTATGAAGCATAAGATGAAATCTTTTAGATCCTATAAACCAGTTGTCGATCAACCATTTTCACACCGCGGACCGGTTGACGTTTGATAATTTCATCGCGGCCTGTGGGGGGGGGGGGCGTTGATTATTTATAATTTAAATTGCTTTGATCTACTACGTCACTGCCACTTACACTCGCATAGCTCCAGGGAGAGAGAGAGAGATGGGAGAGTTAGGAGGGAGAAAAGGATGGAGGGAAAGAGAAAGGGAGAGAGGGGGTAGGGAGGGAGAGAGAGGGGGTAGGGAGGGAGAGAGAGAGGAAGGGAGAGAGGGAGGCAAAGCCGGGTACTTGCAACTGGTAATACTATAAAATTATAAAGCGCGTTTATTTTTATAGATATGTTTGGGCCACAAGAAAATTATTAAGATAAATGATTGCAATTAACAGTATGTCTATAACACTGGATATGAAAGGCAGTCTTTTATGTTTGATTGGTCTTTTATGTTTGATTGGTCTTTTAGGTTTCATTGGTCTAGTATGTTTGATTGGTTATTTATGTTTGGTTGGTTATTTATGTTTGATTGGTCTTTTAGGTTTGATTGGTCTTTTAGGTTTCATTGGTCTTTTAGGTTTCATTGGTCTAGTATGTTTGATTGGTTATTTATGTTTGATTGGTTATTTATGTTTGATTGGTCTTTTAGGTTTGATTGGTCTTTTAGGTTTCATTGGTCTTTTAGGTTTCATTGGTCTAGTATGTTTGATTGGTTATTTATGTTTGATTGGTTATTTATGTTTGATTGGTCTTTTAGGTTTGATTGGTCTTTTAGGTTTCATTGGTCTTTTATGTTTGATTGGTCTTTTATGTTTGATTGTTCTTTTATGTTTGATTGGTTATTTATGTTTGATTGGTTATTAAAGTTTGATTGGTTATTTATGTTTGGTTGGTTATTTATGTTTTATTGGTTATTTATGTTTTATTAGTTATTTCTGTTTAGAAGTATATTAAGTGCATGACATTAAATTTGATGAGTACAGACTGAAATTTTAAAATTAGAAAAAGAATTTTATTTTTTTTTTGTTCAAAAAAAAGTTGTTGGCTACCTGTGATAATCCAATATCTGTAAATATATAGAATTAAAATGGTTAAATTCTATTTGGTTTGTAAAACTTTAACTGATTTTAAAATGTGCATTGTATTTTAGTATAATAATATATGTTTATTTTCAAGATTGCCGCCATAGAAAACAGTGCATAAAACAAAATACTGTTTCTTCTTAATTCACATCAGGTTTATAAGCTACCTTTACATCCGGTCTTTAAGTTAACCTTACATCCGGCTTATGAGCTAAGCTTATACCTGGTCTTTGAGCTAAGCTTATACCCGGTCTTTGAGCTAAGAATATACCCGGTCTTTGAGCTATCTAAGATCACAACTGGTCATTGAGCTATCTAAGATCACAACTGGTCATTAAGATAAGTTTATATCCGGTCAATGAACTTAGTCTACATCCGGCCAATGAGCTATCTCAGATTAGACTTATTTGAAGCGATAATAAAAATATGAGATAATCCAGTCCTCTTGGCCTGTGGCAATGAGCTTGTAAAAGATTTTATAATGTATAGTACAGTATAGTACATTCAAATAAAACTGCCATTATATGTTCTCACCTGGCTGGAAATATCAAGAAACTGATAATTTATTTAACACCATTAGCCAAAAAAATTCTTCTATTGGAGCATGCACACCGTTCATTGCTAGGTCACATATATATTTCTGAAGTTACTACTTCAAAACCTTTTTCACTAAATTGTTTTAATTTTTTTTTTTTTTTTACAAAAACTGATACAATTTTATCTGTTTACGTTATTTTTAAAGAAATTTAAAGTATGATATCATGAGTACTATTAAATAAAATCCCGTCCAATAAATAAAAATAAATGTAACAACTATAGCTGGCGTTATAGAGAGGTCAGGGAAAAAACCCGCTACTAACATTTAAAACATGATGTGGCACTTCTCTCACATATAAAGCAGCCATCTTTTCGTCCGTCCTGTATGGGAAAGCCGTCGCTATAAATAAAAATCCTCTATGACGTCATTTCTCGGAAGTCGGCTGCGCATGTGTACTACATGTATTTGTAAAAAAAAAAAAGCGCGACAAGTAATCAGCAAGTTGTATCTATATGCTTTTGGTCTTGCTGCCGGTTTGCGTGTAGTTTTTAAACGATTATTCTCATATTAAATATTTTATTGAGATAAAACCTTTAGTTGCGAATGCAACGGGCAACTACTAGTCTTCAAATAAACTAAACAGATCATTTCTAAATTATGTAACAATAAAAATAAGTTCCCAAAGCCTTCGGGGTAGATGAAGTGTAGAATTCACCTGTTTCTATAACCTCGGCATATGAAGGGCATGTGTGGCTAGCACAAAGCCTAGTCGCCTATACTTCAACAACTTAAAGTCAGGTATTCATTTAAAGCTGGGTGGACTTGTGCGACGACTTTGAAACAAATTTCACATGGAAAGATTCCCTTGGTTCTCACCGAGGATCGCACCCAGGACTCTCAGGTCGACAATCGGCCATCCGTACCACTGTTTGTCCTTATACCTTGTTTTTGACCTGAAATATAAATTGGTCCTCACCGGAGATCGAACCAGGTACCTTCAGGTCGAGAGTCGAGTGCTTTACATCTGGTAGAATTAGTGAACTACTTTTTTTTTTTAGTAATGTTTATAACGGGGGAGTAAAAGGTGTGGGGGAGGGGAGGGAAGTCTAAATAAATACAATGTATAGCATCGGTGCAGACGATCATGTATAGCATCGGTGCAGACGATCATGTATAGCATCGGTGCAGACGATCATGTATAGCATCGGTGCAGACGATCATTATACTGTATAGCATCGGTGCAGACGATCGCAAAATAGTGAAGCTTTTTTTATAGTCTCAAATAGACTTGCTAAATTAGTTATACATGTATTATTTTAATGTGTGTGGGAAAAAAAGTTTAATTATTTAAAAACTAAAATGTAAAAAAAAACTATGAGAAAGTTTTAAGAATAAGATTTTTAACAATAAGATTTTATATACCAAAAATTTCCTTGTGTTCTAAGCTAAATATCTCATTACACTGAATGATAGTTAGCAATAAATCTATATAAATAATAGCGGTGTGGGGTTCTCTGTTAAATCGAAAGTAAAGAATAAATACATCAGTCTTTTCAGTTTGAAATCGTCAAACGTAAACAATAGTAATAAATATCATGACAAAATCGGGTGTGTCCGAAACCAAAAATAACCTAGCCTACTGATCAAACCTAAAGGAATATAACTTTATGCAAAGATTTTGCAGGGTACAGCTAGTGAATAAATAATACAAATCTAGATAGGCACAAACACTTTATTTTTAGAAATGATAATAAATATAATATAATAGCGATTTGGGCTCTGCGTTAAATCGAAAGTAAAGAATTAATACAACAGTATTCCAGTTTAAAATACAATCATGAAAAAAAAATCGGATCTGCCCGAAACCAAAAAATAACCTCGCCTGCCGATCAAGCCTAAGGGGGATATAACTCTATGCAAATGTTTTGCAGGGTACAGCTAGTATGTGTATAATATAAATAGGTGTATAATATAAATATGTGTATAATACAAATAGGTGTATGATATAAATATGTGTATGATATAAATAGATGTATGATATAAATATGTGTATGATATAAATAGGTGTATGATATTAATATGTGTATGATATAAATATGTGTATGATATAAATATTGCATGGTATAATAAATTGTTTACTTTAATTTTAGTTCATTTTTTTAGAAAACTAATTTTCAAAAAGTTTATATTTTTTTTAAGTTTCGTGTTTGTTTTCATCGATTAGAGATTTTATCAAAACATACAAGATTTAAAATTATACACGTGTATTCAATATTATGCGAGTTAGTTAGTTGTTAAGTGTTTACTAACTGTTTAACACAACATGAAAAATTGAAAATTAATCTCATGAAAATGGTACAGCGCTTCTGTATAAAGAAATCATCCCTTGTAATTTTTGTAGTTTTACAGTTTGGCTAAATCAATTTTCTTTGATAATTGAAAAAAATGTATGCATATATTTTTTTTATTGTATCAAAATGTACTCAAAAGTATAATTTCTTAGATCAATGAAACATTTAAAAAAAAAAAACTATCACCAAGGAAGTTTAGCTCCACGGACCTTACATCGCATTTAATGTCAAACAATGTCATATAACTCTTCTATTGAAGCTTGGCCGGTTCGTTCTAAGAGGCTGGCATTGGTGATGGTGTCAGGCCATCGTATTTGGAGAACTTTCCTAAGGCAGCTGTTGATAAAGGCCTGGACTCTCTTAGTGGTGGTCTTCGTACTCTCCAGGTCTCAGCTCCATATAATAGGACTGACTTTACATTGGTATTGAACAGGCGAATTTTGGTGTTCAGAGACAGCTCTTTGGAATTCCAGATGTTCTTGAGCTGGATAAAGGCGGCTCTTGCTTTTCCGATCCTTGCTTTGACATCTGCATCTGTTCCACCCTGCTGATCTATGATGCTACCCAGATAAGTAAAGGACTCTACTTCCTCCAGTTTACTTCCGTTTAGGGTGACTGCATTCGTGCTGGTGGAGTTAATTTTCAGGATCTTGGTTTTAGATGTGTGTATGCTAAGGCCGACCTCCTTTGCAGCGGCATTCACAAGATTTGTTTTCTCTTGCATCTGTTGATAGCTATGTGTAAGGAGAGCAAGGTCATCTGCAAAGTCCAGGTCGTCCAGCTGTTTTAGCAAAGTCCATTGGATTCCATTTCTTCTTTCCCTGGTGGATTTCTTCATAATACAGTCTATAGCCAGTAGGAAAAGGAATGGGAAAGCAAGCATCCTTGTCTGACTCCTGTTCGTACCTGGAAGCTGTCTGTTAGCTGCCCTCCATGGATAACTCTGCAGGACATACCCTCATATGATTTCTCGATCAGTTTAACTATTTTTAAGGGGACACCATAATGTCGAAGAAGTTTCCAGGGGATTTCTCGATCTACACTGTCGAACGCTTTCTCAAAGTCAATAAAGTTGATGTATAGCGGCGAGTTCCACTCCAGGGACTGCTCAACTATGATGCGGAGCGTTGCGATCTGGTCTGTGCATGACCTGTTTTGAC
This sequence comes from Bulinus truncatus, assembly GCA_021962125.1. Classification (NCBI taxonomy): domain Eukaryota; kingdom Metazoa; phylum Mollusca; class Gastropoda; family Planorbidae; genus Bulinus; species Bulinus truncatus. The sequence goes on along the minus strand of JAGDYQ010000173.1, from coordinate 705,039 downwards.
GGAAACCTGCCTGTTCGTCTCTCAGCTGTGGGTCAACTGTGTCTTTTATCCTCTCCAAAAGGACTCGGTTGAAGACTTTGCCTGGCACTGATAGCAATGTGATGCCCCTGTAGTTGTTGCAGTCGCTAAGGTCACCTTTCTTGGGAAGCTTGATGAGATATCCTTCCTTCCAGTTTGTTGGTACGTCTTCTTCCTCCCATATCCTTTCAAAGAGTGGGTACAACATCTCCACTGTCGTATTGAGGTCTGCCTTTAGTGCCTCTGCTGGGATGTCATCTGGTCCAGCTGCTTTCCCATTTTTATCAGAGTGATGGCTTTTCTGATCTCATCTTTGGTTGGCTTGTCACAGTTGATTGGCAGATCTGCTATGGCTGGTTCAATGACAGGGGGTTCAGTGGTGCTGGTCTGTTCAGGAGTTCCTCAAAGTGCTCAGCCCATCTATTCAACTGCTGATCTAAATCATTAATAGCTTTCCCTTGCTTGTCTTTGACAGGTCTTTCTGGTTTTTTGGTCTTCCCTGAAAGTCTCTTTGTTATGTCATATAACATTTTCATGTTTCCACTGTAAGCTGCCTGTTCTGCTTCAGCTGCCAATCTTTCCACATAGTCTTTCTTGTCCTTCCTAATACTTCTTTTCACTTTGTTGTGTGCTTCCATGTATTCTTCTTGCGCTTTGCCTTTAGCTGATCTAGTTTTACTGTTGTTGACTGTTGCTTTCTTCTTCCTCCTGTCCTCCATCTTATTCAGGGTATCAGTTGTGATCCACGCTTTTTGATAGGTGTTTCATTGGCCCCAGTACCTCTTGGCATGCTGATCTTAATGACTCTTTCACTTTCTGCCACTCATTTGATACACTGTACTCCTCTTCAACCAGTTCATGGAGCACTTCATATTTGTTCTTCAGCACCAAATTGAACTGTTCTTTTATCTTAGGATCTTTCAGAAGGTTAATGTTGTACTTTACTCTTCTGTCTGCCGTGCTTGTCTCATATCTCTTCAGCTTCAGTTTCAATTTCGCTACAACCAGATGGTGATCAGACGCTACATCCGCCCCTCTTCTCACTATTACATCTTGTAGGGATCTTCTAAATTTCCTGTTAATGCAAAAATGGTCTATCTGATTCTCTGTCACTTTATCCTGGGATATCCATGTATTCTTGTGGATTCTTTTATGGGGAAATATGCTCCCTCCAATGACCATGTTATTGAGTGCACATAGGTCTGCAAATCTCTCCCCATTCTCGTTCATCGTTCCCAGAGCATGTGTGCCCATGACTTGTTCATAACCTGTGTTTTCGGACCCAATCTTTGCATTGAAATCTCCCATGAGGATGGTTACATCTTTTCCAGGGAAGGTCTCAAGTATCTTCTGTATTCTGCTGTAGAACTGGTCTTTGTCGTCTTCATCACCGTCATTTGTTGGTGCATAACACTGGACTATATTAGTTTTGATCTTCTTGGAACGGAAGGAGGCAGTAATGATCCTCGGACCGTGTGCTTCCCATCCAATCAGTGCCCCCTGTGCTTTCTTAGACAGCATGAGGCCAACTCCTGTGTGTGTGGTGCATCATTCTCTTCGTGTCCGAGTACAGCAGCATCTCCCCTGATAACAGTCGTCTCTGTCCAGCTTGTGTCCACCTTGTCTCGCTAATGCCTAAAATGGTCAGTTTGTTTCTCTCCATCTCTGCTATCTGAGCCAACTTTCCTGACTCATACATGGTCCTGACATTCCATGTGCCGATAGTGGTTTTCCTGGTTGTCAGAAGGGTAGTCGGCTTTGTTTCCTTTCGGCTTTCACCACAACTAAGCTTCATGAGTCTTCGTGGTGAAGAACATTCTTCTCCCAGGACTGAAATATCTGTTTTTTCTTTAGTTCGTGTTTCTGTAGCGAAGGGTTTTTTAACAGGGTGGGGTTGCTAGCCGCACGCCCAACCCCCTTTTTCAGCCGGGCTTGGGACCGTCCTTGGCGGAGTTCATTATATAATGCATGAGTTGAATACTGTTTACATGTCACATTTAATCGCGGTTGATGATACATTTTTTTTAAAACTGATTAATCTTTATTTACAAACTGTATTTTTTAAACACAGAAGTGAACCAATTATGTGCCAACCAAATGCAAATAATATACATGCATAAAATTATAAGGTATAAATATATCATTATTATCAGAAGCAATACTTTAATAAAATTTGCATTTCTCTGAGTGCGTTATATATATACATACATTTGTGAAAACATTTTACTTTTTCTAAAGTAACCTATAAACATGTATGTTTTTTATCACTTTTGGCCTATTCTAAGACTGCTCGAAATAAACAAAAGTCATTTAGAGTTTTTGTACAAGTGCCCATAGCAGGGCCGCTGTATCATATGGGAAATGTGCCTAGGGCCTACGGACTTTTCAAGGGCCTAAAAGCCAGAATGGCAAATAAGTGCCGTGCATTCTTGAAAAATTATTAAAAAATGAAATTGGGGAGGGCCTACGACTTTGAAAGTGCCTAGGGCCTACGATAACCTTAAAACGGCCCTGGCCCGTAGGGCAACTTTGCACTGTCGCCCTGGTTTTTTCCTTCTATGGGGCGGCCCTGGTGGCAGTTGAAATGTACGCGTGCCCAATACTTCTTCATGTGACGCCCTGTTATATTAATCACCCACCTCTTTAATCACTTCAGGTATCATCGCAGTCTACGCTGGGGTTTTTGGAGACTTACCGTAAAGATGTGAGCTCTGTGTGGCTGACAGTTGTACCGGTACGTCATATAAAGTTTTCTTTCGACAATATATCTTTTTTTATCGTACGGTAGATCTCTTTTTATGCATACATGTATATAATGAAAAGAAAAATAATTACAGCTTTGCTTTACTTTTTTTTTTTGTAGTTTTGTTTTCCTGTCATCACTGGAGTGGGCGTGGCCTACAGACGACAGATGTCAAGTGTAAGTTGAAATGTCAAACTAAGATGTCATGTCTATACTATGAGATTTAGTTATTTTCGATTCTTAATGATCCCATTACTTAAAAAGCCCAAGTATTAATGAGAAAGCCCAAGTATTACTGAAATAGCCACAGTATTGCTGAAATAGCCCAAGTATTGCTGAAATAGCCCAAGTATTGCTGAAATAGCCCAAGTATTGCTGAAATAGCCCAAGTATTGCTGAAATAGCCCAAGTATTGCTGAAATAGCCCAAGTATTGCTGAAATAGCCCAAGTATTGCTGAAATAGCCCAAGTATTGCTGAAATAGCCCAAGTATTGCTGAAATAGCCCAAGTATTGCTGAAATAGCCCAAGTATTGCTGAAATAGCCCAAGTATTGCTGAAATAGCCCAAGTATTGCTGAAATAGCCCAAGTATTGCTGAAATAGCCCAAGTATTGCTGAAATAGCCCAAGTATTGCTGAAATAGCCCAAGTATTGCTGAAATAGCCCAAGTATTGCTGAAATAGCCCAAGTATTGCTGAAATAGCCCAAGTATTGCAGAAATAGCCCATTGCAGAAATAGCCCAAGTATTGCTGAAATAGCCCAAGTATTGCTGAAATAGCCCAAGTATTGCTGAAATAGCCCAAGTATTGCTGAAATAGCCCAAGTATTGCTGAAATAGCCCAAGCATTTTCACTATTTTTTTCTTAATGGGGTTATATTCTTAGTACACTAGCCCAAGCATTGCTGAACAGCCAAGCATTGCTGAAATAGCCCAAGCATTGCTGAAATAGCCCAAGCATTGCTGAAATAGCCCAAGCATTGCTGAAATAGCCCAAGCATTGCTGAAATAGCCCAAGCATTGCTGAAATAGCCCAAGCATTGCTGAAATAGCCCAAGCATTGCTGAAATAGCCCAAGCATTGCTGAAATAGCCCAAGCATTGCTGAAATAGCCCAAGCATTGCTGAAATAGCCCAAGCATCTTTTCACTATTTTTTTTCTTAATGGGGTTATATTCTTAGTACACTAGTACAATTACTAAACTATCACAACATTTAGAACAAGTATACAAATGTATGCTCACATAGATGTTGACCGTACAAGTGCAGCACACACCAAGCATGGATAAAAGCCAATGGCAAAGTAAAGATCACCAAAAGCTCAGCAGTAAATATGTAGCCTACTACTTGTACATCAAGACCTTATTTTTATATCCACTTAAGTATGTTGAAAAATTTGGCTAGTCTTGCAAAGTATTTCTTGTATAAATAAGCAAATTTTATTTTTAAAATTTTTCTTGTCTTGCAAAATACTAGTAAACCAAGCTATTTGTAAACTACCAAGGTTTGACTGCATTTGGACTAAGAAAAATGATTTTTTTATAAAATTCATACCTGTATAGATTTTATTTGTTTATGAGCTTTATTTATTTCATTAGAAGCTGAAGTACTGCATTCATTTGAAATGAAATCACTATTTTCAATGTTGCAAAGACTTTGCAGCTCAGACACTGCAAATAAAAAAGGACATCTTAGTTATTGTTTCTCTACTTTGACTAAAAACTTTGTTAAATGTCAATGCCAAATACGTAATGAAAATATAGCTTAAAAATATAATAAGACATACACGACAACTTTTCCAGCTCTTCTGTTCGTTTTGTTAAAACACTAAGTAAGACTTCATTTTGTTGACTGTTTGCACTGTGACTTGAAACTTTCTTTAATAAATCATTTAGCTCCTAAGTAAAAAGAAATTTAAAAAAAAAATAACAATGTGATACATGTGTAAGTAGTTCATAACTATGACTGCTAATTGTGTAGCTTCCTGAAAGTATTATATATAATAATATATAAAGCTATATATTTATAAAGCAAACAAAATGGCAGATATAACCTAAAAATAAGAATAATTTTTTTAAAAGTCTAACAACCTGCTGTAATTCAGATACTTTTTGCTGTAGTTCTGAAGAGTTAAACTTGATTTCTGTTGCTCGGATTAGTTGGGATTTTAACATCAGAGTAAATTTTGCATGACTCATTTTTGTGTCTTGCTTTTCTACAAAAGAATAAGATTCCAAAATTAATGATATTTTATAAAATCATTCAAGAATAAACTCACTGAGGCCTATTATCATTTTTTTTTCCATTATAATCAGATTTTTTTTTATGCCGCCAATGTTATTTCTTTACTATATCTTCCCTTCCTTTTGGCAAACTTTTCAAATTTTTTTTATATAAATTATGAATACATGTATTAGTTTGACAAGTTTGTAGGTAATTTTTCATCCAAAGGACTTTGAGGGAAATTATATGTACTTAATCAAATTTAAGCTCTTTATGCATTGTGTAATTCAGTGGTCAGCAACCTTTTTGAACACATCCTTCCCCCCACCCGCACCCATGAATTTTTTAAAAAAAATATACAACTACATGTATGTGGAATATTTTGATCAGAGAACTTCCATTTTATTAACGTAGATACTCGCGTATAAGTCAAACGCAGTGGCTTCGAATACGACCGGGTGTGTTTCGTATTTTTTTTTCCGAGACACGACCAGCAAACTTTGATGACGTCAGTAAACAGATAGAACTCTTATGATTTAAAGTTATTTTCTTTTCGCGGGAACGAGCAATTTTTTCTAGTTATACATTAAAATTATACTTTTGATTGTGTGTTCTGCTAGCACAATGGTTAAGCTGTTAGGACGAGACTCATTTTTATTCTGACTATATCCAGGTTTGATTCCTCCCAGAAACATAACTTTTTTTATTGTGTTTTTTTTTTCAGAATGTATCCTTTTAGTTGTTTTAGTGAAAATTAACTAACTAGATATCTTTGACATTTTTTTTTAATTGAAATAATTTATATTTTAGGATGTTGTAAAAAAAAAGAAACAACAACTAATTAGGTTTTTTTAACTATTTCATAACTTAAAAAAAAAATATTTTGAAAATATGTATCAAAGCTGAACACAGAGGCGTAACAATTTTAAGGGAGGGGGGTCCAAAATCGAAAGTCCTGCCGGGCTCCAGCTTGAGGGAGACCCCAAAATTATTTTTTACATTAAATATTAAGAACATATTCTCATGTCATGGTATCGAATGTCAAAATGCAAGGCCCCCAAATCCTAGGTTCGGCAATGGCTTTACAATAGTTTATCTTCCTGCAAAGGCTTTGCAGGGCATAGCTAGTCCTAAGGCTAAATATTACATAACTTTTCCTTACCATCATTTTTGCGTCACACTTTTAAAAATTCAGAGAAGCCTACATATTTCAAATTTACTAAATAATAATAAGATTAAGAAACGAAAATAGAGGGGATGGGGAAGCATTTATATCCGAGAATCGAACCAAATACTGATGGAGACGAATTAACGAGTGTTAGCTTTCTGGGGGGGGGGGGTTTCGATAGATACTAATTTAGCGCATAATTTTTTTGTTTTATTCGTCCGACTTTATGCTTGGGCAGACCCGAAAAAAAGCACATCTTTACTCTTAGTCTTAGACATATATCCTCAAACCACAAGACAACGCGGGCAAAGGCGGAAACCAGAAACATAGACTTAACATTCATTTGGCGCAGCGTTTTGCAGCTCTTTATTAAATTTGCATTGAGTTGTTTCTGTACCTACACCATATCTAATTTTCTAATAGCATCTAGACTTCTAATCTAAATGAGGCCAAGTGGCTGGAAAGTTCAGTTGGTAGAGTGCTTGCAATGCAATCATGAGGTTTGAAATGCGGTCATCCCATACTTATCGGTTGGTGCCTAGTGCATGTTGATAGAGCGTGTTAACAAATGCAAATTTAAATGAAATTACGCAAAAAGTCCAGCTGTATAATTGTGAAATTAAAAGAATATGATAATTGTTAAGTTTTACCTTCAACTTATGAGCGGGTCATGACAAATTTTGTTATTTTTGCCTAAAAAATATATGCGAGTATCTACAGTAATAAGAAATGTATACTTTTATTAATAACAATTTTCAAGCCCAGAAAACTCGTTTAATTTTAACAATGCTATAAATTTAATAAAATATTTTAGTATTAAATAAAGCAAGTATTACATATTTTAATTAGGGATTTGCTCCAGCTTGTCTAAAATAAGTAAATGAATAACTGGTTCTAATGACATCTTCGCAAAACAAATATGATGTTTGTATTTCAATCCGAAACCTGTATCAAGTTTTAGTTGCTGTGACAGATGGCTTTTTAATTAAGTTAAAGATGTTCTTTTCTTATAGCAAGACAAAAATTGAGGTCTTGATAAGGAAGATTGAAATTTAGCTTTAATGATAAAATTGATGATACTTTCTTTATCTCTTAAGCTTTAATTGTTATCTTCAATGTTAGAATTGAATGGATAAATTATCCACAAACAGCCATGTCTTGGATTTTTTTACTTTACATATTAACGATAAAAAGCTTCATTGAGAAATTGTGTATTCATCGCAAAATAAAACATTTCTAGCATTTAAATTAATTTATTATTTTTAAAATTAAATAAAACATCAACAATTAAATAACTAACCAAGAATAGAATCATGATACTCATATTCTGGTGGGATATCACGTTTCCAAACAGGGCGATTTGCTTTAGCTCTTGTCATTAGAAACTCAAGAGTCTGAAAAATTTAAAGTTTGTTTCAAATTTAAGGAGTAATTAAGTACTGTATAAAGAATATTTTGAATCGAAAAAATGTGAAAGTGAAAAGTCAAAACAATTAAAAGATTAAAACTACTTTCTTAAGTTTTGCATCATAAAAAATGTGTTTACTTTGAAAAACATCTATTTAAAGAAATGAAAGTGTTGCTAGCAACCCACTGGTGGGTAAGAACAAAATTTCAATTTATAATTGATCAAGAATCAATGTGTGCATAATTACAAATCTATTTCTATATATATTACAAAACTAAAAGCTTTTATTAAGGAAGTGGCTACGGTTCAAGGAGTGGGACTCTGTATTATTTTTTTTTCGGGTCCAGCTATAGATGAGCATGCGCGGCAGACGGACTGCTTATTATTGCATATTTTTTTTGTTTTCGGGGCTAGGGTTAGGGTTAGGATTAGGGTTAGGTTTAGGGGTAGGGATAGGAGCAATATCTATAGCCGGACCCCCGGGAAAAAATTCGGAGTCTGGCTATCGCGCATGCGCATATCTACAGTCGTAAAAAAATAAAGTCTGTCTAGAGCGCCTAGAGCGCATCTATAGTTGGACCCCAGAAAAAAATAATACGGAGTCCCACTCCTTGGAACCGTAGCCACTTCGTTTTATTAATCTGCAAAGTAATATGGGGAAAAATCTACTTAAGTCAAGACACTTCTTCTTCTTCATTCCTCAAATAATAATTCACAAGTGGATAATGACAACATTAAACAGTTTTCATTGTGGGGTTCATAGTACAAAAGTATGAGAACCAGTGATGTAAAGTATGTATATGGAAAAAGCCGGAATAAAAGCACATATCAAAATACATGTACTAACTCTCAAAGCGCTCTGAAGTTTAGGAACATGTTTCTGGTCACTAATTGATGTTGACTGTTCAGCAGCCAGCAAAGCAGCTTTATAGCTGGATATTCTTTGTGTTAATGTGTCCACAGCCTTACTGTCGAATTCTGGTAAAGAAAAAAAAACTGACATGAATATGTCTTGAAAATGCGCTACATCTAAATCAATTTTTAAATATTTCTTAATTTTGTAAATAAAATTTATATGTAAATGATAAAATAAATAGAGAGGTAAAATTATAAAATTTGTGTTTTATTTAGTGGTTTGAGTAAATCACTTACCCCTAATTGATTATTTTCCAATCAAAATAGTTAACAAATGCTGTTAGTATTTTTTTTAAGGTGTTTTGTTTACTGCAGCACCTTTTTTTCTCAAAATCCCTACATACACATGTAAATACTCCCATTCATAAACGTGTTTGCCAATCAAACAACAAGATGTATAGTTTACAAAGAGACATGAACAGTTCATACAATTTCACAGAAACCAATTACCAACAATAAAATATAAGAGCATACCACTATCTGAAGGAATAGGAACAGGTGGCGGTACTTCATCAATTCTGACAGGAAAACCAGCCTCTGCATTTTTCAGCAATTCATTTAGTATCTAATAAAAAAATTCATTAAAATTAATGAAATTTTATAATCTCAATTCAAACCCTATCCTTAAGAAAAGAAATCACTGATTTTTAAAGAATATTTACCTGTAGGCATTTTTGCAGCATTTGAATTTTTTGCATTCGTCTGTCTGAAAGTTCTTCTTCGGCAAAATATAATGCTTTGTGATAATTAGCCAGCCTAGATGACAATTCTTTCATCGGATTTGCCAAAAGATCTATAAAAAATAGACCATTTAATTGTTATATACAGCTTGAAAAAAAAAGTTATCTCAAAATCAGTATAAATATTTAAGTTAACTTTCATGTCATAAAATATCAAATTTTAAACCTTTATTGGAATTTAACTAAAAATTGTGTTAGCTTTATATACATGTATAATGATTTATGAATTTATCGAATGGTTCTCTCATGATGCATTTTAAAATAAAGAAGACTCTCCATTATTCAGCCTAATGTAGCAGAAAAGAAGGTCAGCTATTTTCCTCCGTTTACAGAACATACTTTTTCCCAATTCACAAATGTTTGTTTACTCTACATACCTAACAGCTGGTGTATTGTACTTGTGTTTTAAAAATCTATTCCTAAGAAATGATTGTCCAAAAAGAACAACATTCTACATATTTTTTACTTATTTTTTTTATCTAGCTTTACAGTAGAACGAATATATATAATCCTGTACAGTATGAGTATATATAAATATATAAAATTAACTACTTATACTTGGGGAGCTACTATCTCCTACCAAGCGCGTCCCCAGCTGGCGGATAGGGGAAAGACCCTTAGATATAAGGGTCAGCCGTGAATACTAAATAAGCGGTCGCAAACTGGTTTGCTGTCATGGAGAGTGAGGTGAGGTGTCCCGTGGTAAGGATACCTTTATAAAAAATGCCTCAAAAACCCTAAGAAATGATAGCTAAAAGCGAACACTGAGCGCTCAAACTCTAAACCCGGTCAGATGAGGCCGTTAGCTAAGGATAGCAGACATCTAGGGGAGAAAACTCCGAAATTAAATCAACTGCTGCCTTGCAGATGGTCTTGGCTGACCAAAGGCTATGGAAGCAAATCCAGAAAAACAGCAGGCTGAAGACGGAGGCAGTAGGCCTTAATGGCGCAAAACATACAGCCACGCAACCTCGACGAATATGGAAGAAAAAAACCCGCAAAATAGATATGGCGTCCTGCCTGTGGAATCCCGCCGCGCAGGTAGGGGGCCGGGCTCTCCACCTCGAAGGAGCCCACCCAAGCGAGCTGGTGGTTCTTCCTCCTCTGCCTGTAGAGTCAGGAGCAGAGGAAAGGAAGCAAGCTCTACTGACTCCAAACAAGATAAACAGATACTGACAATCCTCCAATGGAACGCAGAAGGAATACAAAAAAAAAAAAAGGAGGCCCTAAAAGTATTCCTCTATCAACAAAAAGTAGATATTGCCTGCATTCAAGAATCCCACCTAAATAGCAACATACGCTTTTCTATTAGAGGATACACCTGTTATAGACAAGATAGAGACAACCGACCAAAAGGAGGAGCGATTACTCTAGTTAAGATTGATATCCCCACTACAGATATCAACATACCTCCCTCTAGTGACACAGAATTCTTGGGCACTAAGCTTCTACTCCCAGAAGGAAATATAAGCCTATTCAATTGCTACTGTCCACCCGACAAGAAATTGGAACTAGACCAGAAACAACTCCCTTATGGTGAAGAAAGCATTGTTGTGGGTGATATGAATAGTCACTCACAAAGCTGGGGGTACCCAGACCTAAATGCCAGAGGAGAAGAAATCGAAGAATGGCAAGGAGAAAATAGGCTGACCTTACTAAATAAACCAGATGACAAGCCATCCTTTTATTCCAGAACTTGGCTAACGTCAACTACCCCAGACACTGCCTTCGCCTCAAATAACATCTCTAAAGGCAGCAAGAGACAAGTTATGGATCAGCTGGCAACAAGTGACCACAGACCAATAATAATCACCTTCAAAAGAAAACACTGCCCATATAATAACTCACTGTACCCCAGATGGAACTACAAGAAAGCTAACTGGGACCTTTTCCTAAATCTCACAGACAACTATTCTGCCCTAATCAATTGCAAAACCAATAAAATCAACTCATCCTACTCTGCACTGTCCAAAGCGATACTAAGAGCAGCAAAAGAATCTATTCCAAAAGGAGCAAGGCAAAACTACATTCCTAACTGGTCTGAACACCTCCAAGAGCTCCATGATAATGCAGTCGAAGCCAGAAACATAGTAGAAAACATGCCTACCATTGAAAACAACATTCATCTCAAGGCAGCAAATGCAACATACCAAAAAGAATACCTAAAGGCAATTAGAAAAAGCTGGCATGAGAAAACAGAAGGCCTAAACTACGACAAAGAAGGACATAAGCTCTGGGACATAGCCAAGTGCCTAAACCAAGAGGAAAACAGGGCAGCCCCAATTGTTTTAGAAACAGACAATAAGGAATTGACGGGCAAAGAAGCTGCTTAAGAACGCATGACCAACTTTAAAAACGCAGGATCAATAAATATCAGCAAAGAACGGTCCAAAGAAGTCAACGATGAGATCCTCAGAAATGAACAATCTGACCCACCACCCCGACATGAGTGCATGACTAAATCGCTCACGAAAAAGAACTTGAAGATGCCCTAAAAACCCTGAAACCAAAACAGGCCCCAGGCCTAGACAAATCACAAAATGCCATGCTTACCCACTTAGGCCCAAAAACCAAAAAGAAACTATTACAGCTATTCAACACCAGCTGGAAAAAGGAAAATTCCAACCATCTGGAAAAAGCTATCATGGTACCCATCCATAAAAAAGGGAAGCCCCCGAATAAAGCAGACAGCTACCGACCTATAAGCCTAACAAGCTGTGTAGGCAAATTAATAGAAAAAATTATTAACAAAAGGCTAACCTGGTTTCTAGAAACTAATAGTCTACTAACCCAGGAACAAGGAGGTTTCAGAAGGTACAGATCTACAGAAGACCAAATAGCTTTCATCACACAAGAGATAGAAGACGGATTCCAAGAAAAGAAACACACAACCATAGTATGGGTGTACCTGGAAAAGCTTTTGATAAAGTGTGGGAAGAAGGGCTAATTCTAAAATTAATACAAAATAATATCTCCAACAGGATGCTCAACTGGATAAAGAATATGTGTCGAACCGAAAAGCCACTGTCTGCTTGCATGGATACAGAAGCAACACTGAACTCTTAAAAAACGGCGTTCCCCAGGGAGGGGTTCTGTCTCCCACACTCTTCCTGATTTATATAAACGACATAAAAGAAACCTTGCCCAGAAAAGTAAAATGCAGCATGTATGCAGATGACCTTGCCCTAATAAGTACTGAAGAATCTAGTTGGAACATCTAAATTTAGACTTCAAGACTCACTAAAACAACTAGAAAAATGGACAGAGAGCTGGGGAATGAAAGTCAACGCAAACAAAACTCAATACACAATCTTTACACTTTCAACAAAGCAAAAACAAATAAAGCTTACCTTAAAAAGTTCTCCAGTTGAAATAAACAACAACCCAGTCTACCTAGGTGTCACCTTCGACCCTAGACTCACATGGTCTAAACAAATAGAAGTAACTCAGTCCAAAGGGATAAAACGCATAAATCTAATGAAGAAACTAGCTGGCACAGACTGGGGAGCGAACATGTCTGTTCTAAAAAACCTACACCAGCTACGTAAGACCCAGCCTGGAATATGGAGCCACTGCCTGGGGAACAGCAGCCAAAACAAGTTTTATAAAAACAGGACAAAGTTCAAAACATTGGTCTACGAATTATGACAGGAGGTATGAGGTCAACGCCAATCACAACCATGGAAAAAAGTATAACATCTCTACAAACTACTGAAGAAAGAAGGGATAACAAAATACTCTCTCAATACACAAAAATTGTAACACTGGAAAACCACCCGCTTAACAAAAGAGTACAAAAGTCTAACTCTACTCAAAGACTGAAAAGATCAAACTTCATTACAGCAGCTAGAAAATTAAAACAAAAATAAAACCTGGATACAGTCTCCCTAAAGAAAACAAAACTACAGTGACTTGCCCCCTTGGGACTCCTTCCGTCCAATAACCACGAGAGACTCCCTAAGCTGGAATAAAGAAAAATCTAAATATGATACTAACACTCTCTTCTGCAAAGGCAATGAATGAAATAAACAAACTCTACCCCAGTTCTCTATGGATTCACAGATGGTTCCTCGCAAACAAACTGCCAAAATGGAGGTGCTGGAATCTATATCGAATGGCCAAATGGAGAAATAATAAAACATAGTATGCCCACTGGGAAAACTTCAGACTCTTTCAAAGCCGAAAAAGAAGCAATTGAAGAAGCTGTCAACATACTCACAAACTCCTCACCCAAACAGCAACATAGTCATACTCACAGATGCCAAAAAATTATACAGTCTCTGTGCAGGATCCTCACTACACTCAATTAACCCAGCTCAGAACAGCTCTTCATAAATTGACCCCAAAACTCAAAGGAAACAGTTCTGCAATGGATACCAGGACACACCAAGGTAGATGGCAATGAGATTGCTGACCAATTGGCAAAATCTGGCAGCAAAGAAATACAGGTGGATGTCCCTCTGGATGGGGAAGAAATGAAGGGCTGTATAGGTGAACGGATCCAGCAGGAATGGATGAGGAATCACCCAGATCATACAAAAATGACCCCTATTATAATCTTCCCCGACAAGCTCAAAATATTATCTTCAGACTCAGAACAGGGCACAACAGACTAAGACAACACATGTTCTGAAGGCTAGGCATTGGAAACAGTGAGGACTGCCCATGTGGGATGTCTCCAGAGAATGCAGAACATGTTCTCCAAACATGCCCTTTACATGACACAGCTCGCAACAGGTTCCTGGCCACAGATGACCTCCTTCAATCAAAAACTTTATGGGAGCGAGATGGACCTGGATGCCACCGTGCAGTTCATCATAACTATAGGCCTGGAGAACAAAGAAGAAGAAGAAGAAATGCTTTGAAATCCTCCATAATCATATCGAGAACAAAGAAGAAGAAGAAGAAAAACTGAAAAAACAAAAAAACAAACAATTAAATAAATATGTGTATCATTAAATTGAACTTTTGATTATAAAATAAAACTGATAAACTTCATAATAACATGGTGAGATATAACTTTAAAAAATTATAAGATACATTATGTGAGATACAGTAGACTTCTGACACATTCAGGAGGCCAATAGTGGGTGTAGGGTGTACTGGATAGAGTTCTATACATGCTTATTTTTAGTTCAATTACATGTACCTCTTTTTTATACCAAAACCAGCTCTTACTCATAATTTTTAGTTCTTTATATGCCAGTATGCATTTTATTTGTTGTTTTAAAAATATATTTTCAAAAGAGAAGATAAATTAATTGCAGTAAACACAAAAGTATGTACATTATATAAATGTACTACATACTTGTACATAAAAGTATGTACATTATATATATGTACTAAATACTTGTACAAAAACCATTAATAAAAAATAAAGTATGGAGCATTTTATTTTTTTCTTTGATAAAATTATGGAAAAAATAGTTTTTTGAAAAATCTAAGTCACGATAATTTAAATGTTTAAAGGTTTTTAAATATGTTTTAAATTGGCCTGCTAAGATTTTTACTTCTTCATTACATTAGGTCCTTTCAGAAGTTGGACTGTAATGTAAATGTTTATAGATTCATCACTGAATGACTGCGGCAAAACAATCACATACACTCATGCATATACAAATTCACACCCACACCCACACGGTCACTCTGTGATAGGTATCTTTTATCTTGTGACCTTATTTAAGGCTTGGCAATGATTTTTGAAGATAAGATTTTGTAAACTAGGTGAAATGCACATTGTTAGTGTCATAATTAGTTTTATTGTGAACAAATATTTTTAACTTGGTGAGACAAATATTAAGTTTAAAAAGTCACAAGCCAGATAGTGAAGAGGCTACTGTATCCTACAAATAATTGTATTTTATAATAGAGCTCATTTTTTGAATAATAGTTTAATATCAAAGAACATACACACACACTGATAATTTCAATTGATCATTATTTATGTTCTGTTTTAATTTATTTCAGCCTTTCAAAGAAAGAATGCAATATAACTTTGACCTTGAAAGAGATCAGAGGGCTCAGGTATTTAATTTTGAACAGTTTTGATGTCTTGGTTGGTATAGTTAGCTTGCCTTTTATCACAGCTGAAATTAAACTATTGCATATATTATATATATATTATTTTTAAATTATCTAATTTTAATTACTTAAAGCTCAGAACAACAATAGGTAAGTTTTGCCTCAAATTTGAGTTACGAGGATCCTATTGCCATCCAACAAGTTGCTGGACTTTTAGCAATTGCATCTGCAGAACCTACTGAAATAAATCGATTGCATGGGTGACAATTTTAGATAAATAACAATAAATTTAAATTTCAGTTTGATGGACTATTTTAGAGAATATGTTTAATTTTTTTGCGTGTCTTTATAATGTGACCAAGTAAATTTTGTTTTTTCAGGACACAATAATGCAAGTAATTTCTAAGATGATTAACAATCTCAATGACTTTGAAAACAGCCAATACACCACAGGAAGACATAGAAAAGGCCATGACTAAAATTTTTTCAGTCATAGGCGCTATTATGGAAGTCAGTACCTTTGGTTACCAAATAAAAAGGCCAAGATCTGATTTTTTAAAAATATCTTTTGTGTTAAATGAAACATTATTTTTTTTATGTGGATTTTGTTTTTTTGCTCAGGCTGCAGGCACTAATGGAATCTATCCCACCCTGCAGGAAATGAAAAAGCCACAAAATATCCAGTATGGAAACAATATGACACCTCCATTTATGCAATGGGAGACAAAAATGGTGAGAGAGATGAAATAAATTTAGTACCTGCATTACTTTTACTAAAACATTGTTATTACCAGAAAGGTGTAAGGTCTATTTAGCCCAATAAGCAGGTTATGTTTATATATATATATCTTTTCTGGCTGGTATACTGTACTAATAGATTTAATTTCTATTATCTCCTAATGTTTCCTTATTGCTAAGTTGTTGTTTTTCTTTTTTCTTCATGTGTTATTTATTCTTTGTTCAGTAATTTTATTTTCACACCACTTTCTGTTTTTAACAATATCACTATCTATTTATCTCAAGTGACATTAATTTTCTTTAAAATCTTTGTTTATAATAATTTACTGAAATGAAAGCATACATAAATAAAATATTTAGTGGAAATGTAAGTCATATAAGTTTCTATTGAAAACAATTTTAAATATGGCTTTTAAAATCTATTAAAAAAAGCTTTAGTAATGCTTAGGTACTTGCGGTGTTAACACAATCAGTTGATCATAATATAATTTGGTAATTGCATGCAGTTTTAAAATATACACACACATTAAAGCCTTATTTTATGCTGATTTTTTTCATGTTTATTTAAATTTACATGTACATGGTTTCGGTTGTATACCGTAAAATAAGGTATAGGTTATATAATATGTTTCTATAAATGTGATAATAATTTTATATTAAAGACATTAAAATTTTAAGATTCTCAAATGTGATTTTTTTGCTTTTTTCGAGTGGGAGACTTCTTATACCTACTAGATGTGCATGTGAATTTATTAGAAACTTAAATACTTTATTTTGTAATCAAGATAAAAGGTTTAATGATGTATTTATCTCTTTGGGCCCAAAAAGCTGCTGTGGGGGCCTAAGGCAATGTACCAGCTGCATCCCATTTATCTCAGTGTCATACATACCCTGCCAATACAAATGCTTGTCAAATTACTAATATTAATATATGCATAGATGTGCCAATATTATTATAATTATTTATACTTCCAGATGTTGAATCAGAGAAAGTTTAGATAAAGCCTTAAAACACCATACAAGAAATGTTTACAAAAATGCTTTTGTTAAAAGGTTTGAACCATTTATTACTTAGCATTAAGTGAAATGCATTTCTTCTTATAGATCAACATAAATAAGGGAAAATCATTTGATAATTACTTAATCAACTACTTCTAATATTTTAATTTTATATATTATAATTTCAGTTTGTTGTCTAGATCATGCAACACCAGGCTGTACAATTAATATTAATAATCATAATTTCTTTATTCAAAATAATTATTTTCCTGTAAATTTAAAAAATAAATAAATGTAAGTAAAAAAAATCTTGGGACAAAGCAGTGTCCATTGCTACCTAAATATATACTAAAATGACGCTGATATTAATGCAATGTTAAGATATAGAAAAAAATTTGTATTCTTAAAATCCCCATATTTGGACTCATAGCATAATCATTAATGCCAAATATTTTAAGCTTTTTCAAACAATCAAAACAGCTATCATAAATCAGTCTTTTTTATAAAATCAATAAAATTGTGATTTTAATATTATTTTAAAATGTGCTTTTTATGGATGCAACTAATGTTTTTTATATTACTTTGATAATTTCTGTTGTATTAAAAGGGAATTAATGCAGGACATGAAGCAGTTGCCTTATTAAAGAATATGTCAAAGCTTTTCAATAGCTTTGCGATTCCTGGACAAGTTATGAATGGAACTTCTTTTAGAATGAAATATATGGTGGAGAAAAATTACAAAGATAAGTTTGATGGCAAAACAGTCAATCTTTCTAACTCAGAAGTTCAAATTGTCTTACCAAAGAATTTATTTCCTAATTTAAGTAAATTAGAGGCGCTTACTTTTCAGGTAATAATATTTTTATTTTAAACTTTTGCTTTTAAACATTACCATAGTATATTTTTTAATGTCTCAAAAAAAACATGTTACGTAGATTCTAAAGTTATGCTCTGTCTCACAGTCACTGTATATTAGGGAGACAAACAAATGCATTGTAAAAAAAATAATTTTTTAATGCTCTCAACCTTTTATTTGGTTCCATTTAATGAAAAAATTATATTGGGAACTTTTGGAGACAATCCTTTGATGTTTAGGGGTTGTTCAACGTAGTTTAAGTTTGCAAGGTTACTCTAATCCATATTTTTCATATGTTTTTCATATTTATCTCTTCTATTTTAATAATTAAGTTTATTTTTTGTTTAATTTATGAGTCACCATACACAGTACACATCTTTTTTTTTTTTTTTGTGAAAATTAATAAGTTAAAAAATAAGTTTTCCGAAATTCAGAACATCCACTGTAATATTGCATCATTGGACAAGCTTCAAACTATTGGAACATTTCATATGACAAAATTATGGCACTCTGTTTTGATACTACTTCAAACAACACAGGTATACATTCAGATGCTTGTACCTTGCTGGAGAAATTAATTGGAAAATCTTTATTATACACAGCCTGTCGACACTATATTCATAAAGGGATTTTATCCCTTGTTTACAAAACACTTTTTGGAGCATCTTCTGGTCCAGAGATTAATTTGTTTCAACGATTTCATGATCAGTGGAGTAAACTTAATTCTGAATCATGGCATTTAACTGATGCAGATCTCTAAGTTTATGGTTTGTTTGTACCATACGCAGTAGAATTTGCTGTAAGGAAACAAAACAAGGAACAAAACAACCTCACAACGATAACAAAGAATTTTTGCAACTGTCGATAATTTATTTAGGAGAAATTCCTCCAGGCCAAAGCGGAATAACGTTTCGTACTCCTGGCACTATGCACTAAGCATGATGGATGGCAAAGCACTGTACTCTATTAAAATTTACTTGTTTCGACATCTATTTCATTTAACAAAAATGAAGGAAAAATCTACAATTTTCGATTTTTTAAATTTTGATTTACATAGAACATTGGTTTCAGGCTCCCATCTCTTCATTGCTCCTCACAATGACCTGACTTTGTTTAAGAAATTGAATAATTTCAAAATATTTGACAAAGAAGTCACTGAATCTGCCTTTAAACCATTGCATGACATTTATGGTATTTAACTGAAGACCTGGTGAGTCTCTTTTTCAGCAACGATGTTGATAACCAAACTAAAGAAAAATTTTGATTGCACTTGAAAACCAGCCAAAAAAACAGGTAAAAAGGCTTGAAAGCAAAGTATTAATGGATAAAATTGCAAGAATGAACTTTGTAACAGAGAGATCAAAATATGTATTTGAAGTGCTTGGAATAAATTGGACATTCATGAATGAAAATCACCCAGACACATGGAGTACAGCAACCAAATACCAGGAAGCACATAAAATTGTTAATTCTATGAAAGTTGTAAATGAGACAGCCAAAAGAGGGGTCAAACTCATTTCAAATTATGCAAAAGTTTTAACGAAAGATGAAACTCAATTGCAATATTTTTTGCAAACCATGGAAGAACATTGACATCAAATTCCAGATATGCAAAAGTCTACATTTGTGAACGCATTAATGAAAACACACGAACAATCAACAGGTGAACAACCTGAAATCAAACATTGAATAAAATCACATAAAGAACACTGAATTTGAATAATATAGTTAAAAGTTTGTATTAGAAAAATTAAAAAATTCATTTTTTTTTTGTTGACACTTAAATATGATAATTTCAAGTTCATTGAGCAACCTCTAAATATAAAAATATCTTAATAATACTTTGCAGAGTTTATTTTTTCATTAAAAGGAACACAATAAAGGGTTGAGAGTCCGATTTCGAGCACTTTGATTTTTTTGTCACCCTACTGTATATTGTATAAATGCACAAGTGAAAAGAAAATATAAAGTAAATATCAATGTAAATATATAGAAACAAGCTCGTTATAAATTAGTGTGTTTTAAATTTATTCAGCTTAAACACATAAAAGAATTTCCTTACTTAGACTGCTAAAA
This sequence comes from Bulinus truncatus, assembly GCA_021962125.1. Lineage (NCBI taxonomy): Eukaryota > Metazoa > Mollusca > Gastropoda > Planorbidae > Bulinus > Bulinus truncatus. Next base: position 685,135 of record JAGDYQ010000173.1, on the reverse strand, counting down.
AACAGATAGTTGAAAGATATGCTTAGGGTCCAGGAATTTACAGAATCCCACAAATGTCTAATAGTATCAATTTCAATCAGGACAATCCTAATTTCCATTTAAAAAAATGAAAATATATTTTTTTACTTAACTTTATTTATTTTAGGTAATCAAACATTTATTCATAGTATTAAAAATTTCTTTATAAATAAATAATTCAGTTATATAATAATAGTTTTTTGACTTTTTGCATAATCAAATTTGACATCTTCAAATGACTTTTCCCACATTAGCTAATATTCAATTGACAGTAGTGCAAGCAGGGCAGCTGCCAGAAAGTCTTCAATCTCTAGCAAGGACTGTTTAGGACCACAAAAATATTTGAATACAGAAATTATCAAATGTTTCTTAATCTTCCTCATCAAATCAATTCTGCATTTGCTTGCATATCCTAGGGTTGTGTAGTTTCTTAGTACTCAAATCCTGTGAGACTCAATATCAGGCTACTGTTAGGTAACATCAATCAATTGATGTAAATCTTTCCTAATCATGTCAGTGCAGTATCAAAGCAGTCCAATGTGACAAGGCTATTAAAAACTATTGGTAGTTGATGCCTGACATGACTTGAGACAATAAGCATACAAAATCACATGTAGCATCACTTCACACACATTTTCTTGCTGAATTAAAATATTCCTATTATTTATATTCACCACGTGTAATTACAAAATATTAAAAAATAATTTGAAAAGTACTCATAAACTTATCTAGTTCTTTAGCTTTGATTCAGTCAAAGTTATTGTTTTTGCTAATTATACCTTTACAGTCAAACAGGGATCATATATTCAACACTCAATAACATATTTTTATAAGCTTTTAATTAGTTTCACTTTTTCTTACCTCGTTTTAGTAAACTTACTACAGTAAAAATAAATTGTTATTTTAATAAGGCATGATTTTAATTATCAGTTATTATCTTATATATCAATGTGACCCTTTAGAAAATTAGCTAAACTTCCAAATTTATATTAGAGTATTGTCTAAAAAATATTTACTTTATCTTATTAGGTATCTCAGACAACAAACTTTCCAAATCGTTATACAGATGTTGCTACAGAGGGTATACAGACATACACCCATTTTGTTACAATGAATTTCTATAATAAAAATGGTGATTATTTGCAAGTCAAAAACACTACTTCTCCAATCAAGCAAGTATTTTATTTTTCCTTGTCTTCTTCAAATTTTATTTTATCGAATTCTTATACAATTTTACTTTTTTAAAGTCTTACTGAAAAAATTACTATGTTTTTATATATAATCTAAGCTGCTTACCATAAACCTTTGTGATCTATTCACTAAAAATAATAAATTATAGTACAGGTATAAAAATCTTACTGGCAGTCTATAAAATTAGGCATTAAAGGGGCCAGCAAAACTACATATTCATTCATATATTATATAGTAAACTAATTATTTTAATAAACTGAGCTATTATATAATAATTATGACAACAAATGCTTCCATCACAGAATAACAATTCCCCATGATCCCAATGGACCGAGAGGTGATAAGAAATTGATACGTCCTTTAGTTACCCAATGGAACATGTTTCAGTTACATCAGACAGAGACTAGGTCAAAATACTCTTCAATACATCTTCATTTTGAGGTAAGTAACTGCTCCAGTTTCTTAATGAACATTGTTGTAAATACTAAACTGTAATGGTTTACAAAATAGCAGATAAGTTTAACTAAATCAAGGGAATAATATCAACAATTTAATTAAAGACTATATAATCTGAAACACAACTTCAAAAACATTATAGATAAATTGATAGTCTTTATAGGAAATGACATTGGTTTCTTTCAAACATATATACATATTTAAATAAATGGAAACATGAATTTAAACAAAATAATTTGAACACTTTTAATCCTATTAAAGTTTTGAATGAACAAATTTAAATTATGTAGTCCATTTACAAGTAACAATGGTTTTGGGAAAGATCTTCGGTCCATAACATGTTGGATTATTGCTCTATACATGTATAGTGTATTTTCTTATCAAACAAAATGCACTCCTTGTTTTAGGAAATATCGTGGTCTGTAATGGAAGATAATTGAGGTCTCCTGGCCAGAAAAAATATCCTTTATTTGCAACAGGGGTTGTACTGTGGTCAGTTAGGATAAATTGAAACCATTGTATCTCAGGTGATGGATGTGGTCGGCACACAACACCTTTCCACTTTGTCCCACCAAAGCACACTGTAGTAGCCTGCCATTTCTTGTTGAGGGGTTATCCACACTACAACCTCCCTGTGTGGTAGGAAAATCCGATCAGCAGTACACACACCATGCCGGTCTGACTATGCTTGCAGATGTAGTGGGCCCACTCCCAGACACTATGTAGACATGGGAGGCATGCAATCAGTGCTGCCAATAAAGCTGCTAGCAGTGGTGGCCAGGCTTGAGGAGCCGGGAGCCGCTACTTTGCTGTAGCCGGAGCCGAAAAAATCTGGCGTGCTCCATGGCTCCCAAATTTTTTTTTAGCTTTAAAATTGCAAACTTGTTTGATTGTTTGCCTCCTACAATTTGAAATGTTGTCAAGTTTTACGAACGCCACAACAGTAACAGCATTTAAATGATAGCGTGTGCACACATCACCACAAGAAATCTTTAATGGGGAATCGTTTTGTATTTGTTTTAAATCTTGTTTACCCTCTGAATTTTTTTAATGTTATATATAAATTTAAAACAGTTTTATTTCATAGAATAATTGTTCAATCATTTAAAAATAAATTTTTACTAATACGACAAATAGAACGTCTCATTTGATTATTATTTGACCGCATATTTGTAATAGACTAAAAACAAAATACGCTTTCTGTATTTGACAATTTTATTATAAACAGAATATCTGAAATAGAGTAGATAAATTTATAAGGCTGTGGCTATTCAGACCCGGGTCCCAATAAAATCCAATTGTTATTCGGACCCGTGGTAAATATGCACTAAGCTTAGCTATATTTAAACTTTATTAGACGGAACCGAAAAATAATAATACAGAGTCCGCTTAGTGGAACCCTAGACACTGGGTAACGATTAAATCATACAATTCAAACAATTATAAAAAAAAAAACAAAAAATAATAATAAAGTTTATGTATAGCTAAGCTAATGCACATTTGCCACGGGTCCGAATAACAATCAGACTTTATTGGGACGGGGTCCAAATAAAAATTGAGTTTATTACCCGGGTCCAAATAGTCACTTCGAATTTATAAATAATAAATATAAATACTGAAGTCTTTAAAATATTTTAAATAATGTATCATTTTAATATTTGCTAATTTGATCATTGAAATACATTTTTATTACTTATGAAACTAGTGAAACTAGTGACTAGTGAAACCTCGATTGAAAATAATGATATGTTTCTGGATGCACTGAAATGGTTTGTTTTTAGTAAAACCGACAATGCATATATTTTTCAAGTTCCTGACTATGGGGGTGAACGCGGCAAATTTTGTATAACTTTTTATCAGTGGCATGTTAGCGTGGAGCAATTTTTGTCTCATGATACTATCTTAATAGGGAGCGAGCCGGAGCTGGGGCCGTCAAATTTGTGGGAGGGGGAAAAAAATATGGCGGCTCCACAAGGTGGTGGCAAAAAGAAAATCATAAAAGACAATATAAAATGCATTCCTAAATTATATTGTTATAAGTGGAAGTCCATGGGACATACTATGATTTATGGGTGAAGATCATGGTTTTCTGGCCAGAAAAACCCATCTTTTAGTGACAGTAGCAGTAGCAAGGTCTATGAGGTTTAACTGAGTCCCCAGTGCTCATAGCTGGTGACAGTAGCAGTAGCAAGGTGTATGAGGTTCAACTGAGTCCTGGTGACATATGGGCTCTGCACATAAAACCTTCCACTGTGCCATACTCAAGCACACTGTTGCAGCCTGCCACTTTTGGTGGAGGGGCTACACATATTATATCTTCCCTCTGTCCCTGGGGATGGAAGAAAACCTTGCCTTGCCATTCTGGTCAATCTGCAGTACACACACTCTATGGTCTGGCCAGTCTGACTAACATTTGTGACAAAAATATTTAAAAAAAGGTCCTTTTTATATTGCTTTTCTATACTTGAGCTTTACTAACAAACCAAATAATTATGTTTGACAATTTTTTTTAGATTCAAGATGAGGTCCAATTATTGGTTGTTGCAAAGTATAATGGCGTACCTGATCCCACTCAAAATGAAACAGACTTTATTTTTTTGTTGTGCCTTCTACAGTTCCACCAGGTAAGATAGTTTTACAACAAATAAAAAATAAAATTTGTATGGATGAATTTTTACTTCATTGTTATTTTATTATTAGTTTGGATAATATTTTACTTTATTTTAGGAGAAAGTCCTAGACTTTGAAAATATTCTTTCTGCTTTGAAATATATTCAGGGCATTTATTTCTTAAGGATTATTTATCTGATGTTCACATTTCTTTCAGATCCTTCTTCTAAAAATGCTTATACAGTAGTCATCACAAATGTTGATTTAAATGGTAGGAAAGGCAAATGGTGGTTTGGAACTCGAGAGCGTGAAAAAATTGACATAAATAGCCCTGTGCCCACCAATCAAGAAATCGCAGCTAAATATAAAAATGGTTCTGGGAATTTAAAAATAACTAATTTAACTCTATGGACATCAGGATGTTTTTATGTAAATGAGAATGATTCAGACTGGAACTCTGATGGCTGAGGTAAAAATAATGTATATTGCACTAATTTCTCCATTTTATTTGTAAAACTATGTACATGTATAGCAGACAAAAATAAAGGCCAAATAGCCAAACAGTAATGAAGAAAGTAATTAGTTTGATTTTATTTTGATCTCAATATGTAAACTTCAACAAAGTAAATGTCTCAAGCTTTAAGTTTATAAAGCAGAGCTCCGCATGGTTGCTGTACTAGGAACATTCAAATTAATGGGTGCAAAGATAACCTAAAAAAAGGAACAATTAAAATGAGCCACATTAAACTCACTTCTGTTTGAGACTACAGTTGCAAACTAAACCACAAGGCAAACTTGCATAGAATGTGCAGCTCCCCATTTGGAAAAGTCATTTTTAAATTTGAGCGCCAATAACAAAAGAAAGCCTTAATTTAGGCATATTCTGATGTCAACAACAATGGCTGATTCAAAAATACTCTTTGTAAACTAAAAATATATTACACTTTTGAAGAACTTTTTTTTAGTTTGAGTCCAAAATGCAGCTTATACATGTATATATATGTTTAAATGGATTCTATACTTTTATTCCTCACATTTGTGTGCTTTAGAGTCAACACAAGATAAAACAATTTGTCTCTGTAACCATATGACAACTTTTGCTGGTGGATTCATAGTTGTTCCCAATACTATTGACTGGAATTTCGTATTCAGCCATGCAGATTTCTTGTCCAATCAACCTTATACATCACCGAAATATTTATTGCTGTTGTTTTGCCTTAGCTTTCTATATACTGACAAAAAGACAAACGAGATATGACTTTGGTAAGTAATAAAACTATCTGAATATTGTTGAGTACAAGAACTAATCATCTATTTTCTTATTTTTTGTTAATGTTTGTCTTTTATGTTCAGATTGTGTTACATTTGTCTTACTTTTACAAATTGATTTACATTTGTCTTTAACATTTAGATTTATATTTCTCTTTCATTTACAGATAGGCTTAACACCTTTAGCTGATAATGATTCCCGTGATAAGTACTTTTATGAAATAGTTGTCTCTACAGGAATGAGAAGAAATGCAGGAACAAATTCTAAGGTATGAAAAAGAAAATATGTTAAATATATGCATATACCTATTTAAAATTGAGGGGAAATTTATGAATGCTTACTAGCATATTTCACATAATGCTAAATTTCATTTTATACCAGAATTAATTGTTATCCCTAGACAGATAATATATGCCACAAAATTTGTTAAATGATAAAAGTAAAATGAATTAATATATATATATATATATATTACTTTATCTAATGTTCTTCATTTAATGAGTCTGAGGTGATATGTTTGCTAATTAAAATTTTATTTCAGGTGTACTTTATTCTTTCTGGAGAAGATGATGAGTCAGATGTTAGAATGTTTAGTGACTCTAAACGACCTATTTTCAAAGAGGAATGACCAATAGGTTCTTGTTGGCACTTCCAGAGTAATATCCCATTTATTTTCTGGAAAGGAAAAATATAAAAAAACCAAGCTTATTGTAACTAAATTATATATTTTAATATTTCATTTTCAGCCATTACATTCATTTGTTTTAATTAAACGTATTGTAAATTTATATTATAATATTTCATTTTCACCATTACATTTCATTTGTTTGAATTAAATTTAATGTTCAGAAGTAAATTGTAGTTGAAAAAATCTATTTTAATTTAGATGTTTGGGACGTATCAATTACATCAGAATATGGCATGATAACAGTGGAAAGGGAAAATTTGGATCTTGGTTTTCTAAATTATATTGCAATAAAAGATTTGCAGACTGATGTAAAACAAGTATTCATAGCCAACAGATGGCTGGCATTAGAAGAAGATGATGGCCAGGTAAGTTTACAAAATGTTTAGAGATATTGCTATCAGTAAAAAATTCCACACTACATTAATTGTCTTAAAATAAGATTTATTGTAATAATGCTCTGAATTCATTATTCTTACACTAGCAAAAACACATGTTCAAAACTTTTCTCACAGATAGACCGTATTATTCCACTTGCTGGCAGGGAACAGATGTCTGACTTCAGCTATCAGTTTGGTGAGCGTAGTAAGAAAAAATTTAGCAGATGGACACCTATGGTTTTCTGTAATAGCCAGACCACCAGGCAGTTACTTTACTTGTGTGGAAAGAGTGGCTTGCTGCCTTTGTCTGCTGTTCATGACCATGTTAACCAACGCTATGTTTTACAAAACTGAAAATAACTCATCCACTACAGCTTCTTTATCATTTACATTTGGTCCATTTTCTCTTAGTGTTTCACAGGTAAAAATAACTCACAAATTTTATATATAAATCTTTTTTTTAAAAAGTTTTTTTTTTTTTTGTTTTAGATTGTATAAAATAAATGGATATATGTAATATGAACCTATTGTGTAATAAAAATGGACCTAAAAATGGCAAAATTAAATGCCAGATTGGAAGTCAGATCTCGCAGTGGCTTTAAGGTGTGGTGACTAGGGTGACCTATAAGTCCTAATTTACTCTTTATCTAAATCTGAGTTCACATAACTGAAACTGGGATAACTCAACTCATTGTAATTGTGAACCGTCCTTGCTATCACTCAGCTACCCTACTAGATACAGAAAGATCATTAATATTTTTTATAAAAGAAGCATCATTTTACATTACATCAATATTTGCAAGAGATTGTACTTAAAGAAAGCACACAATATTTAGTAGTCAAAGTTTATCTCAACAAACTCTGCCACAATGACATTTTAATTGGGTAAAGTTGTCTTTAATGAGAAACCTAGCAAATACATGTGACAGTATTGTAATTGTTTACATTTTAAACCTCAAGATTTATTGAACTTTTTTGCTCAAATTTCTCTAAACATCTAATTCAACAGTGGCCAAGTGTGGCTGTAATTGAGAGTGTAGCTCTTATTAAAATCACCTTTTTTCATAAGGTTTCTTACTTTTATTCACTAAATCTTGCAAAATTGACCATGTTATGGCACTTATTAGCATTTATTACTTTATTAAAAAATCAGCTTTTATGTGGCTTTCATTCACCTGGGGAACCTAATCCACTTTATAGTTTAGGGCAGATATCTGCAAAATGTGACACATTTGGCGGTTTAATCTGGTCTGTGCTCCACCAGTTTACATCTGTGAGGTCTACATTTCATTTTAATTAGTTCATACCAATATTCAGATTAAACTTTTTTTTATCTTGAGCAGCCATCAGGATTTGAAATAATTTTTTTCAGATCTTTATTGGATTTATCAGCACAGTTATTGTATTTCCAGTCAATTTCTTGCTTGTATTCTTGTTTCGGAAAGCCAAACCCAGAAATATTAACCCAGGTCATATTGGATCATCTTTTGGTGGCTCAAGGCCTAGCACTGCTAAACTTAGCCAAGTCCATCCACAAGTAAGAGAAGAGTCTAAAAATTTAATCTTTAAAATAGTATTTTACAAAAAGCACTGAAATTGTTATTAGAAATATTTATGTCAGTTAAACAAAGTGTATTATTTGTTTCAACAGGTTGATCAATCCAGGTCAACTATTAGTTTGGCAACCACTGCATCATATCCTGATGGCAGAAGTGACTGTGAACAGCTAGTTCATAATTCAGATCAAGGTCACATCTGACAGTTTATTTATATATTAAAATTTGTCAGCTGGTTGAAAACGTTTTACAATAGATAACAAACAATGTTAATAGGTTTCTTAGCAAAAATAAATATAATCTGGGTGATAATAATCTTTTTAAGCAGCTAATGGTAACATTTTAAAATGTAATAAAAAACAACTAACATTTTTTTTACCAACATTATTATTTAGGTTTAGTTTCTCCTTCTCAAAATGACCTTAATACAGCAGTGCTGAGCAGCAGCAAGAAAAAAAATGCCAGCTGCCTTGGTGGTCCAAAATTGTTGCCTGGGTTTTGCTAGTTCTTTGTACTATAATGTCTGCTGCACTAGTCACATTCTATGGCATTTCATTTCAGGTATATAAAACAATTTAAAATTCACATTTATTATTATCCTTTAGAAAGCTTAATCAATGAAATAGTTTGATAAATACAAATACATGTAATAGCTTTGTTGCTTTTTCCATTGTATATATATATATATATAAATCCTTTTCTAAAAAAATATTGTAGAAATTCTAGATCATAGATATACTGTACAAGCCTTTTAGAATTTAATATAAATATATAGATCATGGGTGACCAAAAATGATGTTGATGAGAGATGCAGTCTGATTTTTTTCATAGTAAAGATTACTTTAAAGAACTGTACCATATATCAGTTCATCAAGATAGTGAACAAAAGTAATTAAATGAAAGAAGAAACTTAGTCATTGGAGCTGCTTAAAACTCATGAGCAGAAAAGATCTTTAGAGCTGTGGAGGGGGAAATACTGGGGGAAAATTTTAGTGTAACAAAATCTCAGTATAATGTTTAAATTATAAGTTCTTGTTAGTTTTGTTAAAGCGATATTTCACAGGATATATATATATATATATATATATCAAATCGAAATTGCTTAACATACAGTTTTATAATATTTAAATTTTTTATTCCAATTAAATGTCTCGTTGTATTTACTGTTATTTAAAAAATTGCAGAGTTTTACTGCTATTTTAAAAGAATTGTTAAAAATAAATAACAACTGTTCACAGGATGATACTTGCAAGAAATGGATCACATCATTAATAATATCTTTCTTCACTTCTGTTTTTGTTACTCAACCTATCAAGGTAACAACTGGGTTATAGAAAATTTTAAAAGAGATAGTTTTAGACTAATCTCTTTATCTGATGCATTATTGTTTCAACCTTATTAATTGAAGTTTATGTTGAAGAGTGAACAAAGAGTGCAAATATTTGTGTTTTCATTTATTAAAATAATTGTATTATTTTTTAAAATCTTTTGGGACAAAGTAAAGGCATAGAAGATACTTATTTAATTAAGAGTGAGAATCTATATGTTACATGTAGTAGACTCTAATTGTATAGCGATTGGGGAAGGAGAGTTTGCATAATTTTTTATTTAGGCAAGACTCTATAAAATGGTTAAAAAGATTAAATAAATAAAAAAAACAGTAATTTTTTTAATAAGAGACAGAACACTAAAGTTGATTCTAAATCATTGTATTTAATGAGTATTTAAATCTTGTTATAAGGTTATTCTAACAGCTATCTTGCTGTCATTAATAATAAAAAATCCTGGAGAAGATGATGATGAAGATGAAGAAGAAGAACATGTTTACCCTGTTAATACTGAAGATGAATATTTGCATAATAAACAAGATGGTAATGACTACATATTTTTTTTCACGTACCTTTTAAATAATAATCTATATATATATTATTCATTTCCAGAGTGCGTTAAATCGAAAGCGGAAAACAAGAATTCAAAATGGTGTCTTTGCCCATGTCTCGATTCGAATGTTCTTTTTGAAAAATCTACAGTTTTAAATACATTCAGTGGTTTTTATTATGAAAAGTAAAAGTCCCCAATATTAAAAATTAATAATTAACATATAATATCATTCAAATTATTGTAGTTTTTATTACAACAGAGCATTTTAACATTGTCAAACGTAAACAATAGTAATAATCAAAAATCTCCGACGTCGGCAACCATAAGACTAGTGACCGTGCCAAACTAATTTCATAAATAAAGTTCTCTTTTAAAAGTTGATATAATATAAAAAAAAGAAATTCTGAAATTTCTATTCAAATTAAGTTCTCAGCTTTTATAATATTTAATTTTTTTAAATAAATCCGGCTTTGAATTATTTTAAATTACAAAATAATAATATAGGCCTAAAACTAGGTCAAAAGTAGTGAAAACATAACCAAGCAAATTTTTTTCAATAGTACATTAAAATTGTAGCTTTGTTTGTGTGGCATGCTGGCAGAATGGCTTACCCATGACTTTCATTTTTATGCTGACTATATCCAGGTTCGATTCCTCTCAGAGACATTTTTTTTTATTGTTTTTTTTTTCCAGAATGTAGCCTTTTAGTTGTTTTAATGAAAAGTAACTAATTAGATCTCTTTGACATTTTTTAAATTGAAATAATGTATCCTTTAGGATGTTGAAATAAAAGAAACAACTAATTAGGTTTTTAATTATTTCATAACTTAAAAAAAAAATATTTGAAAATATATATCAAAGCTGAACACAGAGGCGTAACGAGGGGGGGTCCAAAATCGAAAGTCCCACCGGGCTCCAGCTTGAGGGGAGCCCCCAAAATTATTTTTTACATTAAATATTAATTACATAAGCTCATGTCATGGTATCGAATGTCAAAATGCAAGGCCCCTAGGTTTGGCAATGGCTTTACAATAGTCTATCTTCCTGCATAGGCTATGCAGGGTACAGCTAGTAAAATATAATAGTGTGTTATGTCATCATTTTTTTACTACATAATAGTACAATAAGCTTAATTCAATAATGAAAAAAATGTGATTGATTACAGGAGCATTTGAAGCAGCAAAACCAAAAAAGCTGGATACAAGCCTTTGAATCCTAAAGAGCTTGAAAGATTGAGAGAAGTTAGATTAAAGGAAGTTAAAATGTGGGCAGTAATTAGGAGATCATTTTCTACAGTTTATTTTTGTGGATTTTACTAGTTATAACTCACAACAACAGAGGTCCAGATAACTTTCGCTACAAAAACAACATGGTGAAAACCTTCATAACCAATCAGAATCTGAATAAAACCTTGGTTAAATTTAATGATGTAAGTTGTGTTTTATTTCTTTATTCTAAATAACTTTCATAGTAGTCAAAACTACTTTATAAATTTGCTTTCATCAAAATCTGATTCGAATAACAAATGAATGTGAAGTGGTACATATGGTACATATTGTGTTTCCATATTTTAATATCCTTCTATAACTATTCATTTTATTCTCCAGATTTTGGACCTAATATTCCTTATGAACACATTTTAATTTTCTTCTAATTTAAAATAAAAGCTTAAAATCTTAAAATGGAAAAAAGTTAAGAGAAAACCAAATCAATCTTTTACTGTAAAAAGAAATATTTCTTTAAAAAATTCTTTATAGCGTTGTTATTTTCACTAAATAAGCTTTGACACATTGTTTTGTGAGAAAAAAGAAAACCCAATATTCTTTTATAATTATAATTATAATGCTAGCATTCCTAATAAAAACTAAAAGTAAAATATATATAAATACTCTGAATATAAGTTTTACAATTGTTTATTCTAGGTTCAAAGTGCAAGTGATTTTTGGGAATGGCTTAATAATGGTTTCATCACTGGCATATTGGCTAATGCTTACTACAATGATTACCCACCTCTCAAATTACGTTCTTATATCAATGATAAAGCATCAAGAATAATAGGACATGCTGTCCTTCGACAGCTTCGTATCAAAGCTGGTAAAAAAAACCTGTTTAAGTTAATTTGAAATATTATTACATTCTTATTGTTAATGACGTGAGATTATTTTTAAATGTGTAACATATAAAATTTCTGACAGACCTGTGCAGTGTACCAGGTATAATGAGCTCAGCTATTAAAGAGTGTAACATTGCATATAACATAGCGGATCAGGAAGAAGGTAACTTCAATACTAGCTGGACTCCAATAAACAAGTCAGATACAACATTTGTACCTAAGTCTGAATATAGCTATTCATCAGCTGAGTCACTCAATGGTTATCCTTATTGGGGTAACATGGCTCTTTACTCAGGTACTTTACAATAACATCTTGGGCATTATAACAATGTAGAAAGATAATTGAAAAAAATTACATTTGATCAATCTGTCTTGTTGAATAGTAGTGTCATTACTAGGATTAGCAGCAAGACTTGCTGTTTTAAAAAATCCAGGTGATCTTATGGAATTTTCTTTGTTAAATGACATTAAATTTTGGTTTAGAAAGTTAAAAATACATTACAATTTTTATAATAATAATTATTTGTATAACATAATTTTTTAGTTAGTATAAGTTTAATTGTTATGTTTAATATTTCGCTTTTATTTGAGGAAATTAAGCTTCATAATTCTTATCATGACTGCAATCTATTGAAATCTTTTGACATAATAATAATAGATATGTTTTGAATTCAAATTCTGTTTAATACCAATAAATTTAGGAGGTGGTTATGTTGCTCATTTAAATGGCACCAAAAAAGATATTGAAAACACATTACAACAGTTACAGCAAGAAAGTTGGATAGATAAATACACAAGGGCTATCTTTATTGAATTCACAGTTTACAACCCTCAGGTTTGATTTTATATAACTAATTTGATTTTTGTGTGCATGAATATTGCATGTCTTAGAATTAAACATTAACATATTTTTTAATTTTGCAAACATCTATAATTGTTTGCTAAGTGTTATCATTAGTAGAAGAATTTGATAATTAACAATAATGCAAATATTATTATTCGTAATAAAATCTAATTGCCAATCACAACTCTAAGTTATTAGATAGCTTCCACTATGCACTCCTGTGTTCTTATTGTAAATGATTTTTTATTTCATGACTTTAAAATCTTTAAGATAATTTATCTGACTACTGAGAGGCTTGTTTGTATGAACCTCTTAAATAGAATTCTTGAATGTGTGAGCTAACTGTAAGCAAGTATTAAACAAATGACAAATGGTATAGATATGAAATAAACTGTTCAGCTCATTTTTTTTTATAATTACACTTACCTTGAAGACTTGTTACATTGATATAAAAATATATAGGCAAAAATAAGGTTTAGTTAGCATTGCATTACAGTAAGACCTTGTTTAGTGTGGTAGATGCATTCCTGAAGATAGGAGCACTAAATGTAATAGCTATATGAGGTCATTTAACACATAATAGATAGAGAAACGGAATATGCAACCAAAAATAAACAATTTTACTTTAATTTTAAACTGTAATAATAGTAATTTGAATTTTATACGATGTTTTATATTAAACAAACATTTGCACACATATATATTAAGTGTATATTTGTGATGAAGGTCCTGGTTCTTCTGATATTTTTTATTTTTTGGCGAATAAATCATCTTGAGTCATTTGTCATTTTCTTTTCTTTCATTAAGCAGTTGATCACATCTATAACTCCTCTTCTTGCTTTTGCTCTCCTGCCAAAATTTATGTCATTTGCTACAATTGAATTTACTATTTGGTTATTATTTCCAAAATTTTTTCAAGTTGTAATTTCTTTTGGTTCATCATCTTCAGAACCTCTATTTTTTCCTTCTTCAATTTATTGTTCTGCCAGTTCCTGAAGGTCGTCATTGGTAAGGCCTTCACCAGAAGTAGCTTCTCAATATCCTGTCATCTACATCTCCTAGTCCTGCTGTTTTGACTAGATTGACAATTTGACCAACAATAAGCTCTTTTCAATGATAATCCTGGGACACCTCTGGCCATATCTTCTTCCACACTCCATTAATTCACCTCTTAGTTAATTCTTGCTAAGTGACGTCAATATTGGCTATGTCATCCAGGATGTTATATTTTTTTTCCAAAATTGTCTCTTTATCTCCAACTTCTGTTTTATCAATAAATGGTTGAAATATGAGCCTCCCCCCCCAACCCACAGACCCACGTCTGTGATATCACCTTTGGCATGCAATCAGTAAATGTTTTCAACACACTCTATAGCAAATCAGTGTTAATCAAGGTAGCATTAAGCAAGGTCTTACTGTATGTTTATTTTTAGACATCAGTGTGATTTTTTACCAGACATGAAAAGATACTAAGTCTCATCTACTTATTCAAAGAAGAAAGTTAAAATATAAAAACCAAAGTATACATGTACCAACTATGGGCAGACTGCACGACAGTGCATAAATATACAAGTACAATGAAATTCTCAATTTGCTTGATAATAATAAATTATGTATATTTTTACCTTTTTAAAAATTAGGGTCTCATCTGATTGTACTGACATATAAATTATTTATTACCAGTCTGTGTTTTATATCCTTCAGGTTAACTTGTTTTCAGTTAATATGCTCCTAGCAGAGTTTAACCTGAACAATGCCATTTTACCTTCCTTCCGCTTTGAACCAGCCATGTTATTACCATACATGACTAATGCAATGATATTCCAAATAGTTTGTGAAGTCATCTTTGTTCTTTATATCATTGGATTTATTGTGAAAGAACTTTTGCAGGTTATCAAGTAAGTTAAGAAAGTTATATTTTTTTTGTAAAACACTTAAATGAGTCCATCATTAATGAGTCCATATAAAATATACTAATACTGCAAGATATGTTCTTTTTAATTAATTATTTTAGTACATGATATGCATGATACAGTAAGGACTCCATTCTGGACAGCCGAGTAAATAAATAATTTCCCAAAACATGCATTAGGTTTCAGCATTCTGCTCAGTAGATAATATTGTAAGGGAAAAACTTTGAATGAATTTAAAAATTGTAAAGAATACACTAATTAGTTATATACTTTGTTTCCCCAAAATAAACCTTGCAATGAATTTTTGCAGATTTTAGCAGTATATGCCTTACCAATCAATATAACTTTTTGAGAATATACTGCATTTAATCATTTAAATCTGTTTTTTATGTGTGTAATTTAGTTTAGAAAATATCTCTTTTGTTGAACTATAATATGATTTCTTTGATACATCATTTTTGGTTTTATTTCTCATCTTTTGATCTAGACTGAGAAAAGCTACTTTTAATGTTTTGGAACTGGGTAGAGATCTCAATAATTTCTTTTCACTGGCAGCCATCAGCATTTATTTTTATAGACTGTTTGAAACTAACAGTTTAACTAATAAAGTAAAAGTAAGTATTTTTTTAAATATAAAATTTTGCTTTTAAAAAAAATGTTTATTGCATTCCCAATAAAAATTGTGTAAATAAAATTTATCTGTACTGATAATTTGATTATTGAGCTGTATACAATTGGTTGACGCATTTCTATCGTGTTGTGATGTCATAATTTGTGTCTTATGCAAACTTGTCGATAAAAGAGTCTCACTAATTTCAAAACCAACACAACACCAATTTGGTTCACAAGACTGCAATGAAGCTTTCATTTTTTATATCTTTCAGTCTGTATTTAACAACATTAATGATAACTTCTCCTAAATGGTGTCATACTTTATTGATGTTATTGCTGTTAAATCTTTGATGTGTCACTATTGTCTTTTTCATTCTCATGCCATAATGCATGTTATTTAATAATTCAATGGTTACATTTATTTATTTATTGTTATTATTTTAATCAGGCCTTCTAATATTTTAGTTTACTAATTGTCAAGTTTAAGATTTTACATTATAAATTGATTATCAAATATTTTTTGTTTATAAACTTTTTGTTAATAGATTTTTTCATATATATATATATGTTTCATTTATTGTCACACAATTAGTACTTAACAACAAAGATGGGCTACTGTTTTACCTATTACTGTACTCATACTTGCAACTTTGGTACTTGTACCTTGGGTACTTGTACTCAGTCTTGAATGTTGGGTATTTTGTACTCTGTCTTATTTTCAATTTTAAAAATCTGTGTACTTTTACTTGCACATTGGATACATGCACTCATACTTTTACGTGATATGGTCAATCTTTGGAACATCTCTAATTAACAATAATAATGTTATAATTATACTCATATTTAGGCTTCAGCATATTTTAGTCTTTAAATTATAAACTGAGTGCTTTCTAATGGTAAGACATTTGATATTTTGTAGGTTTTAAACCAGGAATACAAAATAATACATTTTCAGTCATACCTGAAGCATAGATAATACAATACACAATTCTGAGTCATTCATTTTAAAGTTGATGTTTTTTCCTAAAGTATTTTGTTACAAAAATTGAGTCATTAAAAGAAGAATTTGTGCCATTTTTAAAAGTTTGAATAGTTAATTTATGCTTTAACTTTACAGTTCTCCTATTGTTTTTATTTGTTATTTCTTTTTGTGCAAAAGTACCATTTAGTTAAAACCTTTCTGTATCAGTCTTTTTAAATTAGCAGTTAGTTGAGAATTTTATTAAATTTTAAAATTCTGAATCTATTTTGTAATAAGTATATATTTTGCAGGAAACAAATGGTAATGGATATGTTAAATTCCAGCATGTTGGTTACTGGAATGAAATGTTTTCTTACCTCATTGGATTTGTTGTCTTTTTGGCAACAATCAATATCTGAAACTCTTAAGATTCAACAGGAGGATCTCAATGCTATCTGATACACTGAAACACAGTGGAAAGCAATTGTTTCATTTTAGGTATAGTGGTTTTTTATTATATTCTCAATCCTGTAAAAAATAATTCAACACTATTACAAGTCTATTAATTCATACTATTAAAACCACTGAATTTTTAACTACAGCATCATCTTCTGGATTATCTTTTGGCTTTGCCCAGCTGTTTTTCATAACGCCCAGTTTGAGATGATCAATACACAACATTTATTCAGTCATCAATCTCACTGATTCTCATGCTTATGGGTAAATTTAGTATCTATATGAGTATGGTGGATCCTATTCTGTCTCAAGTAAGTCTGAATAAATCACACTTTGATTATATAATTAAATATTATACATGTATTAGTATATTTTAATTTCTGAATAGTTTATATTGATCAACATATTAATAACACACAATAGTTCATAGAGTAATGCATACATTTAAAACTCTAAAGTATGTTCCCATTGACAAGTTTACATTTTATGTATGTAGTTCATACAACATTTAGAACTATAAAATATGTTCCTATTGACAAGTTTACATTTTGGTGTGTGTAGTTCATACAACATTTAGAACTATAAAATATGTTTCTATTGACAGGTTTACATTTGGTGTATGTAGTTCATACAACATTTAGAACTATAAAATATGTTCCTATTGACAAGTTTACATTTTGGTGTATGTAGTTCATACAACATTTAGAACTATAAAATATGTTTCTATTGACAGGTTTACATTTTGGTGTATGTAGTTCATACAACATTTAGAACTATAAAATATGTTCCTATTGACAAGTTTACATTTTGGTGTGTAGTTCATACAACATTTAGAACTATAAAATATGTTTCTATTGACAAGTTTACATTTTGGTGTATGTAGTTCATACAACATTTAGAACTATAAAATATGTTCCTATTGACAAGTTTACATTTTTGTATGTAGTTCATACAACATTTAGAACTATAAAATATGTTTCTATTGACAGGTTTACATTTTGGTATATGTTATTTGGCTTTCATTCATCCTGCTGAACATGTTTGTCTCCATTTTGACTGACACCTTCTCAGCTGTTAGAGAAGATGTACAGAAACAAAGTAATGAATATGAAATTGTTGACTTTATGTTGGGAAGGCTAAAGAAATGGACTGGTCTTGATCATCACCAATAACTATTGATCCAAATGTTAATAAAAATCTAGATGCTAGTTGTGACTTTGGTATAAAGGTATTTATGCAATCATATGATACATTTATCTTTTTTATTTTTAAATAAATTATTAACTCTATTTTGTATTCAAAGATGACACAAAAGTTGATTACTAAATGAATTGTTGGCTGATGCTCTTGGTTTTAAAATAATGGACCATTATCCTATTTTGTATTTAAAGATGACATAAAAGTTGATTACTAAATGAATTGTTGGCTGATGCTCTTGTTTTTAAATAATGGACCATGATCTCTATTTTGTATTCAGAGATGACATAAAAGTTGATTACTAAATGAATTGTTGGCTGATGCTCTTGGTTTTTAAATAATGGACCATTAACTCTATTTGTATTCAAAGATGACATAAAAGTTGATTACTAAATGAATTGTTGGCTGATGCTCTTGGTTTTTAAATAATGGATCATTAACTCTATTTGTATTCAAAGATGACAAAAAAGTTGATTACTAAATGAATTGTTGGCTGATGCTTTTGGTTTTAAATAATGGACCATTATCTCTATTTTGTATTCAAAGATGACATAAAAGTTGATTACTAAATGAATTGTTGGCTGATGCTCTTGGTTTTAAATAATGGACCATTATCTCTATTTTGTATTCAAAGATGACATAAAAGTTGATTACTAAATGAATTGTTGGCTGATGCCTGGTTTTAAAATAATGGACCATTATCTCTATTTGTATTCAAAGATGACATAAAAGTTTATTACTAAATGAATTGTTGGCTGATTTTTTTTTAAATAATGGACCATTATCTATTTTGTATTCAAAGATGACATAAAAGTTGATTACTATATGAATTGTTGGCTGATGCTCTTGGTTTTTAAATAATGGAGCATTATCTCTATTTTGTATTCAAAGATGACATAAAAGTTTATTACTAAATGAATTGTTGGCTGATGCTCTTGGTTTTTAAATAATGGACCATTATCTCTATTTTGTATTCAAAGATGACATAAAAGTTGATTACTAAATGAATTGTTGGCTGATGCTCTTGGTTTTTAAATAATGGACCATTAACTCTATTTGTATTCAAAGATGACATAAAAGTTTATTACTAAATGAATTGTTGGCTGATGCTCTTTAAATAATGGACCATTATCTCTATTTTGTATTCAAAGATGACATAAAAGTTGATTACTAAATGAATTGTTGGCTGATGCTCTTGGTTTTTAAATAATGGACCATTATCTCTATTTTGTATTCAAAGATGACATAAAAGTTGATTACTAAATGAATTGTTGGCTGATGCTCTTGGTTTTTAAATAATGGACCATTAACTCTATTTGTATTCAAAGATGACATAAAAGTTTATTACTAAATGAATTGTTGGCTGATGCTCTTGGTTTTAAATAATGGACCATTATCTCTATTTTGTATTCAAAGATGACATAAAAGTTGATTACTAAATGAATTGTTGGCTGATGCTCTTGGTTTTTAAATAATGGACCATTATCTCTATTTTGTATTCAAAGATGACATAAAAGTTGATTACTAAATGAATTGTTGGCTGATGCTCTTGGTTTTTAAATAATGGACCATTAACTCTATTTTGTATTCAAAGATGACATAAAAGTTTATTACTAAATGAATTGTTGGCTGATGCTCTTGGTTTTTAAATAATGGACCATTATCTCTATTTTGTATTCAAAGATGACATAAAAGTTGATTACTAAATGAATTGTTGGCTGATGCTCTTGGTTTTTAAATAATGGACCATTATCTCTATTTTGTATTCAAAGATGACATAAAAGTTGATTACTAAATGAATTGTTGGCTGATGCTCTTGGTTTTAAAATAATGGACCATTATCTCTATTTTGTATTCAAAGATGACATAAAAGTTGATTACTAAATGAATTGTTGGCTGATGCTCTTGGTTTTTAAATAATGGACCATTAACTCTATTTGTATTCAATGATGACATAAAAGTTTATTACTAAATGAATTGTTGGCTGATGCTCTTGGTTTTTAAATAATGGACCATTATCTCTATTTTGTATTCAAAGATGACATAAAAGGATTACTAAATGAATTGTTGGCTGATGCTCTTGGTTTTTAAATAATGGACCATTATCTCTATTTTGTATTCAAAGATGACAAAAAAGTTGATTACTAAATGAATTGTTGGCTGATGCTCTTGGTTTTTAAATAATGGACCATTATCTCTATTTTGTATTCAAAGATGACATAAAAGTTGATTACTAAATGAATTGTTGGCTGATGCTCTTGGTTTTTAAATAATGGACCATTAACTCTATTTGTATTCAATGATGACATAAAAGTTGATTACTAAATGAATTGTTGGCTGATGCTCTTGGTTTTTAAATAATGGACCATTATCTCTATTTTGTATTCAAAGATGACATAAAAGTTTATTACTAAATGAATTGTTGGCTGATGCTCTTGGTTTTTAAATAATGGACCATTATCTCTATTTTGTATTCAAAGATGACATAAAAGTTGATTACTATATGAATTGTTGGCTGATGCTCTTGGTTTTTAAATAATGGAGCATTATCTCTATTTTGTATTCAAAGATGACATAAAAGTTTATTACTAAATGAATTGTTGGCTGATGCTCTTGGTTTTTAAATAATGGACCATTATCTCTATTTTGTATTCAAAGATGACATAAAAGTTGATTACTAAATGAATTGTTGGCTGATGCTCTTGGTTTTTAAATAATGGACCATTAACTCTATTTGTATTCAAAGATGACATAAAAGTTTATTACTAAATGAATTGTTGGCTGATGCTCTTGGTTTTTAAATAATGGACCATTATCTCTATTTTGTATTCAAAGATGACATAAAAGTTGATTACTAAATGAATTGTTGGCTGATGCTCTTGGTTTTTAAATAATGGACCATTATCTCTATTTTGTATTCAAAGATGACATAAAAGTTGATTACTAAATGAATTGTTGGCTGATGCTCTTGGTTTTTAAATAATGGACCATTAACTCTATTTTGTATTCAAAGATGACATAAAGTTTATTACTAAATGAATTGTTGGCTGATGCTCTTGGTTTTTAAATAATGGACCATTATCTCTATTTTGTATTCAAAGATGACATAGAAGTTTATTACTAAATGAATTGTTGGCTGATACTTTTGGTTTTTAAATAATGGACCATTATCTCTATTTTGTATTCAAAGATGACATAAAAGTTGATTACTAAATGAATTGTTGGCTGATGCTCTTGGTTTTAAAATAATGGACCATTATCTCTATTTTGTATTCAAAGATGACATAAAAGTTGATTACTAAATGAATTGTTGGCTGATGCTCTTGGTTTTTAAATAATGGACCATTAACTCTATTTGTATTCAATGATGACATAAAAGTTTATTACTAAATGAATTGTTGGCTGATGCTCTTGGTTTTTAAATAATGGACCATTATCTCTATTTTGTATTCAAAGATGACATAAAAGTTGATTACTAAATGAATTGTTGGCTGATGCTCTTGGTTTTTAAATAATGGACCATTATCTATTTTGTATTCAAAGATGACAAAAAAGTTGATTACTAAATGAATTGTTGGCTGATGCTCTTGGTTTTTAAATAATGGACCATTATCTCTATTTTGTATTCAAAGATGACATAAAAGTTGATTACTAAATGAATTGTTGGCTGATGCTCTTGGTTTTTAAATAATGGACCATTAACTCTATTTGTATTCAATGATGACATAAAAGTTGATTACTAAATGAATTGTTGGCTGATGCTCTTGGTTTTTAAATAATGGACCATTATCTCTATTTTGTATTCAAAGATGACATAAAAGTTTATTACTAAATGAATTGTTGGCTGATGCTCTTGGTTTTTAAATAATGGACCATTAACTCTATTTGTATTCAAAGATGACATAAAAGTTGATTACTATATGAATTGTTGGCTGATGCTCTTGGTTTTTAAATAATGGAGCATTATCTCTATTTTGTATTCAAAGATGACATAAAAGTTTATTACTAAATGAATTGTTGGCTGATGCTCTTGGTTTTTAAATAATGGACCATTATCTCTATTTTGTATTCAAAGATGACATAAAAGTTGATTACTAAATGAATTGTTGGCTGATGCTCTTGGTTTTAATAATGGACCATTATCTCTATTTTGTATTCAGAGATGACATAAAAGTTGATTACTAAATGAATTGTTGGCTGATGCTCTTGGTTTTTAAATAATGGACCATTAACTCTATTTGTATTCAAAGATGACATAAAAGTTGATTACTAAATGAATTGTTGGCTGATGCTCTTGGTTTTTAAATAATGGACCATTAACACTATTTCTATTCAAAGATGACATAAAAGTTGACTACTAAATGAATTGTTGGCTGATGCTCTTGGTTTTTAAATAATGGACCATTATCTCTATTTTGTATTCAAAGATGACATAAAAGTTGATTACTAAATGAATTGTTGGCTGATGCTCTTGGTTTTTAAATAATGGACCATTATCTCTATTTTGTATTCAAAGATGACATAAAAGTTGATTACTAAATGAATTGTTGGCTGATGCTCTTGGTTTTTAAATAATGGACCATTAACTCTATTTGTATTCAATGATGACATAAAAGTTTATTACTAAATGAATTGTTGGCTGATGCTCTTGGTTTTTAAATAATGGACCAATAACTCTATTTTGTATTCAAAGATGACATAAAAGTTGATTACTAAATGAATTGTTGGCTGATGCTCTTGGTTTTTAAATAATGGACCATTATCTCTATTTTGTATTCAAAGATGACATAAAAGTTGATTACTAAATGAATTGTTGGCTGATGCTCTTGGTTTTTAAATAATGGACCATTAACTCTATTTGTATTCAATGATGACATAAAAGTTTATTACTAAATGAATTGTTGGCTGATGCTCTTGGTTTTTAAATAATGGACCATTATCTCTATTTTGTATTCAAAGATGACATAAAAGTTGATTACTAAATGAATTGTTGGCTGATGCTCTTGGTTTTTAAATAATGGACCATTATCTCTATTTTGTATTCAAAGATAACATAAAGTTGATTACTAAATGAATTGTTGGCTGATGCTCTTGGTTTTTAAATAATGGACCATTATCTCTATTTTGTATTCAAAGATGACATAAAAGTTGATTACTAAATGAATTGTTGGCTGATACACTTTGTTTTTAAAAATGGACCAATAACTCTATTTGTATTCAAAGATGACATAAAAGTTGATTACTAAATGAATTGTTGCTGATGCTCTTGGTTTTAATAATGGACCATTATTCTCTATTTTGTATTCAAAGATGACATAAAAGTTGATTACTAAATGAATTGTTGGCTGATGCTTTTTTTAAATAATGGACCATTATCTCTATTTTGTATTCAAAGATGACATAAAAGTTGATTACTAAATGAATTGTTGGCTGATGCTCTTGGTTTTTAAATAATGGACCATTATCTCTATTTTGTATTCAAAGATGACATAAAAGCGATTAATATATGAATTGTTGGCTGATGCTTTGGTTTTTTTAAATAATGGACCATTATCTCTATTTTGTATTCAAAGATGACATAAAAGTTTATTACTAAATGAATTGTTGGCTGATGCTCTTGGTTTTTAAATAATGGACCATTATCTCTATTTTTGTATTCAAAGATGACATTAAAGTTGATTACTATATGAATTGTTGGCTGATGCTCTTGGTTTTTAAATAATGGACCATTATCTCTATTTTGTATTCAAAGATGACATAAAAGTTTATTACTAAATGAATTGTTGGCTGATGCTCTTGGTTTTTAAATAATGGACCATTATCTCTATTTTGTATTCAAAGATGACATAAAAGTTGATTACTAAATGAATTGTTGGCTGATGCTCTTGGTTTTTAAATAATGGACCATTAACTCTATTTGTATTCAAAGATGACATAAAAGTTTATTACTAAATGAATTGTTGGCTGGTTTTTAAAAATGGACCATTATCTCTATTTTGTATTTAAAGATGACATAAAAGTTGATTACTAAATGAATTGTTGGCTGATGCTCTTAGTTTTTAAATAATGGACCATTATCTCTATTTTGTATTCAGAGATGACATAAAAGTTGATTACTAAATGAATTGTTGGCTGATGCTCTTGGTTTTTAAATAATGGACCATTAACTCTATTTGTATTCAAAGATGACATAAAAGTTGATTACTAAATGAATTGTTGGCTGATGCTCTTGGTTTTTAAATAATGGATCATTAACTCTATTTGTATTCAAAGATGACATATAAAAGTTGATTACTAAATGAATTGTTGGCTGATGCTCTTGGTTTTTAAATAATGGACCATTATCTCTATTTTGTATTCAAAGATGACATAAAAGTTGATTACTAAATGAATTGTTGGCTGATGCTCTTGGTTTTTAAATAATGGACCATTATCTCTATTTTGTATTCAAAGATGACATAAAAGTTGATTACTAAATGAATTGTTGGCTGATGCTCTTGGTTTTTAAATAATGGACCATTAACTCTATTTGTATTCAATGATGACATAAAAGTTGATTACTAAATGAATTGTTGGCTGATACTCTTGGTTTTTAAATAATGGACCATTATCTCTATTTTGTATTCAAAGATGACATAGAAGTTTATTACTAAATGAATTGTTGGCTGATACTCTTGGTTTTTAAATAATGGACCATTATCTCTATTTTGTATTCAAAGATGACATAGAAGTTTATTACTAAATGAATTGTTGGCTGATACTCTTGGTTTTTAAATAATGGACCATTATCTCTATTTTGTATTCAAAGATGACATAGAAGTTTATTACTAAATGAATTGTTGGCTGATACTCTTGGTTTTTAAATAATGGACCATTATCTCTATTTTGTATTCAAAGATGACATAGAAGTTTATTACTAAATGAATTGTTGGCTGATACTCTTGGTTTTAAATAATGGACCATTATCTCTATTTTGTATTCAAAGATGACATAGAAGTTTATTACTAAATGAATTGTTGGCTGATACTCTTGGTTTTTAAATAATGGACCATTATCTCTATTTTGTATTCAAAGATGACATAAAAGCTGATTAGTAAATGAATTGTTAGCTGATGCTGTTGGGTTTTAAATAATGGACCATTATCTCTATTTTGTATTCAAAGATGACATAGAAGTTTATTACTAAATGAATTGTTGGCTGGATACTTTAAATAATGGACCATTATCTCTATTTTGTATTCAAAGATGACATAAAATTTGATTACTAAATGAATTGTTGGCTGATACTCTTGGTTTTTAAATAATGGACCATTATCTCTATTTTGTATTCAAAGATGACATAGAAGTTTATTACTAAATGAATTGTTGGCTGATGCTCTTGGTTTTTAAATAATGGACCATTATCTCTATTTTGTATTCAAAGATGACATAGAAGTTTATTACTAAATGAATTGTTGGCTGATACTCTTGGTTTTTAAATAATGGACCATTATCTCTATTTTGTATTCAAAGATGACATAGAAGTTTATTACTAAATGAATTGTTGGCTGATACTCTTGGTTTTTAAATAATGGACCATTATCTCTATTTTGTATTCAAAGATGACATAAAAGTTGATTAGTAAATGAATTGTTAGCTGATGCTCTTGGTTTTTAAATAATGGACCATTATCTCTATTTTGTATTCAAAGATGACATAGAAGTTTATTACTAAATGAATTGTTGGCTGATACTCTTGGTTTTTAAATAATGGACCATTATCTCTATTTTGTATTCAAAGATGACATAAAAGATGATTACTAAATGAATTGTTGGCTGATACTCTTGGTTTTTAAATAATGGACAATTATCTCTATTTTGTATTCAAAGATGACATAGAAGTTTATTACTAAATGAATTGTTGGCTGATACTCTTGGTTTTTAAATAATGGACCATTATCTCTATTTTGTATTCAAAGATGACATAAAAGTTGATTAGTAAATGAATTGTTAGCTGATGCTGTTGGGTTTTAAATAATGGACCATTATCTCTATTTTGAATTCAAAGATGACAAAGAAGTTTATTACTAAATGAATTGTTGGCTGATACTCTTGGTTTTTAAATAATGGACCATTATCTCTATTTTGTATTCAAAGATGACATAAAAGTTGATTACTAAATGAATTGTTGGCTGATACTCTTGGTTTTTAAATAATGGACCATTATCTCTATTTTGTATTCAAAGATGACATAGAAGTTTATTACTAAATGAATTGTTGGCTGATACTCTTGGTTTTTAAATAATGGACCATTATCTCTATTTTGTATTCAAAGATGACATAGACGTTTATTACTAAATGAATTGTTGGCTGATACTCTTGGTTTTTAAATAATGGACCATTATCTCTATTTTGTATTCAAAGATGACATAAAAGTTGATTACTAAATGAATTGTTGGCTGATACTCTTGGTTTTTAAATAATGGACCATTATCTCTATTTTGTATTCAAAGATGACATAAAAGTTGATTACTAAATGAATTGTTGGCTGATACTCTTGGTTTTTAAATAATGGACCATTATCTCTATTTTGTATTCAAAGATGACATAAAAGTTGATTAGTAAATGAATTGTTAGCTGATGCTCTTGGGTTTTAAATAATGGACCATTATCTCTATTTTGAATTCAAAGATGACAAAGAAGTTTATTACTAAATGAATTGTTGGCTGATACTCTTGGTTTTTAAATAATGGACCATTATCTCTATTTTGTATTCAAAGATGACATAAAAGTTGATTACTAAATGAATTGTTGGCTGATACTCTTGGTTTTTAAATAATGGACCATTATCTCTATTTTGTATTCAAAGATGACATAGAAGTTTATTACTAAATGAATTGTTGGCTGATACTCTTGGTTTTTAAATAATGGACCATTATCTCTATTTTGTATTCAAAGATGACATAGAAGTTTATTACTAAATGAATTGTTGGCTGATACTCTTGGTTTTTAAATAATGGACCATTATCTCTATTTTGTATTCAAAGATGACATAAAAGTTGATTAGTAAATGAATTGTTAGCTGATGCTGTTGGGTTTTAAATAATGGACCATTATCTCTATTTTGAATTCAAAGATGACAAAGAAGTTTATTACTAAATGAATTGTTGGCTGATACTTGGTTTTTAAATAATGGACCATTATCTCTATTTTGTATTCAAAGATGACATAAAAGTTGATTACTAAATGAATTGTTGGCTGATACTCTTGGTTTTTAAATAATGGACCATTATCTCTATTTTGTATTCAAAGATGACATAGAAGTTTATTACTAAATGAATTGTTGGCTGATACTCTTGGTTTTTAAATAATGGACCATTATCTCTATTTTGTATTCAAAGATGACATAGACGTTTATTACTAAATGAATTGTTGGCTGATACTCTTGGTTTTTAAATAATGGACCATTATCTCTATTTTGTATTCAAAGATGACATAAAAGTTGATTACTAAATGAATTGTTGGCTGATACTCTTGGTTTTTAAATAATGGACCATTATCTCTATTTTGTATTCAAAGATGACATAAAAGTTGATTACTAAATGAATTGTTGGCTGATACTCTTGGTTTTTAAATAATGGACCATTATCTCTATTTTGTATTCAAAGATGACATAAAAGTTGATTACTAAATGAATTGTTGGCTGATATTGGTTTTTAAATAATGGACCATTATCTCTATTTTGTATTCAAAGATGACATAAAAGTTGATTACTAAATGAATTGTTGGCTGATACTCTTGGTTTTTAAATAATGGACCATTATCTCTATTTTGTATTCAAAGATGACATAAAAGTTGATTACTAAATGAATTGTTGGCTGATACTCTTGGTTTTTAAATAATGGACCATTATCTCTATTTTGTATTCAAAGATGACATAAAAGTTGATTACTAAATGAATTGTTGGCTGATACTCTTGGTTTTTAAATAATGGACCATTATCTCTATTTTGTATTCAAAGATGACATAAAAGTTTATTACTAAATGAATTGTTGGCTGATACTCTTGGTTTTTAAATAATGGACCATTATCTCTATTTTGTATTCAAAGATGACATAAAAGTTGATTAGTAAATGAATTGTTGGCTGATACTCTTGGTTTTTAAATAATGGACCATTATCTCTATTTTGTATTCAAAGATGACATAAAAGTTGATTACTAAATGAATTGTTGGCTGATACACTTGGTTTTTAAATAATGGACCATTATCTCTATTTTGTATTCAAAGATGACATAAAAGATTAGTAAATGAATTGTTGGCTGATACTCTTGGTTTTTAAATAATGGACCATTATCTCTATTTTGTATTCAAAGATGACATAAAAGTTGATTACTAAATGAATTGTTGGCTGATACTCTTGGTTTTTAAATAATGGACCATTATCTCTATTTTGTATTCAAAGATGACATAAAAGTTGATTACTAAATGAATTGTTGGCTGATACTCTTGGTTTTTAAATAATGGACCATTATCTCTATTTTGTATTCAAAGATGACATAGAAGTTTATTACTAAATGAATTGTTGGCTGATACTCTTGGTTTTTAAATAATGGACCATTATCTCTATTTTGTATTCAAAGATGACATAGAAGTTTATTACTAAATGAATTGTTGGCTGATACTCTTGGTTTTTAAATAATGGACCATTATCTCTATTTTGTATTCAAAGATGACATAGAAGTTTATTACTAAATGAATTGTTGGCTGATACTCTTGGTTTTTAAATAATGGACCATTATCTCTATTTTGTATTCAAAGATGACATAGAAGTTTATTACTAAATGAATTGTTGGCTGATACTCTTGGTTTTTAAATAATGGACCATTATCTCTATTTTGTATTCAAAGATGACATAAAAGTTGATTAGTAAATGAATTGTTGGCTGATACTCTTGGTTTTTAAATAATGGACCATTATCTCTATTTTGTATTCAAAGATGACATAAAAGTTGATTACTAAATGAATTGTTGGCTGATAATTTTGTTTTTAAATAATGGACCATTATCTCTATTTTGTATTCAAAGATGACATAAAAGTTGATTACTAAATGAATTGTTGGCTGATACACTTGGTTTTTAAATAATGGACCATTATCTCTATTTTGTATTCAAAGATGACATAAAAGATTAGTAAATGAATTGTTGGCTGATACTCTTGGTTTTTAAATAATGGACCATTATCTCTATTTTGTATTCAAAGATGACATAAAAGTTGATTACTAAATGAATTGTTGGCTGATACACTTGGTTTTTAAATAATGGACCATTATCTCTATTTTGTATTCAAAGATGACAAGTTGATTAGTAAATGAATTGTTGGCTGATACTCTTGGTTTTTAAATAATGGACCATTATCTCTATTTTGTATTCAAAGATGATATAAAAGTTGATTACTAAATGAATTGTTGGCTGATACTCTTGGTTTTTAAATAATGGACCATTATCTCTATTTTGTATTCAAAGATGACATAAAAGTTGATTACTAAATGAATTGTTGGCTGATACTCTTGGTTTTTAAATAATGGACCATTATCTCTATTTTGTATTCAAAGATGACATAGAAGTTTATTACTAAATGAATTGTTGGCTGATACTCTTGGTTTTTAAATAATGGACCATTATCTCTATTTTGTATTCAAAGATGACATAGAAGTTTATTACTAAATGAATTGTTGGCTGATACTCTTGGTTTTTAAATAATGGACCATTATCTCTATTTTGTATTCAAAGATGACATAGAAGTTTATTACTAAATGAATTGTTGGCTGATACTCTTGGTTTTTAAATAATGGACCATTATCTCTATTTTGTATTCAAAGATGACATAGAAGTTTATTACTAAATGAATTGTTGGCTGATATTTGTTTTTAAATAATGGACCATTATCTCTATTTTGTATTCAAAGATGACATAGAAGTTTATTACTAAATGAATTGTTGGCTGATACTTTGGTTTTTAAATAATGGACCATTATCTCTATTTTGTATTCAAAGATGACATAAAAGTTGATTACTAAATGAATTGTTGGCTGATACTCTTGGTTTTTAAATAATGGACCATTATCTCTATTTTGTATTCAAAGATGACATAGAAGTTTATTACTAAATGAATTGTTGGCTGATACTCTTGGTTTTTAAATAATGGACCATTATCTCTATTTTGTATTCAAAGATGACATAGAAGTTTATTACTAAATGAATTGTTGGCTGATACTCTTGGTTTTTAAATAATGGACCATTATCTCTATTTTGTATTCAAAGATGACATAAAAGTTGATTAGTAAATGAATTGTTGGCTGATACTCTTGGTTTTTAAATAATGGACCATTATCTCTATTTTGTATTCAAAGATGACATAAAAGTTGATTACTAAATGAATTGTTGGCTGATACTCTTGGTTTTTAAATAATGGACCATTATCTCTATTTTGTATTCAAAGATGACATAAAAGATTACTAAATGAATTGTTGGCTGATACACTTGGTTTTTAAATAATGGACCATTATCTCTATTTTGTATTCAAAGATGACATAAAAGTTGATTAGTAAATGAATTGTTGGCTGATACTCTTGGTTTTTAAATAATGGACCATTATCTCTATTTTGTATTCAAAGATGACATATAAAGTTGATTACTAAATGAATTGTTGGCTGATACACTTGGTTTTTAAATAATGGACCATCTCTATTTTGTATTCAAAGATGACATAAAAGTTGATTAGTAAATGAATTGTGGCTGATACTCTTGGTTTTTAAATAATGGACCATTATCTCTATTTTGTATTCAAAGATGACATAAAAGTTGATTACTAAATGAATTGTTGGCTGATACTCTTGGTTTTTAAATAATGGACCATTATCTCTATTTTGTATTCAAAGATGACATAAAAGTTGATTACTAAATGAATTGTTGGCTGATACTCTTGGTTTTTAAATAATGGACCATTATCTCTATTTTGTATTCAAAGATGACATAGAAGTTTATTACTAAATGAATTGTTGGCTGATACTCTTGGTTTTTAAATAATGGACCATTATCTCTATTTTGTATTCAAAGATGACATAAAAGTTTATTACTAAATGAATTGTTGGCTGATACAATTGGTTTTTAAATAATGGACCATTATCTCTATTTTGTATTCAAAGATGACATAAAAGTTGATTAGTAAATGAATTGTTGGCTGATACTCTTGGTTTTTAAATAATGGACCATTATCTCTATTTTGTATTCAAAGATGACATAAAAGTTGATTACTAAATGAATTGTTGGCTGATATCTTGGTTTTTAAATAATGGACCATCTCTATTTTGTATTCAAAGATGACATAAAAAGTTGATTACTAAATGAATTGTTGGCTGATACTCTTGGTTTTTAAATAATGGACCATTATCTCTATTTTGTATTCAAAGATGACATAGAAGTTACTAAATGAATTGTTGGCTGATACTCTTGGTTTTTAAATAATGGACCATTATCTCTATTTTGTATTCAAAGATGACATAGAAGTTTATTACTAAATGAATTGTTGGCTGATACTCTTGGTTTTTAAATAATGGACCATTAACTCTATTTTGTATTCAAAGATGACATGAAGTTTATTACTAAATGAATTGTTGGCTGATACTCTTGGTTTTTAAATAATGGACCATTATCTCTATTTTGTATTCAAAGATGACATAGAAGTTTATTACTAAATGAATTGTTGGCTGATACTCTTGGTTTTTAAATAATGGACCATTATCTCTATTTTGTATTCAAAGATGACATAGAAGTTTATTACTAAATGAATTGTTGGCTGATACTCTTGGTTTTTAAATAATGGACCATTATCTCTATTTTGTATTCAAAGATGACATAGAAGTTATTACTAAATGAATTGTTGGCTGATACTCTTGGTTTTTAAATAATGGACCATTATCTCTATTTTGTATTCAAAGATGACATAGAAGTTTATTACTAAATGAATTGTTGGCTGATACTCTTGGTTTTTAAATAATGGACCATTATCTCTATTTTGTATTCAAAGATGACATAGAAGTTTATTACTAAATGAATTGTTGGCTGATACTCTTTTTTAAATAATGGACCATTATCTCTATTTTGTATTCAAAGATGACATAGAAGTTTATTACTAAATGAATTGTTGGCTGATACTCTTGGTTTTTAAATAATGGACCATTATCTCTATTTTGTATTCAAAGATGACATAGAAGTTTATTACTAAATGAATTGTTGGCTGATACTCTTGGTTTTTAAATAATGGACCATTATCTCTATTTTGTATTCAAAGATGACATAGAAGTTTATTACTAAATGAATTGTTGGCTGATACTCTTGGTTTTTAAATAATGGACCATTATCTCTATTTTGTATTCAAAGATGACATAGAAGTTTATTACTAAATGAATTGTTGGCTGATACTCTTGGTTTTTAAATAATGGACCATTATCTCTATTTTGTATTCAAAGATGACATAGAAGTTTATTACTAAATGAATTGTTGGCTGATACTCTTGGTTTTTAAATAATGGACCATCTCTATTTTGTATTCAAAGATGACATAGAAGTTTATTACTAAATGAATTGTTGGCTGATACTCTTGGTTTTTAAATAATGGACCATTATCTCTATTTTGTATTCAAAGATGACATAGAAGTTTATTACTAAATGAATTGTTGGCTGATACTCTTGGTTTTTAAATAATGGACCATTATCTCTATTTTGTATTCAAAGATGACATAAAAGTTGATTACTAAATGAATTGTTGGCTGATACTCTTGGTTTTTAAATAATGGACCATTATCTCTATTTTGTATTCAAAGATGACATAGAAGTTTATTACTAAATGAATTGTTGGCTGATACTCTTGGTTTTTAAATAATGGACCATTATCTCTATTTTGTATTCAAAGATGACATAGAAGTTTATTACTAAATGAATTGTTGGCTGATACTCTTGGTTTTTAAATAATGGACCATTAACTCTATTTTGTATTCAAAGATGACATAGAAGTTTATTACTAAATGAATTGTTGGCTGATACTTTTTTTAAATAATGGACCATTATCTCTATTTTGTATTCAAAGATGACATAGAAGTTTATTACTAAATGAATTGTTGGCTGATACTCTTGGTTTTTAAATAATGGACCATTATCTCTATTTTGTATTCAAAGATGACATAGAAGTTTATTACTAAATGAATTGTTGGCTGATACTCTTGGTTTTTAAATAATGGACCATTAACTCTATTTTGTATTCAAAGATGACATAGAAGTTTATTACTAAATGAATTGTTGGCTGATACTCTTGGTTTTTAAATAATGGACCATTATCTCTATTTTGTATTCAAAGATGACATAGAAGTTTATTACTAAATGAATTGTTGGCTGATACTCTTGGTTTTTAAATAATGGACCATTATCTCTATTTTGTATTCAAAGATGACATAGAAGTTGATTACTAAATGAATTGTTGGCTGATACTCTTGGTTTTTAAATAATGGACCATTATCTCTATTTTGTATTCAAAGATGACATAAAAGTTGATTACTAAATGAATTGTTGGCTGATACTCTTGGTTTTTAAATAATGGACCATTATCTCTATTTTGTATTCAAAGATGACAAAAGTTTATTACTAAATGAATTGTTGGCTGATACTCTTGGTTTTTAAATAATGGACCATTATCTCTATTTTGTATTCAAAGATGACATAGAAGTTTATTACTAAATGAATTGTTGGCTGATACTCTTGGTTTTTAAATAATGGACCATTATCTCTATTTTGTATTCAAAGATGACATAGAAGTTTATTACTAAATGAATTGTTGGCTGATACTCTTGGTTTTAAATAATGGACCATTAACTCTATTTTGTATTCAAAGATGACATAAAAGTTTATTACTAAATGAATTGTTGGCTGATACTCTTGGTTTTTAAATAATGGACCATTATCTCTATTTTGTATTCAAAGATGACATAAAAGTTGATTACTAAATGAATTGTTGGCTGATACTCTTGGTTTTTAAATAATGGACCATTATCTCTATTTTGTATTCAAAGATGACATAGAAGTTTATTACTAAATGAATTGTTGGCTGATACTCTTGGTTTTTAAATAATGGATTTATTTTGTATTCAAAGATGACATAAAAGTTTATTACTAAATGAATTGTTGGCTGATACTCTTGGTTTTTAAATAATGGACCATTATCTCTATTTTGTATTCAAAGATGACATAAAAGTTGATTACTAAATGAATTGTTGGCTGATACTCTTGGTTTTTAAATAATGGACCATTATTCTATTTTGTATTCAAAGATGACATAGAAGTTTATTACTAAATGAATTGTTGGCTGATACTCTTGGTTTTTAAATAATGGACCATTATCTCTATTTTGTATTCAAAGATGACATAGAAGTTTATTACTAAATGAATTGTTGGCTGATACTTGGTTTTTAAATAATGGACCATTATCTCTATTTTGTATTCAAAGATGACATAAAAGTTGATTACTAAATGAATTGTTGGCTGATACTCTTGGTTTTTAAATAATGGACCATTATCTCTATTTTGTATTCAAAGATGACATAGAAGTTTATTACTAAATGAATTGTTGGCTGATACTCTTGGTTTTTAAATAATGGACCATTATCTCTATTTTGTATTCAAAGACATTACAGAAGTTTATTACTAAATGAATTGTTGGCTGATACTCTTGGTTTTTAAATAATGGACCATTATCTCTATTTTGTATTCAAAGATGACATAGAAGTTTATTACTAAATGAATTGTTGGCTGATACTCTTGGTTTTTAAATAATGGACCATTATCTCTATTTTGTATTCAAAGATGACATAGAAGTTTATTACTAAATGAATTGTTGGCTGATACTCTTGGTTTTTAAATAATGGACCATTATCTCTATTTTGTATTCAAAGATGACATAGAAGTTTATTACTAAATGAATTGTTGGCTGATACTCTTGGTTTTTAAATAATGGACCATTATCTCTATTTTGTATTCAAAGATGACATAGAAGTTTATTACTAAATGAATTGTTGGCTGATACTCTTGGTTTTTAAATAATGGACCATTATCTCTATTTTGTATTCAAAGATGACATAGAAGTTTATTACTAAATGAATTGTTGGCTGATACTCTTGGTTTTTAAATAATGGACCATTATCTCTATTTTGTATTCAAAGATGACATATAGAAGTTTATTACTAAATGAATTGTTGGCTGATACTCTTGGTTTTTAAATAATGGACCATTATCTCTATTTTGTATTCAAAGATGACATAGAAGTTTATTACTAAATGAATTGTTGGCTGATACTCTTGGTTTTTAAATAATGGACCATTATCTCTATTTTGTATTCAAAGATGACATAGAAGTTTATTACTAAATGAATTGTTGGCTGATACTCTTGGTTTTTAAATAATGGACCATTATCTCTATTTTGTATTCAAAGATGACATAGAAGTTTATTACTAAATGAATTGTTGGCTGATACTCTTGGTTTTTAAATAATGGACCATTATCTCTATTTTGTATTCAAAGATGACAGAAGTTTATTACTAAATGAATTGTTGGCTGATACTCTTGGTTTTTAAATAATGGACCATTATCTCTATTTTGTATTCAAAGATGACATAGAAGTTTATTACTAAATGAATTGTTGGCTGATACTCTTGGTTTTTAAATAATGGACCATTATCTCTATTTTGTATTCAAAGATGACATAGAAGTTTATTACTAAATGAATTGTTGGCTGATACTCTTGGTTTTTAAATAATGGACCATTATCTCTATTTTGTATTCAAAGATGACATAAAAGTTTATTACTAAATGAATTGTTGGCTGATACTTTGGTTTTTAAATAATGGACCATTATCTCTATTTTGTATTCAAAGATGACATAGAAGTTTATTACTAAATGAATTGTTGGCTGATACTCTTGGTTTTTAAATAATGGACCATTATCTCTATTTTGTATTCAAAGATGACATAGAAGTTTATTACTAAATGAATTGTTGGCTGATACTCTTGGTTTTTAAATAATGGACCATTATCTCTATTTTGTATTCAAAGATGACATAAAAGTTGATTACTAAATGAATTGTTGGCTGATACTCTTGGTTTTTAAATAATGGACCATTATCTCTATTTTGTATTCAAAGATGACATAAAAGTTTATTACTAAATGAATTGTTGGCTTATTACTCTTGGTTTTAAATAATGGACCATTATCTCTATTTTGTATTCAAAGATGACATAAAAGTTTATTACTAAATGAATTGTTGGCTGATACTCTTGGTTTTAAATAATGGACCATTATCTCTATTTTGTATTCAAAGATGACATAAAAGTTTATTACTAAATGAATTGTTGGCTGATACTCTTGGTTTTTAAATAATGGACCATTATCTCTATTTTGTATTCAAAGAAGATGACAAAAGTTGATTACTAAATGAATTGTTGGCTGATACTCTTGGTTTTTAAATAATGGACCATTATCTCTATTTTGTATTCAAAGATGACATAAAAGTTGATTACTAAATGAATTGTTGGCTGATACTCTTGGTTTTTAAATAATGGACCATTATCTCTATTTTGTATTCAAAGATGACATAAAAGTTGATTACTAAATGAATTGTTGGCTGATACTCTTGGTTTTTAAATAATGGACCATTATCTCTATTTTGTATTCAAAGATGACATAAAAGTTGATTACTAAATGAATTGTTGGCTGATACTCTTGGTTTTTAAATAATGGACCATTATCTCTATTTGTATTCAAAGATGACATAAAAGTTGATTACTAAATGAATTGTTGGCTGATACTCTTGGTTTTAAATAATGGACCATTATCTCTATTTTGTATTCAAAGATGACATAAAAGTTGATTACTAAATGAATTGTTGGCTGATACTCTTGGTTTTTAAATAATGGACCATTCTATTTTGTATTCAAAGATGACATAAAAGTTGATTACTGAATTGTTGGCTGATACTCTTGGTTTTAAATAATGGACCATTATCTCTATTTTGTATTCAAAGATGACATAAAAGTTGATTACTAAATGAATTGTTGGCTGATACTCTTGGTTTTTAAATAATGGACCATTATCTCTATTTTGTATTCAAAGATGACATAAAATGAATTGTTGGCTGATACTCTTGGTTTTTAAATAATGGACCATTATCTCTATTTTGTATTCAAAGATGACATAAAAGTTGATTACTAAATGAATTGTTGGCTGATACTCTTGGTTTTTAAATAATGGACCATTATCTCTATTTTGTATTCAAAGATGACATAAAAGTTGATTACTAAATGAATTGTTGGCTGATACTCTTGGTTTTTAAATAATGGACCATTATCTCTATTTTGTATTCAAAGATGACATAAAAGTTGATTACTAAATGAATTGTTGGCTGATACTCTTGGTTTTTAAATAATGGACCATTATCTCTATTTTGTATTCAAAGATGACATAAAAGTTGATTACTAAATGAATTGTTGGCTGATACTCTTGGTTTTTAAATAATGGACCATTATCTCTATTTTGTATTCAAAGATGACATAAAAGTTGATTACTAAATGAATTGTTGGCTGATACTCTTGGTTTTAAATAATGGACCATTATCTCTATTTTGTATTCAAAGATGACATAAAAGTTGATTACTAAATGAATTGTTGGCTGATACTCTTGGTTTTTAAATAATGGACCATTATCTCTATTTTGTATTCAAAGATGACATAAAAGTTGATTACTAAATGAATTGTTGGTTGATACTCTTGGTTTTTAAATAATGGACCATTATCTCTATTTTGTATTCAAAGATGACATAAAAGTTGATTACTAAATGAATTGTTGGCTGATACTTTGGTTTTTAAATAATGGACCATTATCTCTATTTTGTATTCAAAGATGACATAGAAGTTTATTACTAAATGAATTGTTGGCTGATACTCTTGGTTTTTAAATAATGGACCATTATCTCTATTTTGTATTCAAAGATGACATAAAAGTTGATTAGTAAATGAATTGTTGGCTGATACTCTTGGTTTTTAAATAATGGACCATTATCTCTATTTTGTATTCAAGATGACATAAAAGTTGATTACTAAATGAATTGTTGGCTGATACTCTTGGTTTTTAAAATAATGGACCATTATCTCTATTTTGTATTCAAAGATGACATAGAAGTTTATTACTAAATGAATTGTTGGCTGATACTCTTGGTTTTTAAATAATGGACCATTATCTCTATTTTGTATTCAAAGATGACATAGAAGTTTATTACTAAATGAATTGTTGGCTGATACTCTTGGTTTTAAATAATGGACCATTATCTCTATTTTGTATTCAAAGATGACATAGAAGTTTATTACTAAATGAATTGTTGGCTGATACTCTTGGTTTTTAAATAATGGACCATTATCTCTATTTTGTATTCAAAGATGACATAAAAGTTGATTAGTAAATGAATTGTTGGCTGATACTCTTGGTTTTTAAATAATGGACCATTAACTCTATTTTGTATTCAAAGATGACATAAAGTTTATTACTAAATGAATTGTTGGCTGATACTCTTATTTTAAATAATGGACCATTATCTCTATTTTGTATTCAAAGATGACATAAAAGTTGATTACTAAATGAATTGTTGGCTGATACACTTGGTTTTAAATAATGGACCATTATCTCTATTTTGTATTCAAAGATGACATAAAAGTTGATTAGTAAATGAATTGTTGGCTGATACTCTTGGTTTTTAAATAATGGACCATTATCTCTATTTTGTATTCAAAGATGACATAAAAGTTGATTACTAAATGAATTGTTGGCTGATACACTTGGTTTTTAAATAATGGACCATTATCTCTATTTTGTATTCAAAGATGACATAAAAGTTGATTAGTAAATGAATTGTTGGCTGATACTCTTGGTTTTTAAATAATGGACCATTATCTCTATTTTGTATTCAAAGATGACATAAAAGTTGATTACTAAATGAATTGTTGGCTGATACTCTTGGTTTTTAAATAATGGACCATTATCTCTATTTTGTATTCAAAGATGACATAAAAGTTGATTACTAAATGAATTGTTGGCTGATACTTGGTTTTTAAATAATGGACCATTATCTCTATTTTGTATTCAAAGATGACATAAAAGTTGATTACTAAATGAATTGTTGGCTGATACTCTTGGTTTTTAAATAATGGACCATTATCTCTATTTTGTATTCAAAGATGACATAAAAGTTGATTACTAAATGAATTGTTGGCTGATACTCTTGGTTTTTAAATAATGGACCATTATCTCTATTTTGTATTCAAAGATGACATAAAAGCTTGATTACTAAATGAATTGTTGGCTGATACTCTTGGTTTTTAAATAATGGACCATTATCTCTATTTTGTATTCAAAGATGACATAAAAGTTGATTACTAAATGAATTGTTGGCTGATACTCTTGGTTTTTAAATAATGGACCATTATCTCTATTTTGTATTCAAAGATGACATAAAAGTTGATTACTAAATGAATTGTTGGCTGATACTTCTTGGTTTTTAAATAATGGACCATTATCTCTATTTTGTATTCAAAGATGACATAAAAGTTGATTACTAAATGAATTGTTGGCTGATACTCTTGGTTTTTAAATAATGGACCATTATCTCTATTTTGTATTCAAAGATGACATAAAAGTTGATTAGTAAATGAATTGTTGGCTGATACTCTTGGTTTTTAAATAATGGACCATTATCTCTATTTTGTATTCAAAGATGACATAAAGTTATTACTAAATGAATTGTTGGCTGATACTCTTGGTTTTTAAATAATGGACCATTATCTCTATTTTGTATTCAAAGATGATAAAAGTTGATTACTAAATGAATTGTTGGCTGATACACTTGGTTTTTAAATAATGGACCATTATCTCTATTTTGTATTCAAAGATGACATAAAAGTTGATTAGTAAATGAATTGTTGGCTGATACTCTTGGTTTTTAAATAATGGACCATTATCTCTATTTTGTATTCAAAGATGACATAAAAGTTGATTACTAAATGAATTGTTGGCTGATACTCTTGGTTTTTAAATAATGGACCATTATCTCTATTTTGTATTCAAAGATGACATAGAAGTTTATTACTAAATGAATTGTTGGCTGATACTCTTGGTTTTTAAATAATGGACCATCTCTATTTTGTATTCAAAGATGACATAAGCTTATTACTAAATGAATTGTTGGCTGATACTCTTGGTTTTTAAATAATGGACCATTATCTCTATTTTGTATTCAAAGATGACATAGAAGTTTATTACTAAATGAATTGTTGGCTGATACTCTTGGTTTTAAATAATGGACCATTATCTCTATTTTGTATTCAAAGATGACATAAAAGTTGATTACTAAATGAATTGTTGGCTGATACTCTTGGTTTTTAAATAATGGACCATTATCTCTATTTTGTATTCAAAGATGACATAAAAGTTGATTACTAAATGAATTGTTGGTTGATACTCTTGGTTTTAAATAATGGACCATTATCTCTATTTTGTATTCAAAGATGACATAAAAGTTGATTACTAAATGAATTGTTGGCTGATACACTTGGTTTTTAAATAATGGACCATTATCTCTATTTTGTATTCAAAGATGACATAAAAGTTGATTAGTAAATGAATTGTTGGCTGATACTCTTGGTTTTTAAATAATGGACCATTATCTCTATTTTGTATTCAAAGATGACATAAAAGTTGATTACTAAATGAATTGTTGGCTGATACACTTGGTTTTTAAATAATGGACCATTATCTCTATTTTGTATTCAAAGATGACATAAAAGTTGATTAGTAAATGAATTGTTGGCTGATACTCTTGGTTTTTAAATAATGGACCATTATCTCTATTTTGTATTCAAAGATGACATAAAAGTTGATTACTAAATGAATTGTTGGCTGATACTCTTGGTTTTTAAATAATGGACCATTATCTCTATTTTGTATTCAAAGATGACATAAAAGTTGATTACTAAATGAATTGTTGGCTGATACTCTGGTTTTTAAATAATGGACCATTATCTCTATTTTGTATTCAAAGATGACATAAAAGTTGATTACTAAATGAATTGTTGGCTGATACTCTTGGTTTTTAAATAATGGACCATTATCTCTATTTTGTATTCAAAGATGACATAAAAGTTGATTACTAAATGAATTGTTGGCTGATACTCTTGGTTTTAAATAATGGACCATTATCTCTATTTTGTATTCAAAGATGACATAGAAGTTTATTACTAAATGAATTGTTGGCTGATACTCTTGGTTTTTAAATAATGGACCATTATCTCTA
The DNA here is from genome assembly GCA_021962125.1 of Bulinus truncatus. Taxonomy (NCBI): domain Eukaryota; kingdom Metazoa; phylum Mollusca; class Gastropoda; family Planorbidae; genus Bulinus; species Bulinus truncatus. The sequence continues at coordinate 643,578 of JAGDYQ010000173.1, read as the reverse complement.
TTTTTGTATTCAAAGATGACATAGAAGTTTATTACTAAATGAATTGTTGGCTGATACTCTTGGTTTTTAAATAATGGACCATTATCTCTATTTTGTATTCAAAGATGACATAGAAGTTTATTACTAAATGAATTGTTGGCTGATACTCTTGGTTTTTAAATAATGGACCATTATCTCTATTTTGTATTAAAGATGACATAGAAGTTTATTACTAAATGAATTGTTGGCTGATACTCTTGGTTTTTAAATAATGGACCATTAACTCTATTTTGTATTCAAAGATGACATAAAAGTTTATTACTAAATGAATTGTTGGCTGATACTTGGTTTTTAAATAATGGACCATTATCTCTATTTTGTATTCAAAGATGACATAAAAGTTGATTACTAAATGAATTGTTGGCTGATACTCTTGGTTTTTAAATAATGGACCATTATCTCTATTTTGTATTCAAAGATGACATAGAAGTTTATTACTAAATGAATTGTTGGCTGATACTCTTGGTTTTTAAATAATGGACCATTATCTCTATTTTGTATTCAAAGATGACATAGAAGTTTATTACTAAATGAATTGTTGGCTGATACTCTTGGTTTTTAAATAATGGACCATTATCTCTATTTTGTATTCAAAGATGACATAAAAGTTGATTACTAAATGAATTGTTGGCTGATACTCTTGGTTTTTAAATAATGGACCATTATCTCTATTTTGTATTCAAAGATGACATAGAAGTTTATTACTAAATGAATTGTTGGCTGATACTCTTGGTTTTTAAATAATGGACCATTATCTCTATTTTGTATTCAAAGATGACATAGAAGTTTATTACTAAATGAATTGTTGGCTGATACTCTTGTTTTTAAATAATGGACCATTATCTCTATTTTGTATTCAAAGATGACATAGAAGTTTATTACTAAATGAATTGTTGGCTGATACTCTTGGTTTTTAAATAATGGACCATTATCTCTATTTTGTATTCAAAGATGACATAGAAGTTTATTACTAAATGAATTGTTGGCTGATACTCTTGGTTTTTAAATAATGGACCATTATCTCTATTTTGTATTCAAAGATGACATAGAAGTTTATTACTAAATGAATTGTTGGCTGATACTCTTGGTTTTTAAATAATGGACCATTATCTCTATTTTGTATTCAAGATGACATAGAAGTTTATTACTAAATGAATTGTTGGCTGATACTTTGGTTTTTAAATAATGGACCATTATCTCTATTTTGTATTCAAAGATGACATAGAAGTTTATTACTAAATGAATTGTTGGCTGATACTCTTGGTTTTTAAATAATGGACCATTATCTCTATTTTGTATTCAAAGATGACATAGAAGTTTATTAAATAAATGGTGTTGGCTGATACTCTTGGTTTTTAAATAATGGACCATTATCTCTATTTTGTATTCAAAGATGACATAGAAGTTTATTACTAAATGAATTGTTGGCTGATACTCTTGGTTTTTAAATAATGGACCATTCTATTTTGTATTCAAAGATGACATAGAAGTTTATTACTAAAATGAATTGTTGGCTGATACTCTTGGTTTTTAAATAATGGACCATTATCTCTATTTTGTATTCAAAGATGACATAGAAGTTTATTACTAAATGAATTGTTGGCTGATACTTTTGGTTTTAAATAATGGACCATTATCTCTTTTTGTATTCAAAGATGACATAAAAGTTGATTACTAAATGAATTGTTGGCTGATACTCTTGGTTTTTAAATAATGGACCATTATCTCTATTTTGTATTCAAAGATGACATAGAAGTTTATTACTAAATGAATTGTTGGCTGATACTCTTGGTTTTTAAATAATGGACCATTATCTCTATTTTGTATTCAAAGATGACATAAAAGTTGATTACTAAATGAATTGTTGGCTGATACTTGGTTTTTAAATAATGGACCATTATCTTTATTTTTATTCAAAGATGACAAAAGTTGATTACTAAATGAATTGTTGGCTGATACTCTTGGTTTTTAAATAATGGACCATTATCTCTATTTTGTATTCAAAGATGACATAAAAGTTTATTACTAAATGAATTGTTGGCTGATACTCTTGGTTTTTAAATAATGGACCATTATCTCTATTTTGTATTCAAAGATGACATAAAAGTTTATTACTAAATGAATTGTTGGCTGATACTCTTGGTTTTTAAATAATGGACCATTATCTCTATTTTGTATTCAAAGATGACATAAAAGTTTATTACTAAATGAATTGTTGGCTGATACTCTTGGTTTTTAAATAATGGACCATTATCTCTATTTTGTATTCAAAGATGACATAAAAGTTTATTACTAAATGAATTGTTGGCTGATACTCTTGGTTTTTAAATAATGGACCATTATCTCTATTTTGTATTCAAAGATGACATAAAAGTTGATTACTAAATGAATTGTTGGCTGATACTCTTGGTTTTTAAATAATGGACCATTATCTCTATTTTGTATTCAAAAGACATAAAAGTTATTACTAAATGAATTGTTGGCTGATACTCTTGGTTTTTAAATAATGGACCATTATCTCTATTTTGTATTCAAAGATGACATAAAGTTGATTACTAAATGAATTGTTGGCTGATACTCTTGGTTTTTAAATAATGGACCATTATCTCTATTTTGTATTCAAAGATGACACAAAAGTTGATTACTAAATGAATTGTTGGCTGATACTCTTGGTTTTTAAATAATGGACCATTATCTCTATTTTGTATTCAAAGATGACATAAAGTTGATTACTAAATGAATTGTTGGCTGATACTCTTGGTTTTTAAATAATGGACCATTATCTCTATTTTGTATTCAAAGATGACATAAAAGTTGATTAGTAAATGAATTGTTGGCTGATACTTTGGTTTTTAAATAATGGACCATTATCTCTATTTTGTATTCAAAGATGACATAAAAGTTGATTACTAAATGAATTGTTGGCTGATACTCTTGGTTTTTAAATAATGGACCATTATCTCTATTTTGTATTCAAAGATGACATAGAAGTTGATTAGTAAATGAATTGTTGGCTGACTCTTGGTTTTTAAATAATGGACCATTATCTCTATTTTGTATTCAAAGATGACATAAAAGTTGATTACTAAATGAATTGTTTGATACTTTTAAATAATGGACCATTATCTCTATTTTGTATTCAAAGATGACATAGAAGTTATTACTAAATGAATTGTTGGCTGATACTCTTGGTTTTTAAATAATGGACCATTATCTCTATTTTGTATTCAAAGATGACATAGAAGTTTATTACTAAATGAATTGTTGGCTGATACTCTTGGTTTTTAAATAATGGACCATTATCTCTATTTTGTATTCAAAGATGACATAGAAGTTGATTACTAAATGAATTGTTGGCTGATACTCTTGGTTTTAAATAATGGACCATTATCTCTATTTTGTATTCAAAGATGACATAGAAGTTTATTACTAAATGAATTGTTGGCTGATACTCTTGGTTTTTAAATAATGGACCATTATCTCTATTTTGTATTCAAAGATGACATAGAAGTTGATTACTAAATGAATTGTTGGCTGATACTCTTGGTTTTTAAATAATGGACCATTATCTCTATTTTGTATTCAAAGATGACATAGAAGTTTATTACTAAATGAATTGTTGGCTGATACTCTTGGTTTTTAAATAATGGACCATTATCTCTATTTGTATTCAAAGATGACATAGAAGTTTATTACTAAATGAATTGTTGGCTGATACTCTTGGTTTTTAAATAATGGACCATTATCTCTATTTTGTATTCAAAGATGACATAGAAGTTTATTACTAAATGAATTGTTGGCTGATACTCTTGGTTTTTAAATAATGGACCATTATCTCTATTTTGTATTCAAAGATGACATAGAAGTTTATTACTAAATGAATTGTTGGCTGATACTCTTGGTTTTTAAATAATGGACCATTATCTCTATTTTGTATTCAAAGATGACATAGAAGTTGATTACTAAATGAATTGTTGGCTGATACTCTTGGTTTTTAAATAATGGACCATTATCTCTATTTTGTATTCAAAGATGACATAGAAGTTTATTACTAAATGAATTGTTGGCTGATACTCTTGGTTTTTAAATAATGGACCATTATCTCTATTTTGTATTCAAAGATGACATAGAAGTTTATTACTAAATGAATTGTTGGCTGATACTCTTGGTTTTTAAATAATGGACCATTATCTCTATTTTGTATTCAAAGATGACATAGAAGTTTATTACTAAATGAATTGTTGGCTGATACTCTTGGTTTTTAAATAATGGACCATTATCTCTATTTTGTATTCAAAGATGACATAGAAGTTTATTACTAAATGAATTGTTGGCTGATACTCTTGGTTTTTAAATAATGGACCATTATCTCTATTTTGTATTCAAAGATGACATAAAAGTTGATTACTAAATGAATTGTTGGCTGATACTCTTGGTTTTTAAAATGGACCATTATCTCTATTTTGTATTCAAAGATGACATAGAAGTTTATTACTAAATGAATTGTTGGCTGATACTCTTGGTTTTTAAATAATGGACCATTATCTCTATTTTGTATTCAAAGATGACATAGAAGTTTATTACTAAATGAATTGTTATTGATACTGGTTTTTAAATAATGGACCATTATCTCTATTTTGTATTCAAAGATGACATAGAAGTTTATTAAATGAATTGTTGGCTGATACTCTTGGTTTTTAAATAATGGACCATTATCTCTATTTTGTATTCAAAGATGACATAGAAGTTTATTACTAAATGAATTGTTGGCTGATACTCTTGGTTTTTAAATAATGGACCATTATCTCTATTTTGTATTCAAAGATGACATAAAAGTTGATTACTAAATGAATTGTTGGCTGATACTCTTGGTTTTTAAATAATGGACCATTATCTCTATTTTGTATTCAAAGATGACATAGAAGTTTATTACTAAATGAATTGTTGGCTGATACTCTTGGTTTTTAAATAATGGACCATTATCTCTATTTTGTATTCAAAGATGACATAGAAGTTTATTACTAAATGAATTGTTGGCTGATACTCTTGGTTTTTAAATAATGGACCATTATCTCTATTTTGTATTCAAAGATGACATAGAAGTTTATTACTAAATGAATTGTTGGCTGATACTTGGTTTTTAAATAATGGACCATTATCTCTATTTTGTATTCAAAGATGACATAGAAGTTTATTACTAAATGAATTGTTGGCTGATACTCTTGGTTTTTAAATAATGGACCATTATCTCTATTTTGTATTCAAAGATGACATAGAAGTTTATTACTAAATGAATTGTTGGCTGATACTCTTGGTTTTTAAATAATGGACCATTATCTCTATTTTGTATTCAAAGATGACATAAAAGTTGATTACTAAATGAATTGTTGGCTGATACTCTTGGTTTTTAAATAATGGACCATTATCTCTATTTTGTATTCAAAGATGACATAGAAGTTTATTACTAAATGAATTGTTGGCTGATACTGGTTTTTAAATAATGGACCATTATCTCTATTTTGTATTCAAAGATGACATAGAAGCTTATTACTAAATGAATTGTTGGCTGATACTCTTGGTTTTTAAATAATGGACCATTATCTCTATTTTGTATTCAAAGATGACATAGAAGTTTATTACTAAATGAATTGTTGCTGATAATCTTGGTTTTTAAATAATGGACCATTATCTCTATTTTGTATTCAAAGATGACATAGAAGTTTATTACTAAATGAATGGTTATTGATCTCTTGGTTTTAAATAATGGACCATTATCTCTATTTTGTATTCAAAGATGACATAGAAGCTTATTACTAAATGAATTGTTGGCTGATACTCTTGGTTTTTAAATAATGGACCATTATCTCTATTTTGTATTCAAAGATGACATAGAAGTTTATTACTAAATGAATTGTTGGCTGATACTCTTGGTTTTTAAATAATGGACCATTATCTCTATTTTGTATTCAAAGATGACATAGAAGTTTATTACTAAATGAATTGTTGGCTGATACTCTTATTTTTAAATAATGGACCATTATCTCTATTTTGTATTCAAAGATGACATAGAAGTTTATTACTAAATGAATTGTTGGCTGATACTCTTGGTTTTTAAATAATGGACCATTATCTCTATTTTGTATTCAAAGATGACATAGAAGTTTATTACTAAATGAATTGTTGGCTGATACTCTTGGTTTTTAAATAATGGACCATTATCTCTATTTTGTATTCAAAGATGACATAGAAGTTTATTACTAAATGAATTGTTGGTTGATAATTTTGGTTTTTAAATAATGGACCATTATCTCTATTTTGTATTCAAAGATGACATAGAAGTTGATTACTAAATGAATTGTTGGCTGATACTCTTGGTTTTTAAATAATGGACCATTATCTCTATTTTGTATTCAAAGATGACATAGAAGTTTATTACTAAATGAATTGTTGGCTGATACTCTTGGTTTCTAAATAATGGACCATTATCTCTATTTTGTATTCAAAGATGACATAGAAGTTGATTACTAAATGAATTGTTGGCTGATACTCTTGGTTTTTAAATAATGGACCATTATCTCTATTTTGTATTCAAAGATGACATAGAAGTTTATTACTAAATGAATTGTTGGCTGATACTCTTTGTTTTTAAATAATGGACCATTATCTCTATTTTGTATTCAAAGATGACATAGAAGTTTATTACTAAATGAATTGTTGGCTGATACTCTTGGTTTTTAAATAATGGAATTATTATCTCTATTTTGTATTCAAAGATGACATAGAAGTTTATTACTAAATGAATTGTTGGCTGATACTCTTGGTTTTTAAATAATGGACCATTATCTCTATTTTGTATTCAAAGATGACATAGAAGTTTATTACTAAATGAATTGTTGGCTGATACTCTTGGTTTTTAAATAATGGACCATTATCTCTATTTTGTATTCAAAGATGACATAGAAGTTGATTACTAAATGAATTGTTGGCTGATACTCTTGGCTTTTAAATAATGGACCATTATTCTATTTTGTATTCAAAGATGACATAGAAGTTTATTACTAAATGAATTGTTGGCTGATACTCTTGGTTTTTAAATAATGGACCATTATCTCTATTTTGTATTCAAAGATGACATAGAAGTTTATTACTAAATGAATTGTTGGCTGATACTCTTGGTTTTTAAATAATGGACCATTATCTCTATTTTGTATTCAAAGATGACATAAAAGTTGATTACTAAATGAATTGTTGGCTGATACTCTTGGTTTTTAAATAATGGACCATTATCTCTATTTTTGTATTCAAAGATGACATAGAAGTTTATTACTAAATGAATTGTTGGCTGATACTCTTGGTTTTTAAATAATGGACCATTATCTCTATTTTGTATTCAAAGATGACATAGAAGTTTATTACTAAATGAATTGTTGGCTGATACTCTTGGTTTTTAAATAATGGACCATTATCTCTATTTTGTATTCAAAGATGACATAGAAGTTTATTACTAAATGAATTGTTGGCTGATACTCTTGGTTTTTAAATAATGGACCATTATCTCTATTTTGTATTCAAAGATGACATAGAAGTTTATTACTAAATGAATTGTTGGCTGATACTCTTGGTTTTTAATAATGGACCACTATCTCTATTTTGTATTCAAAGATGACATAAAGTTGATTACTAAATGAATTGTTGGCTGATACTCTTGGTTTTTAAATAATGGACCATTATCTCTATTTTGTATTCAAAGATGACATAGAAGTTTATTACTAAATGAATTGTTGGCTGATACTCTTGGTTTTTAAATAATGGACCATTATCTCTATTTTGTATTCAAAGATGACATAGAAGTTTATTACTAAATGAATTGTTGGCTGATACTCTTGGTTTTTAAATAATGGACCATTATCTCTATTTTGTATTCAAAGATGACATAGAAGTTTATTACTAAATGAATTGTTGGCTGATAATCTTGGTTTTTAAATAATGGACCATTATCTCTATTTTGTATTCAAAGATGACATAGAAGTTTATTACTAAATGAATTGTTGGCTGATACTCTTGGTTTTTAAATAATGGACCATTATCTCTATTTTGTATTCAAAGATGACATAGAAGTTTATTACTAAATGAATTGTTGGCTGATACTCTTGGTTTTTAAATAATGGACCATTATTCTATTTGTATTCAAAGATGACATAAAAGTTGATTACTAAATGAATTGTTGGCTGATACTCTTGGTTTTAAATAATGGACCATTATCTCTATTTTGTATTCAAAGATGACATAGAAGTTTATTACTAAATGAATTGTTGGCTGATACTCTTGGTTTTTAAATAATGGACCATTATCTCTATTTTGTATTCAAAGATGACATAGAAGTTTATTACTAAATGAATTGTTGGCTGATACTCTTGGTTTTTAAATAATGGACCATTATCTCTATTTTGTATTCAAAGATGACATAGAAGTTTATTACTAAATGAATTGTTGGCTGATACTCTTGGTTTTTAAATAATGGACCATTATCTCTATTTTGTATTCAAAGATGACATAGAAGTTTATTACTAAATGAATTGTTGGCTGATACTCTTGGTTTTTAAATAATGGACCATTATCTCTATTTTGTATTCAAAGATGACATAGAAGTTTATTACTAAATGAATTGTTGGCTGATACTCTTGGTTTTTAAATAATGGACCATTATCTCTATTTTGTATTCAAAGATGACATAGAAGTTTATTACTAAATGAATTGTTGGCTGATACTCTTGGTTTTTAAATAATGGACCATTATCTCTATTTTGTATTCAAAGATGACATAGAAGTTTATTACTAAATGAATTGTTGGCTGATACTCTTGGTTTTTAAATAATGGACCATTATCTCTATTTTGTATTCAAAGATGACATAGAAGTTTATTACTAAATGAATTGTTGGCTGATACTCTTGGTTTTTAAATAATGGACCATTATCTCTATTTTGTATTCAAAGATGACATAGAAGTTTATTACTAAATGAATTGTTGGTTGATACTCTTGGTTTTTAAATAAATGGACCATTATCTCTATTTTGTATTCAAAGATGACATAGAAGTTTATTACTAAATGAATTGTTGGCTGATACTCTTGGTTTTTAAATAATGGACCATTATCTCTATTTTGTATTCAAAGATGACATAGAAGTTTATTACTAAATGAATTGTTGGCTGATACTCTTAGTTTTTAAATAATGGACCATTATCTCTATTTTGTATTCAAAGATGACATAGAAGTTTATTACTAAATGAATTGTTGGCTGATACTCTTGGTTTTTAAATAATGGACCATTATTCTATTTTGTATTCAAAGATGACATAGAAGTTTATTACTAAATGAATTGTTGGCTGATACTCTTGGTTTTTAAATAATGGACCATTATCTCTATTTTGTATTCAAAGATGACATAGAAGTTTATTACTAAATGAATTGTTGGCTGATACTCTTGGTTTTTAAATAATGGACCATTATCTCTATTTTGTATTCAAAGATGACATAGAAGTTTATTACTAAATGAATTGTTGGCTGATACTCTTGGTTTTTATAATGGACCATTATCTCTATTTTGTATTCAAAGATGACATAAAAGTTGATTACTAAATGAATTGTTGGCTGATACTCTTGGTTTTTAAATAATGGACCATTATCTCTATTTTTGTATTCAAAGATGACATAAAAAGTTGATTACTAAATGAATTGTTGGCTGATACTCTTGGTTTTTAAATAATGGACCATTATCTCTATTTTGTATTCAAAGATGACATAAAAGTTGATTACTAAATGAATTGTTGGCTGATAAATACCTTGGTTTTTAAATAATGGACCATTATCTCTATTTTGTATTCAAAGATGACATAAAAGTTGATTACTAAATGAATTGTTGGCTGATATCTGGTTTTTAAATAATGGACCATTATCTCTATTTTGTATTCAAAGACACATAAAAAGTTATCACCAAATGAATTGTTGGCTGATACTCTTGGTTTTTAAATAATGGACCATTATCTCTATTTTGTATTCAAAGATGACATAAAAAAGTTGATTACTAAATGAATTGTTGGCTGATACCTTTGGTTTTTAAATACTGGACCATTATCTCATTTGTATTCAGATGACATAAAAGTTGCTGATTACTAAATGAATTGTTGGCTGATACTCTTGGTTTTTAAATAATGGACCATTATCTCTATTTTGTATTCAAAGATGACATAAAAGTTGATTACTAAATGAATTGTTGGCTGATACTCTTGGTTTTTAAATAATGGACCATTATCTCTATTTTGTATTCAAAGATGACATAAAAGTTGATTACTAAATGAATTGTTGGCTGATACTCTTTGGTTTTTAAATAATGGACCATTATCTCTATTTTGTATTCAAAGATGACATAAAAGTTGATTACTAAATGAATTGTTGGCTGGATACTCTTGGTTTTTAAATAATGGACCATTATCTCTATTTTGTATTCAAAGATGACATAAAAGTTGATTACTAAATGAATTGTTGGCTGATACTCTTGGTTTTTAAATAATGGACCATTATCTCTATTTTGTATTCAAAGATGACATAAAAGTTGATTACTAAATGAATTGTTGGCTGATACGGTTTTTAAATAATGGACCATTATCTCTATTTTGTATTCAAAGATGACATAAAAGTTGATTACTAAATGAATTGTTGGCTGATACTCTTGGTTTTTAAATAATGGACCATTATCTCTATTTTGTATTCAAAGATGACATAAAAGTTGATTACTAAATGAATTGTTGGCTGATACTCTTGGTTTTTAAATAATGGACCATTATCTCTATTTTGTATTCAAAGATGACATAGAAGTTTATTACTAAATGAATTGTTGGCTGATACTCTTGGTTTTTAAATAATGGACCATTATCTCTATTTTGTATTCAAAGATGACATAGAAGTTTATTACTAAATGAATTGTTGGCTGATACTCTTGGTTTTTAAATAATGGACCATTATCTCTATTTTGTATTCAAAGATGACATAGAAGTTTATTACTAAATGAATTGCTGGCTGATACTCTTGGTTTTTAAATAATGGACCATTATCTCTATTTTGTATTCAAAGATGACATAGAAGTTTATTACTAAATGAATTGTTGGCTGATACTCTTGGTTTTTAAATAATGGACCATTAACTCTATTTTGTATTCAAAGATGACATAAAAGTTGATTACTAAATGAATTGTTGGCTGATACTCTTGGTTTTTAAATAATGGACCATTATCTCTATTTTGTATTCAAAGATGACATAGAAGTTTATTACTAAAATGAATTGTTGGCTGATACTCTGGTTTTTAAATAATGGACCATTATCTCTATTTTGTATTCAAAGATGACATAGAAGTTTATTACTAAATGAATTGTTGGCTGATACTCTTGGTTTTTAAATAATGGACCATTATCTCTATTTTGTATTCAAAGATGACATAGAAGTTTATTACTAAATGAATTGTTGGCTGATATTTGGTTTTTAAATAATGGACCATTATCTCTATTTTGTATTCAAAGATGACATAGAAGTTTATTACTAAATGAATTGTTGGGATACTCTTGGTTTTTAAATAATGGACCATTATCTCTATTTTGTATTCAAAGATGACATAGAAGTTTATTACTAAATGAATTGTTGGCTGATACTCTTGGTTTTTAAATAATGGACCATTATCTCTATTTTGTATTCAAAGATGACATAAAAGTTGATTACTAAATGAATTGTTGGCTGATACTCTTGGTTTTTAAATAATGGACCATTATCTCTATTTTGTATTCAAAGATGACATAAAAGTTGATTACTAAATGAATTGTTGGCTGATACTCTTGGTTTTTAAATAATGGACCATTATCTCTATTTTGTATTCAAAGATGACATAAAAGTTGATTACTAAATGAATTGTTGGCTGATACTCTTGGTTTTTAAATAATGGACCATTATCTCTATTTTGTATTCAAAGATGACATAAAAGTTGATTACTAAATGAATTGTTGGCTGATACTCTTGGTTTTTAAATAATGGACCATTATCTCTATTTTGTATTCAAAGATGACATAAAAGTTGATTACTAAATGAATTGTTGGCTGATACTCTTGGTTTTTAAATAATGGACCATTATCTCTATTTTGTATTCAAAGATGACATAAAAGTTGATTACTAAATGAATTGTTGGCTGATACTCTTGGTTTTTAAATAATGGACCATTATCTCTATTTTGTATTCAAAGATGACATAAAAGTTGATTACTAAATGAATTGTTGGTTGGATACTCTTGGCTTTTAAATAATGGACCATTATCTCTATTTTGTATTCAAAGATGACATAAAAGTTGATTACTAAATGAATTGTTGGCTGATACCTGGTTTTTAAATAATGGACCATTATCTCTATTTTTGTATTCAAAGATGACATAAAAGTTGATTACTAAATGAATTGTTGGTTGATACTCTTGGTTTTTAAATAATGGACCATTATCTCTATTTTGTATTCAAAGATGACACAGTGTTGATTACTAAATGAATTGTTGGCTGGATACTCTTACAACAATGGACCATTATCTCTATTTTGTATTCAAAGATGACATAAAAGTTGATTACTAAATGAATTGTTGGAATATTGATAATTTTGGTTTTTAAACAATGGACCACATTCTATTTTGTATTCAAAGATGACATAAAAGTTGATTACTAAATGAATTGTTGGCTGATACTCTTGGTTTTTAAATAATGGACCATTATCTCTTTGTATTCAAAGATGACATAAAAGTTGATTACTAAATGAATTGTTGGCTGATACTCTTGGTTTTTAAATAATGGACCATTATCTCTATTTTGTATTCAAAGATGACATAAAAGTTGATTACTAAAATGAATTGTTGGTTGATACTCTTGGTTTTTAAATAATGGACCATTATCTCTATTTTGTATTCAAAGATGACATAGAAGTTTATTACTAAATGAATTGTTGGCTGATACTCTTGGTTTTTAAATAATGGACCATTATCTCTATTTTGTATTCAAAGATGACATAGAAGTTTATTACTAAATGAATTGTTGGCTGGATACTTTTGGTTTTTAAATAATGGACCATTATCTCTATTTTGTATCTAAAGATGACATAGAAGTTTATTACTAAATGAATTGTTGGCTGATACTCTTGGTTTTTAAATAATGGACCATTATCTCTATTTTGTATTCAAAGATGACATAGAAGTTTATTACTAAATGAATTGTTGGCTGATACTCTTGGTTTTTAAATAATGGACCATTATCTCTATTTTGTATTCAAAGATGACATAGAAGTTTATTACTAAATGAATTGTTATTGATACTCTTGGTTTTTAAATAATGGACCATTATCTCTATTTTGTATTCAAAGATGACATAGAAGTTTATTACTAAATGAATTGTTGGCTGATACTCTTGGTTTTTAAATAATGGACCATTATCTCTATTTTGTATTCAAAGATGACATAGAAGTTTATTACTAAATGAATTGTTGGCTGATACTCTTGGTTTTTAAATAATGGACCATTATCTCTATTTTGTATTCAAAGATGACATAGAAGTTTATTACTAAATGAATTGTTGGCTGATACTCTTGGTTTTTAAATAATGGACCATTATCTCTATTTTGTATTCAAAGATGACATAGAAGTTTATTACTAAATGAATTGTTGGCTGATACTCTTGGTTTTTAAATAATGGACCATTATCTCTATTTTGTATTCAAAGATGACATAGAAGTTTATTACTAAATGAATTGTTGGCTGATACTCTTGGTTTTTAAATAATGGACCATTATCTCTATTTTGTATTCAAAGATGACATAGAAGTTTATTACTAAATGAATTGTTGGCTGATACTTTTGGTTTTTAAATAATGGACCATTATCTCTATTTTGTATTCAAAGATGACATAGAAGTTTATTACTAAATGAATTGTTGGCTGATACTCTTGGTTTTTAAATAATGGACCATTATCTCTATTTTGTATTCAAAGATGACATAGAAGTTTATTACTAAATGAATTGTTGGCTGATACTCTTGGTTTTTAAATAATGGACCATTATCTCTATTTTGTATTCAAAGATGACATAGAAGTTTATTACTAAATGAATTGTTGGCTGATACTCTTGGTTTTTAAATAATGGACCATTATCTCTATTTTGTATTCAAAGATGACATAGAAGTTTATTACTAAATGAATTGTTGGCTGATATCTTGGTTTTTAAATAATGGACCATTATCTCTATTTTGTATTCAAAGATGACATAGAAGTTTATTACTAAATGAATTGTTATTGATACTCTTGGTTTTTAAATAATGGACCATTATCTCTATTTTGTATTCAAAGATGACATAGAAGTTTATTACTAAATGAATTGTTGGCTGATACTAGTTTTTAAATAATGGACCATTATCTCTATTTTTATTCAAAGATGACATAGAAGTTTATTACTAAATGAATTGTTGGCTGATACTTGGTTTTTAAATAATGGACCATTATCTCTATTTTGTATTCAAAGATGACATAGAAGTTTATTACTAAATGAATTGTGGGCTGATACTCTTGGTTTTTAAATAATGGACCATTATCTCTATTTTGTATTCAAAGATGACATGAAGTTTATTACTAAATGAATTGTTGGCTGATACTCTTGGTTTTTTAATGGACCATTATCTCTATTTTGTATTCAAAGATGACATAGAAGTTTATTACTAAATGAATTGTTGGCTGATACTCTTGGTTTTTAAATAATGGACCATTATCTCTATTTTGTATTCAAAGATGACATAGAAGTTTATTACTAAATGAATTGTTGGCTGATACTGGTTTTTAAATAATGGACCATTATCTCTATTTTGTATTCAAAGATGACATAGAAGTTTATTACTAAATGAATTGTTGGCTGATACTCTTGGTTTTTAAATAATGGACCATTATCTCTATTTTGTATTCAAAGATGACATAGAAGTTTATTACTAAATGAATTGTTGGCTGATACTCTTGGTTTTTAAATAATGGACCATTATCTCTATTTTGTATTCAAAGATGACATAGGTTTATTACTAAATGAATTGTTGGCTGATACTCTTGGTTTTTAAATAATGGACCATTATCTCTATTTTGTATTCAAAGATGACATAGAAGTTTATTACTAAATGAATTGTTGGCTGATACTCTTGGTTTTTAAATAATGGACCATTATCTCTATTTTGTATTCAAAGAGACATAGAAGCTATTACTAAATGAATTGTTGGCTGATACTCTTGGTTTTTAAATAATGGACCATTATCTCTATTTTGTATTCAAAGATGACATAAAAGTTGATTAGTAAATGAATTGTTGGCTGATACTCTTGGTTTTTAAATAATGGACCATTATCTCTATTTTGTATTCAAAGATGACATAAAAGTTGATTAGTAAATGAATTGTTGGCTGATACTCTTGGTTTTTAAATAATGGACCATTCACATAAAAAAGTCCACCACCACCACCCCATCCCATTAGAAACAAAAATTGGCCACTCCCCTTAATTATAGGGTGTTACCTCAGACTACAAGTTTAATCCCTTCCAAAATATGTTAGAAACTCAAACAATGAAATTGATGAAATAGAGACAATTAATTTAAAAAATAAATCAATCATTCTTTTTTATTAATATCATGTCATTTACCTGACAAAATGTAAAGAATATATGTTCTTTATATGTTAAATAAAGAGAAATAAAACAGCCAAGTAAGTCAAATGTAAAAAAAAGATTAAGTCTGTCTTTGTTACCAAGAAAGCAATTACAGTGAAATATCGTTATAACGAACGTCAGTGTAACGAATTATTCAGTACAGCGAATTTTTTTCGCCCCTTCCCCTTGGCTTTATATAACATCTGTTAAAAAGTGTCGTTGTAACGAATTTCGTGTTTTCAGTATTGCGAAAAAAATAGCCGTTTTGCAGATATTTAATTTGATCCCCTTACCAAAAAAAAATTTAATTCGGCAAATTTCTATAACTCAAGTCACCTTGAACTCAAACCACATTCACATTTACTAAATAATGGGAGGGGGAGTGTGAGAGGAGTAAGATGTTATGGTAACCTTTAACCTCTACTGATGAGGATAGTAAACATAAATTCCACCATGTGCAGTACTGAGACAAGTATCGGCTTGGGACAGCGAGGGGGTAGTGAGTGGCGGTGTCACAATTATGCAACAACAAACGGGAGGGGGGGAAATGAGAGGATGAGAGTTTTAGCAAGGTCGGGAAGAGGAGAGGAAGAGATTTAAGACGTCACGAGACAGCCAAGCGACGGCGGGCACAATTACGTAACAACGAACCGGGGGGGAGGGATCGGGGATGGGTGAGAGGAGAAGTATTTTAGCAATGGTAGGGGGAAGGGTGAGAGAGATAAGATGTCAGCCACCTGCACGTAGAGAACGTCACAAGTAGTGACGTACGTAGGATTAATTAAAAAATCAATAAACCAGTGTTATGTTTGTGTGCGGGGAGGGTGCGGTAATGAGAAAGAAGCAAGACACTTTTTTGGGAGGTATGAGAAAGACATAATGGATTTGATGTGTATGGCGGTTATAAGCAAGTAATTAAGGGTAGCATTTCCCAACTACCAGCAAGGCAATGTTCTTTCGAACATCAACCAGACTGCAGTTGAAAAAATGATTAAAAAGTAACTTGACAGTTTTAGTAAAAAGCAATGTCATTGTTTTGGGTAGGGGCTTGATTAATGCTTAGGGTCGCATTTTGTGAATATGGCTATTGACAATATTGTTTAGAATAATGGCGACGTATAGTTTGGGGTAAAGACTTGATGGACAGAAGACTGCATTCTGATTGTTGGGGAATATTTAGAACGATCTTTTATGCTTGGGAGTGTTCAGAAGAAAATTACAGACTTTTTCAGGTGACTTCTGTGTGTTTGTATTATTTTACATTTTCTTATTATAATAAAATTGAATCCAATTAAAAAAAATATTTAATTATTATTAAATGAGACAATATGAGTAAGAGAGCCGTAATGGGCACATTGCACAGGTTTCTTATAAATCAAGGGAAGTATGTCATGTTGAATAACTGTTATGTCCCTTAGTTCAACAAATTTACAGTATTACGAACGAATTTTGAGTCCCCTGAATTTCGTTATAGCGACATTTCACTGTATTGAAATTAGTCATATTCTTTGCTATTCTGAATAATTAGTTTCAGGAGTTTGTTGTACTATTTCTAGGCAGCAGACTTGAAATCTTTCTGCCCCAAGAAACTTTCAAGAGAAATTTATCACTTCCTTGCTGGAAAGAAGGCCATAGGTTTATCTTTCATCAAGCTTACTGCCCTGTCAGAAAGTTTGTTCAGATGATGGTTAACAATAAAGTCTTTGATGTCTGCTTGCTTCAAATTTCTTTAATCCTGGGAGTTGAAATGGTCACTTGTTACTAAATATAAGTTGACCTCTACCTTTAATACCAGATGACTGCTGCTCCTTTAATACCAGATGACTGCTGCTCCTTTAATACCAGATGACCGCTGCTCTTTTAATGTCAGATGACCTCTACTCCTTTAATACCAGATGACTGCTGCTCCTTTAATACCAGATGACTGCTACTCCTTTAACACCAGATGACTGCTGCTCCTTTAATGCCAGATGACTGCTGCTCCTTTAATACCAGATGACTGCTGCTCCTTTAATACCAGATGACTGCTGCTCCTTTAATACCAGATGACTGCTACTCCTTTAATACCAGATGACTGCTGCTCCTTTAATACCAGATGACTGCTGCTCCTTTAATACCAGATGACTGCTGCTCCTTTAATACCAGATGACTGCTGCTCCTTTAATACCAGATGACTGCTGCTCCTTTAATACCAGATGACTGCTGCTCCTTTAATACCAGATGACTCTTTTTAATGTCAGATGACTGCTACTTCTTTAATACCAGATGACTGCTGCTCTTTTAATGTCAGATGACTGCTACTTCTTTAATACCAGATGACTACTACTCTTTTAACACCAGATGACTGCTACCTTTAATACCAGATGACTGCTGCTCTTTAATGTTAGATGACTGCTGCTCCTTTAATACCAGATGACTGCTGCTCTTTTAATGTCAGATGACTGCTACTCCTTTAATACCAGATGACTGCTACTCCTTTAATACCAGATGACTGCTACTCCTTTAATACCAGATGACTGCTGCTCTTTTAATGTCAGATGACTGCTACTTCTTTAATACCAGATGACTGCTACTCCTTTAATACCAGATGACTGCTGCTCTTTTAATGTCAGATGACTGCTACTTCTTTAATATCTGTAGCTGTTGAAGTTCCAAAATCTCTCCCGTGAGCTCTACTGTAGTCTTTATCTAGATACTCCATATCAAGAGTCTTATATTTATTGTTATTTAAAAGACATTAAATCACCCCACCCTTACCTATATAATGGATTATAACAAAATTCAAAACCTGTTCCCCAATATACAAACAACATCATTGCTGTGAATGATCCCTAACTACTCTGTGACCAGTTATCAGGTCTCATTAAAATAAATTATTTCAGCCAGAAAAAAACATACCTTAAAATTTTAATATTTCATATTATTCACTAGACTCATTCTAGTAACTGTTATTCACAGGTGATGAAACTGAAGATGATCCATGCAGCAGTGAACCTGTCAACTCTAATATGACATTGTTTCCTTCAAGGATTGACAGATTACTTCAGTCACTAGCAACAATCTACAGAGAAAATGAAAATGCGACATTGGTATGTACACGTTTGGATTACAATTCTCATATAGATGATTGTAACATGATCATTGTTTGGTTCCAGATTATGTTGATCAGCTTTTAAATAGTAAAATCCAACATCCCAAAATGCTACAGACAATAAAAAATTGTAGGTAAATAATATCATAAAACTGAAACATGTTGTTTTTATTTGACAAAATAATATTTTTGACCTAGAGAGATTAGTTTTTGATGTTGCAAAATTATAACAAATCTTCAAAAAGTTTAACATTTTTAGCAAGTACAGAGCGTAGGTAGCTTAGGATTTAGGCTTTAAAGATAGATTTAAAATGTATCATTTTCAATAATATTGATGGTAAGAATTTTACAAAAAAATCTTAGGTAACTGCATGAGCCAACTGCTCCAAGGGCAGTGAGATTTGAGAATATGTTGTTGAGAGAACTGGTACCATGGAATTGTGTACTCTCTGAGTGGGGGCTGATTCTAACACTTTTACATATATAGGTGGAAAGAATAAGGGCCCTTTAGAGGAAAGGGGCCTACTTGCAAGCCATTTATTAGAGGGGTCCTAGTTTTTCTGGCTGCTGCCCTGGTGCACTTTACTGTTGTTCAGCAGTGGTTGTTGTATCAAATAGACAAATGACATGAGTGGACAACGTAACTTCCTTTTCTATATATCACTCTGAGTGCCTACTTTCTTACATTTTATTAAAACAGATGTTGAAACTCTTCTAATTGTGTGAAATACAACTTACAATGTTTGATCTATTTGCTTAATAGCTGATCACATAAATCACTATCCACTATATACAGCAAGTACAGGTGGATGCACATTTACTAATTGCAAACACTTTTATATCATAACCCGTAAAATAAATGTTATTTTTATGTGTGTCTGACAGAAAATATCAGTTGCTATAGAAATTTCAATTATACATGAAACTTCACTATAAGAAATTATGTATATCTTATTTTGTGGTTTTTTCATTTTACTTTTGCTAATAAGTGTCTATTGATGAAATATGTTTCAGATTTTTTCCCCATTGTTTCCATCACTTGTTTTTTTATTCTTATGGGATAATTCTACAATTAAATGTAGGCATATATTTTTATTAGTTTTGTACTGAAGTCTAAATAAGTAAAGTAACGAACATTTTTTACCCTTTTTGAATAATACAATTATATTTCATTAACCAAAGTGTGTTGTTTGATATAAATATAAGGCTGTTTTGTAGAATTTTTAGTGAGAAATATTTTATTGGCTTCTTCCGAAATCTCAAATGATTAAAAAATCTTGCTTTGTTTCACTTTGTTTCAAGACTTACAGCCAAAATAAAGTCTACTATATTATATTGAAATGAAATAGATTTTTCTCATATTATTTATTATCATTTAATTATATTAAATAAAGTAACAAATAATTTTTTTCCTCTTTGATTGAAAAATGGTGCCATTTTTTTATAATCGGCAGGTAAATTTTAGTAAATTTATTTACCAATTGACTGGTAATAAAATATTTTGTTAAAATGATATTGTTTTCAAAACCTTCCTTAAACTTTTTATGTCAATTTGCCAATGTTCACAGCCATGGATGAAAAAACCATACCAAGCCCCTCCTCTAAAACAAGAATATCCATTCAGGCCAGATAGTCAAGCTTTGAAGAGAAGATCAAGTTTGGCAAAAGTTGAAACTTCTTAAATTAATATTAAATTTACTATCACCAAGTTTGGCAAAGTAGAAACTTCAGAAATTTAAAAGATATACTGTGATATATTTTTATTGTTTCAGAAATAATATTAATGGTCAAATGCTTTTTGTTGTTTTTTAAGACTTTTGTTTATTTCTTTAATTTAAAATAGTTTTTTTAGTTCTGTTGATTTGTCAGACAAATCCTGTTGGAGATTTAATATTGTTTATATTGTTACTTTATATTTAGCTACTAGTATATAATTCAAGAAATTCAAAATATCATCCAGTTGTAAATGTTTAAGTATTTTAGACTTTATAAAATATAGGAATTATTTTTATTACTAACAATATTTAAAGAAAATATTGCTGCATGATCTTTTTTATAATGTGATTAATAAAAACACTTTCTTATACAAATATCATGTTTATCAACCTATGGTACTTTGTTTAATTTCTTTAGTAAAAAATACATCATATATGACTTTTAATCTTTATAAGTTATCAGATTTTAAAACTTTCTTAACTGTCTCAACCATTGACTAAAACTATTTAGGTGAAATATAAATTACATTATGTATATCATTGACTATAAAAATATTTAAGTAGAATATAACTTACAACATGTATATCATTGACTATAAAATAAAGTAAAATATAATTTACATCATATAAATCATTGACTAAAACTATTTAAGTGAAATATAGCACATATCATGTATATTTGTAAGCTGTTTTTCTTTACTTTTTTTGCCTTTATATTTATAGCTATTGATGGGAAATTAAATCAACAAAAATCTTAGTAATAATAAATGGAGTAGTAAGTATAAGATATGTGTACAATGCTTTTGTGTCATACATATGTGACAAAATTAGTATTCTGGAAACAAAAATAATCTGGTAATATTTTTGGACAAAGTGATTTTTGTCAGCTCTTATTTTTTAAAAAATGGACATCAAACTTAAATCTGATAAGATAGTTTAAACTTTATTGTTAATATTGTACCATTCAGCTCTTCAAGCAGCTGTAGCTATCTTAAAATCAACTGGAAATTCCTCTTTATATGTGTATTACTAAAGATTGCCATGTTTCACATATTGATAAAACGATAAAGAGTGGGTTTTTTTACACTTTTATGTAAGCTATAAAAACAATTAAAATTTTACTTTATATGTACTAGTATGTGTTATGCTGTGATATAATTTTGTGTAAAGCTATTGTTTTATTTATGTCTTTTTTTATTATTAACAATTTTGAATATTTATTAGAAAAAAAAATTTTATTCTGAAAAAATATCTTTTTATTCTATTATTAGTTTTTGTTGTTATTTAAAATAAAACGAAAGTAAATTAACTTGATTATGAACAGTCTATAATGTATTAATAACACTCAAAAGTAAAACAAAAAGCTTTAAGTTTAGTGTAATTGTAAAATGAAATTTCAAATGTTAGTGATGAAAATTGGATGTGTGCTTGAAAATGTATTTCATTTTGATAAAGATTTGTTTCATAATCCTTAGTTACCAATCTGTTCATCTTAATTTCTCTAAAAGTTCTTGTTCTAGTTTTAATGGATTCTTAAATATCAGTCAGTTTCGATTTTATATCTAGTTAAAATTGACTACAAAATTTATGAAAAGAAATTTAATATTTAAAATTTGATATATAAAAGTCCAAAATAAGAAAAATCAAAAAGACCGACAGACATTATTATCTAATTATGAACTGATGTAGATGTTTGACAGACATTATTACCAAAATATTAACTGATGTAGGTGTTTGACAGAAATTATTATCTAAATATGAACTGATGTAGATGTTTGACAGACATTATTATCTAATTATGAACTGATGTAGATGTTTGACAGACATTATTATCTAAATATGAACTGATGTAGGCGTTTTGACAGAAATTATTATCTAAATATGAACTGATGTAGATGTTTTGACAGATATTTAGTTCTCATTTTTGCAATTGACAATGTTAATGCTTAGAATGATGTTATAATCACATCGCTTTTATAAATTGACACATTTGGAAACATGTATTTGTGGGGATAATTTATCAAGAATTGCATTTCTATATTTAGAAACATGTTTTTGCAAGTACTGTTTGTGAAATGGATCAACTTAAATCTTTTTGGCACAAAATCTGAGTTGATTTAACTTTTTAAGTGAGCTGACTGTCCAAATTCAAGCCATTCTTTATCTTAAAAATAAAAAGTGGCAATTTAAAATGGTTTAAAATAATAGGCCTACATTGGAAATCTATCGATTGATTACATTTGAGATTTGTGACATTTTTCATTAATTTACTTAGAATGCACATTTGGTCTATTTATAAATTAAAATGAAATAAACTTATAAATGAATGAACTAAATTAATTTTTATTCCAAACACGTTTGCTTATATTCCATGCCACATAAGGTGATTCCAAACACGTTTGCTGATATTCCATGCCACATAAGGTGATTCCAAACACGTTTGCTGATATTGCGTTATTAAAGAAATGCGGAAGATCCAAGGCATCGATAATTGAGAATAGCTCATTCATTCAACTGAAAAAACATCGACTGAAGTTTGAAAGATAAAGAAAGTCTCATCGATATTTAATTCCAATCTGCCGCACTATGAAGCTCATTATGAATCAAATCTCATGAACTCCCTTTACTAATTATCTTACTATCTAAAAAATCATTCTGGTTACGAAAACAGTGTTAATATCTTTTCTATCAGCACCAACAAAATTTTGTATTAGTAGTATCAGCAGCTGTTTCTTTGCTAACTCTCTCTTAGGTAATGAAATAGGATGTCTGCTGTTTCACCTGTTATCTTTTGTAGTACTAGACGTTTTACCATAATTCCTGATAGAGGTTGAAAGTGCCTCAAAACAACATGAAACAATTTCATTAAGATTTGAAACATCTATTGCTAAAGATAAAAGTTTTCAGTTCTGAGATCATCTGTTCATTAACTCATTGCCCTTGGAGATAAGATATTGACTACAATGACTTCAAATTTTGTTCTGGCTCAAGCAAACTTGGGCTAAGATGTATTTTGAAGAAAGTTTGAAATTCAGTCCATTGATTTAAAACTGTGTCTGTGACACACTGACTTAAAGACAAGCTGTTAATATTCACAAAATTGTGCGTTTCTGAAGATACAAATGTCGATGGTATAAATGCTGCCTTGAGCTCATCAGTGGCCAAATGTTTTATACAAATTTAAGTCAACGGGCAGCTGAATGAATTTTTACGTGAAAACACGTTAAGCTTGCAGTTTTTTATTTTTATTTTATAACAACTACAAATGCATGCTTAAAGGAATGTGAAAGTAAAATAAGATTACAAATTTCAATACCAAACTCCCATTTAACTAGTGATATGCAAGCAATAAGTGTAAGGGAAACAATCAAATGTTGCAGTGGCTTTATCAATCTCGACCACCAAGATTTTCACATTAACTCATATTTGAAATAAAATATAACTGAAATAAAACTCTTGAAAAAAATCTTTTGAAATAAAACTATTGAAATAAAACTATTGAAATAAAACGATGCGAAAAAGACCTATCGACGAAACCGCAGTTTCTCAGTAAACAATATTTACTTAAGATTGCTTGATTGTTTACACGTGAAAATATTATAAATTCCATCAATGTTCATTGGTATTATTTTACTTTTTCTATGTAATCTATTTCCGCAAGGTCAATGTCAAGTTTTAAAGTAACAAATGTTTACACTATCGGATGGGGGACTTAAAAGATTTGTCTCCTTCCTAATCGGTGAGTCATATAAAGAGAGAGAGCTTCAGACCTCTGTAATGAGCATGTCTTCGAACTGAATTTTTTTTTTTGACCAAAAAAGGTAAGAATTCATCAATTATTTTGTTATTTAATTTAATGTATCGTGTAATTTAATTCAAACTTTTTACTTCTGCTACTATTCAGTAGTACTATGTACTATAAGCCTCATCGCTTCTAGGCAGTAGTACACAATTAATTGCTTCTAGTCAGTAATACAATAGGTTATTACTTCCAGCCAGTACTACAATAATTGTATTGCACTAATATTAACTCTGCCTACTTTATTGTGAAATGTTTTCAACTAGTCTACAGTGTATATGCCATTATTTTACGATTTAACCACAGCGTATCAAGCTAATCAGTTTAATATAATTTATAGCTTATAAAACTATTAACAAAGTCAAGAAACATTGTTCAATAATCTAAATAAATAACTTATATAGCCTCGTGGAAAAACTATTCTATTATTATTTTTTTTTAAATTGGATTAGGGTGGTTCATTTAGATATGGCAAAAAATGAAATGTGTGCTATAGAGCAAGACACCCTCCCAATTTTTTACATCTGCTAATAGTAATTGTTTTGGTAAAGTTTTAGCTTTAAATTCCAACTACAAGACGGTGCTCAAGAGCAATATAATATCCAAATTTTACGAAATTCTAGCAAAATGAAGAAATACGCATATGTTGAATGTTTTAAAATTACAACCAGCAATAGCTTTTTAATATCAACAGTTCAACACTCTTTTGCAAATTAACCATCTAGCTTAAACATATGGCTATTGGCATTTGTCACAATTAAAAGGTCAAATTGTGCTATTCCATCAAAAAACTTAAAAATTTAACCTACTCAAAATCAATTCACAAAAGCATGCATTATAAGTCAATGTTATTGTCATTCTGACATTAGGGCCTGAACAGCAACTTTTTGGTGATTTTTGATGGAACAGCCTTGCGGTTTGCTTCCACTACTTGCAATAATAGTTGTTTTTTCTTCTTCGTCTTTAGTAAGCAGTGTGTTGTATTCTTCAAAAGCTTCACCGCTCGCTCTGCAGTGTCGTTCACAACACTTAATGACTTGAATCGTGTCTGGCCATATCGATACTGTTCACTTGCAGGCCACTCTTGTGATAGCAAATCAAGAAATGCACTGTCAATGTTATAACAACAAAGAAGGTTCCCATTCCGGTAGGTGCAAAGTCACCTAAACATACATCTGGTTTCTTTAGAATTGATGGATCTCCACGCACTTTTCCTTTGCCAGCTTCACTGGTGATTCCCTGCAAAATTCCCATCATTGCAGCTGCTGTCACAAGATCTGAGAACATGGCTAATCCAGCAAGCTCTTCTGAAAGATACCAGAGATGATTTTCTAGGACTTTTCTTGCATCTGAACTGATGTCAGGATCGATGATCTAGTAACTGCTGAGATCAGTCCACAGCTGTAAATCACTGGATGGAGCTTCAGTTGCACGAGGACCAGTTACCCAATTCTTGGTGTAAATTAGTGCACCAAACTACAAAGCGCTCAACTTGGGCTTCTTCTTTGTAAGCTTTAATACATCTGTTTGGTTGCGGAAGAGATTTATTTTCATGGCATAAATTAATTTTGCCATCCAGCGAGCACGATGTACTGGTCCTGGAGCCCTCCAGTGGATTGTACACGGTGGATGTCCCAAACAATCAGCGTCAACTCAATAAGCTCCATGTAATCATCTTTGACTTGTTCCTTTAAGGTGCTCTTTGGTCAGGACTGCAATGGTTGCACGTGATAAACTGGAAGCTTCAGGTGTCACTTGGAATTCTGAAAAATTCTGCCTGGTGATGACACTCCAACAGCCTTTGAATCGTTTGAAAAGCGGGATATCTGGGGAGTTTGAAGGTCCAAAGCAGATAGTGAAAACCTTTGACAAGATGATCTCCATTACATGATGACGACAGGCTAACCAATGAAGTTCACGACCTAGCCTGTTTTCAAGGCCAACACATACTCCATTTATTCTGCCGGTATTTACTGAGGTTGTGTCAACGCACATAGCCTGAACCTTCTCAACCAGCTGCCACTCCACCAACAATTTGTGAACAGCATTTGCTTCATTCTCACCAGTTCCAGAGCTCACCTTTGGTACACCTAACAGTTTGTCCATCCCATCACCTGAAACTAAAACTGGTAGCCTGTCAACTGAGCCCTCCCCAAATATTGCTGGAAGTATATTTCCATCCAAATGGATTACTAATGGGCAAGTTGGCTCAAAATTATCTTTCATTGCTTTAGAAATTTCATGCCTAGCACTTGACTGCGCTCGTTGAATAGTGCTACGTGAAATAGAAAGTGCATTTGGATCGTGACAAAGGGCTGCAGCAATAGGAATAAGTAGTCAAACAGCTTCACGATCAGATGTTTTATTACGGTCAAAGGCACTTGTTACACTTGGATTGAACAATTGGTCTTGAGAGGTTTTCTTTATATGAGTTATCTTGTCTTGCTGTTTACCTGATTTTCTAATTTTGGTCGGTATATACTAATCGTCATATTCAGTTTCATCATCAAGAACACTTCTTGCAAATTCACAGTCATCATCAACAGGACGTTATGACATAGAATAGTTAAACAGCCAACCCTAAGAAAGTAAAATTTAACACAAAGAACATGATACAGTAAGTGAATATGCAAAATGTAAAATTACATGAAAGTTCGGCGATTTTCGATGAAATTTTGAAAATCCATGGTCGTTGAGCATCACCTTGCAGTTGGAACAAGAGGCTGAAACTCTGCCCTAATTAAAGGTTTGCTATAAGGAAAAAAGTTAGAGAGTGTCTTGCTCTGTAGGTGAAAGTTGAGTTTTTTGGGCCACCCTAATGGACACACAGACACTCAGTGCACCACTCAGTCTCCTGTTACACGCCAATGCTCTCCCCTGCACACACATACGCACACAAAGACAATCTTTGACAGGCCTTATTTGAGTAAACTAAAAAAAAATAGAGAGCATATACCAAGGTCATGTTTTTCTAATGGATAGGTTGACCTGTGATTAGGGTAAAGCTTTCGACTTTCGACCTGAAGGTACCTGGTTCAATCTCTGGTGAGGACCAAGGAAATTCTTCAGGTCTTGGCTCAATTTCCCGATATATCACCCGTGGTGCCTAGATGGCCATTGCACTATCGGCTATGGTAGGGATGAAAGAAGGGCACCAAAAAAACCGTCCCATTAGTGGTTCATAGGATCTAAGAGATTTCATCTCATCCTTACAGGGACTTCACACACACACCTGTGGTTAGGAGTAAAAAATGTATTTACAGTGAAACTCAAGGCTATCCTAGTGGAGCATTACACAAAGTTTTCCAAATCAAAGAAACAAGTTTTTGTATATCTGCGTGAGAAATCGAAACATTGAAAGATTCTATGAAAAAGTTGTATAACGGTCTCAGTAGGATAATAACTGTAGTAGCGTCATGATCACTTTTCTCCAAGTAATTCTAAACACTAGATAACATTTACTTGTTATGAAAACCTATTCATATCAACTGGACCAACTTGAGGCAGTATTGAGTCATATTTCTTTAACAACTTTAAAGCTTCTTCTAAAGCCAAAGTTCCATTGTTTATCAAGGCAGTATTTTCTAAACGTTCAGTCCACGTTTTGTCGAATGAAGAAAGTTTCAAGTAAGGTGGATTGTCAATCAGTACATGGGGAATGTTTAAAAGTGTCGACAAGATATGGCCATGAAGTCGATCTGTCACAACGACTCTTCCACGTTGGAGAAAATTAATTCCAGAAAAGGCAATCAGGAAACAAGTTTCCATGTCCCTCGAGCCAACGTTTGATTTCCATTCAGATAACCAATCAGAGACATGAACAGAAATATTTTTAGGAAATACTGGTAGTAAATACTTACCAACCTAGACTCATGATCGCCTCTTCTCAGCCAAAGGTGACAGTGTCGTAGATTGATGGCATTTGTCGCAGTAATTCTGACCCAGCTCGTCATAAATCTGGAGCCAAAATCACAGCCTCACACCATTGAAGTAGGTTTTGGCTTTATTTCCAGCGACTGCCTGTCTCTCTGAGAAAACATGGTTAGGATTTGTGCGGTTGCTGTAAATCCTTTGGCGTTCTTTAAGCTTTGTGTGTTATTTTCATTTAACTAGAATACTCTGGGACAAAAGACCAATTTTATGTTCTGGATAATATCTGTTCAAATCTGTTCACGGACACTATCCACAAAACTGTACCCCACCAAATTACCTCCCCCTTGCATCAGAATAGCAAGAGTATCTTTTGTATAATTTGTTGAGCAATTTCTATATCTCGTTTGATACCTTCTGTTTCTATTGCACTTGAATGTATCACAGTAGTAGACTATAGTTATGTTCATTTTTCTCAACAACATTATCTCTCCTGCAGAAATGGCAGGATCGCCTTTATTAGGATAGGTGGCGATCTCCATTAACATCACGTGTTTTATTGGACCAATCAAACCTGTGATCAAATTTATAAGAACTCTCTGTGCCTCTTCAATAATTTCTACATTTGTCGTTAAAGTTTTAGATCTCAAGTCAGTTTCCTCTGGATGTTCTACAAGACGCCAAGTTAAAAACTCTGCCAGTTTGGGATCTAGTTCTTGTATGCGGTCATTGCCTGTTTCCAAATGTTTGCAGTCAAATGTTTGTATCAATGAAGAGTTCATCGAGCGATTTTCAAGTTCATTCCTCCGTACCACGTTCATGACAGACACGACAGACATCAGACACAGGCACAAGGCTACACCTCTGTGTAGAAACCTGGAAGACCACATTGCTGTAGAAGGAGAAATAGATTAATTAACAAAATTGTACAGTAATGGTAAGTGTTAGTACATAAACTAACTTCTGTCTTTGACATTTCAATTTGACAATGACATATCTATCAAATATAAAACATATTCATAAGCCCATGTATGATATGATTTCAGTAAAACTTTGAAAAAGGGTGTACGATTTGTTATTGTTTACTATTTAGAGTCACAAGTAAAGTGATGATAAAATTGCATTCACTCACACACACAATTTCTTTTTCCACTTCCGGGATGTTAACACACAATTACGCTCAGTTATGATTTCATTGAACATTAAAAGATAAATTCTATTAGATTCTTCTGGAAAAAAATATATACTTAAAGCTCGCTTTCGATAAATGCGGGCATTTTTATTACAAATTGAAGCCGATTCATGACGATTTGTTTATTTAAAAAATTAACGAATTGTCCGCAGTGTTAATTTGGAACTGAATTTGATTATAGAGTTTAGAGTTCACAGAGCTATGATGACCCTGAATTATTTGAATTAAGGAAGAGAGTTGGAATTTATTATTAATTAGAATTAATTGGATTTACCTACAGGTGTACTGATATATGCTTTCCTTATTACATTTAGCTTTGCTCCCATATTTTACAGCTAGGACAATTTCAAAATAAATTTATGTAAAAAATAAATCCAGGACGTAATTTGTTTGAATTAGTTGTAAAGTTACTCTAGTTAATTGTAAACACCCCTTTGTTGTTTAAAACATACTCTATGACATTTAGCTATTTACATTCATTTTACTTGTAGTGTATGATATTTGGCTATTCGCATTCATTTTTACTTGTGGTGTATGACATTTAGCTATTCGCATTCATTTTTACTTGAGGTGTATGACATTTAGCTATTTAGCTATTTACATTCATTATTACTTGAGGTGTATAACATTTAGCTATTTACATTCGTCATTACTTATAATGTATGACAATTAGCTATTTACATTCGTAATTACTTGTAGTGTATGACGTTTAGCTATTTACATTCGTAATTACTTGTAGCCTATTTCGCAAACATTATCTTTTAATAAGTTTTTTTTTTATTCTAGTACAATGCATCAATTTTGTCCGAATGGTGGGCAAAATTTGGTCCGTGGGTCGTAGTTTGCCTATGTCTGGTCTACACTTTAGTAAGATGAAAGAAGGAAACGGCGAAATCTGTCTCGAAACTGGTTTACAAGATCAAGAGATAAAGATTTTGTTCCTCAGAATTCCTAGATTTTTTGGCAATTAGGATGAAAATCTGATCTGCATGATGTGTGTTACTGGATCATATCCTAGATAGTCAACTCACTACATTAGCCACAGCACCCTTGACTATGACGAGGGGTGTAAAATATATATAAATAATAGCGGTGTGGGTTCTGCGTTAAATCGAAAGTAAATGATTAATAGAATAGTATTCCAGTTTAAAAATACAGTCATGAAAAAAATCGGATCTGTCCGAAACCAAAAATAACCTAGCCTACTGATCAAGCCTAAGGGAATATAACTCTGTGCAAAGGTTTTGCAGGGTACAGCTAGTATCATTGTAAAAGCCGTTCCATTAGTGGATTAAATTATCAGAAGATAAACACATTACCAATACAGTCACTTAAATAACAATTTCCAAATATGAAATGAAAATTTGAAACCTTTCGTCGCGTGCGGTCATGATTGATTATTACTTAAAAGGGAGAGAAAAAAATTGTCATAACTAGAAACTCACAAGCTTGCTCAATGCTAAAATTAGGCTGGAGTGAGTGTGTGTTAAATTTTCCTTGTAAATAAATGTAAAGGCCCACAACAGCGATGGTCAGTCCCATGAAATTCCAGGCCGTGGCTGATCTCTGACCACATAAGTAAAGCAACAAGACCACCAAAACACGTTTAAATATGTTGGCCACAGAATGACTCACAATGTTCATTACCTTAGAGAAGACATTCAGAAACAACATTACATATAAATATTAAAGTGGCATTGTTCAATTATCTATATTTATAAAACAAAAATTAACTCAAGCTACATTATAAAGGGACGGATAGCCAAGTGGTGTAGAAATTCGAGTGTCGACCCCAGAGCCAATGGAATATTTTTAGGTCCAAGTAAAAATTGGTTAAATTCCCCACCAGTCCACTCAACTTTAAATAGGTACCTGACTTTAGTTTGGGAACTAAAGGCGGCTGGGCGTCGTGCTAACCATGCCATTTACATGCCAAGGTTATAGAAACTATAAGAAATAAGTGAATTTTACACTTCATCTGCCCCTATGACCGTTCAGGTTAGGAAATTTTATTTTTCATATTATACAGCTTGAAGCAAAAGTTTTTATAACCAATTTACCTTTAAAACAATATTCGTTGAAATATAGGAGTAAGCCACGTGACACAATCCAGAAAGAAACATGGCTCCAAGTAGAAAGTAGGAGTTGGCTGGCAAGATGACGCCGTTACCTAAGTTATAAACGATCATTACTATTGCTGCTTCAACAAACACAAGTCCAACAATCCTGGAAATGAAACGTAACTCAGCTGGAAATGTGTTGTCTCCCTGGAGTTTCTTAATGGCGACATTTCTGGCAGTCAGGATGATATTGGATAAAAAAGCTAGAAAGACTCCAGTTGTTTCAGTAATGTTGACAATTTTCGTTACTGAAAGTATACAAAAGCAGACATTTTTTATTATATTCACTGTATTAGTGTGATTTTTGTCATTTAGAGTGTAGTTTTCAACAATTACTATTTTATATATTTACTAAATATAAAGCCCAGCGTTGCCCGTGAAATCTAGGTGTAATGTGAAACCCCTTCCTAATCAATTTAACTACTGAATTTTTAAATACGATTAATTAGGTTAATTAGGTGCTTATTTATGCCACCTTCTTAATGTGCAGAAATGACCAACATTTCATATGTCACAAATTACGTTTTAGCATCAACGCTAACCAACCAAACCAAACCAAAGATCCAACTAAACAAACCAACCGAACCAACCAACCAAATCAAACAACCAACAAAACCAACTAACCAAACCAGCTAACTAATCAACCAAACAAACCAACCGAGTCAACCAATCCAACCAACCAAATCAACCAAGCCAAACCCGTCTCTGCCACATCGTTCACAAATTACGTTTTACCTGTCAACGCTAACCAACCAAACCAACCAAATCAACCGATCAACGAGCCAAACCATCAAACCAATCAAACCAACCAAATAAACCAAATCAACTAAAGCAAGCCAACTAACCAAACCTCACCAAACTAAACACCATTAGGTAAAGATATGGGTGCTAATTTATCTCACCCGTTACGTTTTGCCCTTAATTCTATCAATGTTAAAATCAAAACAAAGCATTAGAATTTTTTTTATAAAAATGCACTGAAAAGTAAAAGATAACTGCTTTATTATGCCATTTTGCAGTACATAGACACGATACAGCAACCTCGCGCAAGTTCAATTCGGCTTTATTGGTAGGAAGATTAAAAAAAAATGTACCATCGGGAAATGACGTCACAGAGGATTTTTTAATTATAGCGACGGCGTTCCCATTCTGCAAAACAAAACAAAAAAATGTAACATCGGGAAATGACGTAAAAGATTATTTATAGCGACGGCTTCCCCACACACACTCCGCCCGCACGGACAAGATGGCTACTTTATTAGTAGGATTATGTTTAATAAAAGTGGGTTCGCGTTATCTTTTTATAATCAGAGACTCATTAATATGGAAAATGCAGAAAATGTATAACATTCTATGAAGAAACTATTATTGATTTAACAAATCACATAAAAGATTTTTAAAACATATATATTATGTACAGCAGCGGTCCCCCAGCCCCCGGGCCGCGAATCTAACGGTAATAGGCCGCCTAAGAAGCATTAAATTATTTCCTTTTTATTTACTATGGTGTATTTCTTTCTGGATAGTGCGACTTTCTATGGATGAGAGAGTAACAGGGAGCTGAGTGGGCTGTGAGCGACAGTAAACATTGTAAATCAAAACAATCTAAAATATAAATAGAATGAACGTCCTCGTCCAGTGGGTCTCTTGATGCACACGCACACACACACACACACACACGCACGCACGCACGCATTCACGCACACAAACACACATACATGTATATACAGTGGTTTTTTTTTTGTAAAAAAAATAAAATAGGTGCCGGCATTCAGTGATGGATTGCCTAACTTTTAACTACAAGTTCGCATCTCAATGATTATCACTACTGCAAATATACTAAATGTCTAAAACAATTTTATTTTATGATTAACCAACTTAAATCATAAAATAATTTTTCCCCACATTGAAAAAGATGCCGGCACGCCGTATCGTCATAAAAAAGCACTGTATATAAATGTATATATACGCTACATGATTAATGAAATAAGAGCCGTCGATTGAGCGATGTTTTGCCTTGAAATACGAGTAAAATAATAAAACGAGTTTATTTCCTTACATTCTTTTTCAAAATTTAATAATAATAAACTCATAATTAAACATTTTATCACAAATTTAGCGCACATTTAATGGAAAACAATACTTCATTTATTATTTGTAACATTTATTAATTCAATGAACATGGCATTTTAAAATAGTAAATTTGATTTAAGAACAGTTTAAACTTAAGTATTCTTATTTAATCAGACAATTGCTTACACAGACCAGTTCATTCACATTCATCGTATGCACTCTAATTGTTAAGAAAACAGAAACAGAAAAAGATATGTTTACAACAGACAGATGTGGCAGGGGATGGTAAATTTAATCCCTAACTTATTAGTGTAACTCGTGTTACTTCCATCCATGCTATTTTAAATTTGTTGCTTCAGTCTGTATTTGTCAACAACTGTCGGGTTGGAGCGAGGCATCAATGGCTCATCTTCAGAATCTGATGATAGTTCATGCATGCGCGCTTACTTTTGTGGTTGTTCTGATGTTTGTTTATCATCATTATGAAGTCCAGATACCTTTACTTCAGCCGAGTCTAGACACTGATTGACAGGTGTCATGTATATGAAGCTGTTCGTGCAGCTGTTGCAGATTTCACTAGCCCTATTCTTAAACTTTCAGCATTTCGGTCAATTGATGATCTTAGGTGTTGCGTTAAAAATTTTAGTCGCAATTTTTTTTAACGAGTGTATCGCGCGTTAATGCAGTTTATATGTATACCTAGATCAAATGCCCGGTACCCGGACCGGCGAGTAGGCAGCACATAGTTGTAGTTGAAAATAGTTAAACATATATTTGAGTGCGTTAACAATCAGTCTATATACTCTTAGTGGCCCCAATGACACGAAAAGTGAGACAAAAAAATCTACAACAAAATTAAAAAAAAAACCAAGCGAGTTAATTAATATGGTGATTAGTCGACTCCTTATAATTGAGTTGTATCCCTTTGACCATCTTTACAGCTTTACATAATTTGCGCACTACTTGGAATTCCCAAGACTATTTTTAGCCAAGCAAGAGTTCACTCCCCGTGAGTGTGACTAAAGTTTTGGAATTCCCCAGTCTATTTTTAGCCACGTAAGTTATACACACGCTCGCTCGCACGTTAACCAGGCTAGACGATTATGTATATAGATGTTTGTCATGGCGACGACCGTCTTCTTCCAATATTTCCAACTTTTCCCCAAAAACAAAACAACTAAAGAGAACTTAAATTATAAATAGGCTTTGAGATAAGCACAATTTTTTTGGATGAATTCAGCACCTTTTGTTTGTACTTTGTACAATGCCCAGCCGCCTTTCCTTACCGCCACAAATGTTGGGTACCCTTTTGTAAGCTGGGTGGACCGAATCATAGAAAAGTCTAGGCTCTCCCCGGGGATCAAACTCGAGACCTTTCGGGTAGCAGTCGTGAGCTCTTTGACAATTTTGTCAAAAGGAGTTTTAAAAAATAAAAAAAAAATTTAGGAGATAATGATTTCATATTAAAGATAAAAAATAACATTCAAGTTCACAACTGTATTAGTTTGCCTACTTGTCATTCTAGACACTGCAGCGGATATTTCTTTCCATTTTCGGACTTGTCGTGTCTCCATCAAGTTCGATACATTTTTTTCATGTCTATTCCGAAGTTTTGTTCCTCCAGTGTAATAATAACATATATCAAAACAAACATATTTTTTTATTGTTACATCTATGACTTACATGAAAACAGCAAGGCTCCTAGAATGATAAGTGGAACACTGACTATCGTCTCCATGGAAACTGGAGTTTTGAACACAACGTGATGGGCCAAAGCCATGGTCACTGGCTCTGTGAGTTTAATGGCCAGAGTGGAGGAAGCCTGTAACAGTGATACTGTAGTATCTATCTATCTATCTATATATCTATCTATCTATCTATCTATCTATCTATCTATCTATCTATCTATCTATCTATCTATCTATCTATCTATCTATCTATCTATCTATCACGTTTAGCAATAATGTTGTATAAGTAAGTCATGAATGTGCTACTTACTTCTATATATGACATACTGTAGTTGGTAGCTAGTGTAGCTAGGAAATGAGTTAACACTAAGATCTTTACCATATTGGAGCTTAAAATAGATGTCAAGCTTACACACATAACACATGTTATACTCTGTTAGAGGAAGCAGAAAAAAAATAAATTACCCTAAAGTCATGTATTACTTTATTTTGAGCAGTTTAAGTAACATACTACGTGCTCTTGATATAATTAGTTTCTGTTCTTTAATGTTTTAACAATTTTGCAATAGGATAGACAAAAAAAAAACGTACAAGAAAAATCGAAGAGAAAGCCATAATATAAATAATAGCGATTTGGGTTCTACGTTAAATCGAAAGTAAAGATTTAATACAACAGTATTCCAGTTTAAAATACAATCATGAAAAAATCGGATCTGCCCGAAACCAAAAATAACCCAGCCTACCGATCAAGCCTAAGGGGATATAACTCTGTGGAAAGGTTTTGCAGGGTACATTTAGTATGTTATAAATAACAAAACTAAATAAATAGATAAATAGAAAATAGAAATCTCACCTGTGCTATTGTCAAAACCAAAGACGAAATAAAATTAAACCTAAGATCAACAGTGTTCGCCCCTGACGAGGACAGAAACATTATTTTTGAAAGAGACAAAAATGTCTTCCCACTCTCATGACACAAAAATGACGTCACCGTCCATGCAACGAACGCCACGACAGCTGCAAGAGTTGTGCCTTTGAATGTCAACATCATTTTGAATGTTGACAGAAGTGTGTGTGTGTTGTGTTGTGTTGAGATGTTCCTGTAAGGATGAGATGAAATCTCTTAGACACTGAGAGTTAATACAATTTTATTTTTTATTTTTTTTATTATCAAAGTCTACACATATAAATTGTCTTCGCTTTATTCTTTAATATATCAAAGAAATACATTTGTCTCCCTTAGATTATTTAAATATTTTATTTGTAAATCGACATTATGTACCTCACAATGGCTTGAATTGGTTAAAAGAGTATATTATGTTTTGACAAAAAAGTCTTTCAACTAAGGGCGGTTTATTGTGTCAAAGTTCATGTTGTAAATTTAAACACACCGGTGAAGTTGTGAATAAACATTCTCCTGGCGTAACCAACGTTATAATTTATAAACATTCTCTGCAACAAAATGTGTTGTTACTTACAGTGGTCAACTTTACTGGCCCATGAGGCATTGCTAAACAATATTCGATTGTTCAATTGTTACACAAAGTTTCTATGACCAGTAGGAATAATTACTTCGACAAGCTGCTAATTATCAATACTACGTTTTTTTTTAACGATACAACTGTTACGTGAAATATACGAGTGTTATTGTGTTACAGAGTGTTATATAGTGTTAAAAAGAGTTACATAGTGTTATATAGTGATATAAAGCATTTATAGTTTATATAGTGTTAATTAGTGTTACATCGTGTTATATAGTGCTACATGGTGTTAAATAGTGTTATACTATTGCATCCATAAGGTTTCTTCTGTAATGTGAATTCCCTTTATTGGTGATAATCCATCACATAAGTGTGCTATTAATAGAAACTGACCTGGTTGTATTGATCCACATCTCTGATAATATATTCAATAATAAAAAAAAGAAAACGGTGTTTTAACAAATATTTTAGCAAAGTTATGTGAGGCGTTCATTTATTTATAATCTGGATTATTTTTAATTAAAAAATTTCTGAAATCATGGATAAAAAATAAAAAGGTGTGGGACGAGTGGTGTAGAAACTCGACTGTAAACCTGAGAGTCCTGGGCTAGATCCTCGGTGATAGCCATGGGAATTTTACCAGGTGAAATGTGTTTCAAAGTCGTCCCACAAGTCCATCCAGCTTTAAATGGGTAAATGACTTTAAGTTGGAGAAGTAAAGGTGGCTGGGCGTTGTGCTAAACACACAATCCCTTCATATGCCGAGGTTGTAGAAACAGATGAATTCTACACTTCATCTGCCCCGATGGCCCGATAGGGCTAAGGGAAATTTTTACTTTTTTTTTTTAAACTGTCACTACTCCGCCCAGAATGTGACATGCAGATCAGTGGTTCTCAGCTGATGGTACTTGTAACCCAAACAGTTGGTGAAATGTTATGCAATGATACACATCGACAGATAATTATCTTTCAAAATAACCCAGAGTTTGAATAAGGTTACCATTTTGATGCATGACACGTCACCAAACGACGTGCCCAAGTACATTTCTTCGCGAACTGACGTGTACTTGCGGGCAAACTATCACACCTCTTTGGAGTACACTTAGGGGCGCCGAGAGCCAACAAGGGCCCCAGGGCAGGACTTAATTGCGGGCCCCTTAAAAAACAATAAGTCGTGAAAAAATTGACATGGTCGGGGCGGCCGGGCCCCCTTACAGATGCGGGCCCACTGGCAATGACCCCCCGTGACCCCCCTCTCGGCGTGCCTGGGTACAGTCGCGACAAAGGCTGAGAACCACTGATGCAGATCAACTCACACATCTCAATAGGTTTGGTCTTAAAAACGCACTCTCCATTTTATTCATCATAAGCACATGGTGTGGGTGTGAGTGTGTCTGTGTTTTGCGTCTCTGTGTGTGGGATACATATTCAATGGTATAAACGGAAGAGAAAGGTCAACTATTTAAAGAACTTATATTGACTGAAAGAAGCCTGAGCCTCAATGTGGATTTATTATTAATTTTTTTGGTACTTTCACGTATATTTAGGCAATAGATAATTTCTATAAATATGTAAATGACCCTTAGAAACATATATTTTAGTACATTTAATAAAAACGTATACTCCGAAACAGTGGAATTTACTATGTGTTTGACCTACTTTGTGTGAAGCTAATTAAGTTTGTATTGGATGTCCCTAGACGACTGTCTCTTATACACAACTCAATGTTAAGTTAGTATTGGATGTCTCTAGACGGCTGTCTCTTCTACACAACTCAATGTTCCCAAAACATTGTCCTAGAAAAGTGTTAATTAGGATAATGTAAACGCAATATCTATTAGATCTACTTGATACGTATGATTCATATTATAATTTACATAAGAATTTGGAAAATCTGCTTGGTTGATTTGGGCATATTGCATTCTTTTATTTCAAATTCATTCAATTGTAATCGTCTTTTTGTAATTAATTTTGTACTTTGTGTTCTGTTACAGAAGAATTGTAAAGTTTTATACCGAAATGTCATATAAAAGTTCAGCATTTTCTGTACAGAAGAATAGTGCAGTATGGTCAAGAAATCTTCAGTCATTTCAGAAGTCTACAAGACAAGGAAACTTAGAGAGTTTGCAGTAGTAAAAGAATCTTTATCTAACCGGTATATTTTTGTTTCTATCAAAACAGTGCAAGTCAAAAGCAGATTGATGCAAGACAATAAGATCTGAAGTTATTGATCTTTGGAACAGATTTGACTTAACGTGTATGGAAACAATATCAGTGCTACGAAAGATCTTAAAGGTACGCACAGACCATGGCGAATTTCGTGTATCTAGGTAGCTAGCAAAATTCACCCCTCTTTCGTGGCAATGTATTTATATGGAGATGCTCAAACCGCGGAGAATTTCCGCGGCGGTGCAGAGAAATTTCGCGGCATCGCTTCTTGCAAATTTTTTTCGCGTTTCGCGAGTGTAAACAATCCAAAATGGCTGCCTAGAAACATCGACTCAAATGAAAATCAAGGTTAAAATTGATATAAATGTCTTAAAATTAACAAATAAGACTTACATTTATATATAGAAACATGAATTATATCAGATTATACCAAAAAGTAAGGGTTAATTTTTCACTTTTTAAATGTAAAATACAATAACTGTAGAAAATGTTTAATGAGAAAAAAATGTCTGCCGACGTCTTCAAAAAAAAAAAAAGAAAATTAAAAAAATCATCATATCCGGTCGGCTGACGCCCACTTTCGCTTCGCCTAGGTGTAGCGATAGTTTTTCGCGCTCAGAAAAATCTCACGTGAGAAATAGCGCAACGAGAGAGAAAGATAGAGCGAGACAGAGAAACAGCGAGAGAGAGAGAGAGAGAGAGAGAACGAGAAAGCGATAGATAGAAAGAGCGAGAGTGAGATCGAGCGAGAGAGAGAGAGAGAGAAAGCGAGAGAGAACGAGAGAGAGAGAGAGAGAGAAAGCGAGAGAGAGAGAGAGCGAGAGTGAGATAACGCGAGAGAGAGAGATTGAGAAAGAGTGAGATAGAGAGAAAGAGCGAGAGAGAGAGAGAGATACAGCGAGAGAGAGAGAAAAAGAGAGAGACTGAGAAAGAGAGATAGATACAAAGTCAGAGAGAAAGAGAAAGAGCGAGAGAGAGAGAGAGAAATAAAATTATATAAAATCATAGAGAGATAGAGCGCGAGATAGAGAGCCACAGTCAGAGAGAGAGAGAGAGAGAGAAAGAGAGAGAAAGAACGAGTAAGAGAGATAGGGTGAGAGGAAAAGAGCGAGAGAGAGAGAGATAGAGCGAGAGAAACAGAGAGAAAGAAAGAGTAAGAGACAGAGATAGACCGAGAGAGAGAGAGAGAAAGTGCCAGAGAGAGAGAGAGAAATACAGACAGAGTCAGAGAGACGATGAGCGAGAGAGAGATACAGAGAGAGAAAGAGCCAGTAAGAGAGATATGGCGAGTGAGAGAAAAAGAGCGAGAAAAAATTATATAGAATCATAGAGAGATAGAGCGAGAGATAGAGAGGCACAGTCAGAGAGAGAGAGAGAGAGAGATAAATAGAGAGAAAGAACGAGTAAGAGAGATAGGTCGAGAGGAAAAGAGCGAGAGAGAGAGAGATAGAGCGAGAGAAACAGAGAGAAAGAAAGAGTAAGAGACAGAGATAGACCGAGAGAGAGAGAAAGTGCCAGAGAGAGATACAGAGAGAGAAAGAGCCAGTAAGAGAGATTTGGCGAGTGAGAGAAAAAAAGCAAGAAAGAGAGCGAGAAAAAATTATATAGAATCATAGAGAGATAAAGCGAGAGAGAGAGGCACAATAAGAGAGAGAGAGAGAGAGAAAGAGAGAGAAAGAACGAGTAAGAGAGATAGGGCGAGAGGAAAAGAGCGAGAGAGAGAGAGATAGAGCGAGAGAAACAGAGAGAAAGAAAGAGTAAGAGACAGAGATAGACCGAGAGAGAGAGAGAAAGTGCCAGAGAGAGAGAGAGAGAGAAATACAGACGGAGTCAGAGAGACGATGAGCGAGAGAGAGATACAGAGAGAGAAAGAGCCAGTAAGAGAGATATGGCGAGTGAGAGAAAAAGAGCGAGAGAGAGAGCGAGAAAAAATTTTATAGAATCATAGAGAGATAGAGCGAGAGATAGAGAGGCACAATCAGAGAGAGAGAGAGAGAGAGAAAGAACGAGTAAGAGAGATAGGGCGAGAGGAAAAGAGCGAGAGAGAGAGAGAGAGATAGAGCGAGAGAAACAGAGAGAAAGAAAGAGTAAGAGACAGAGATAGACCGAAAGAGAGAGAAATACGGACAGAGTCAGAGAGACGATGAACGAGAGAGAGAGATACAAAGAGAGAGACTGAGCCAGTAAGAGAGATATGGCGAGTGAGAGAAAAAGAGCGCGAGAGAGAGAGAGAGAAAATTATATAGAATCATAGAGAGATAGAGCGAGAGATAGAGAGGCACAGTCAGAGAGAGAGAGAGAGAGAGAGAGAGAGAAAGAGAGAGAAAGAACGAGTAAGAGAGATAGCGCGAGAGGAAAAGAGCGAGAGAGAGAGATAGAGCGAGAGAAACAGAGAGAAAGAAAGAGTAAGAGACAGAGATAGACCGAGAGAGAGAGAGAAAGTGCCAGAGAGAGAGAGAGAGAGAAAGAGAGAAATACAGACAGAGTCAGAGAGACGATGAACGAGAGAGAGAGATACAGAGAGAAAGAGACAGAGCCAGTAAGAGAGATATGGCGAGTGAGAGAAAAAGAGCGAGAGAGAGAGCGAGAAAAAATTATATAGAATCATAGAGAGATAGAGCGAGAGATAGAGAAGCACAGTCAGAGAGAGAGAGAGAGAGAGAAAGAGAGAGAAAGAACGAGTAAGAGAGATAGGGCAAGAGGAAAAGAGCGAGAGATAGAGCGAGAGAAACAGAGAGAAAGAAAGAGTAAGAGACAGAAATAGACCGAGAGAGAGAGAGAGAGAGAGAGAGACAGAGAGAGAGAGAGAGAGAGAAATACAGACAGAGTCAGAGAGACGATGAACGAGAGAGAGAGAGATATACAGAGAAACAGCCAGTAAGAGAGATATGGCGAGTGAGAGAGAAAAAGAGCAAGAGAGAGAGAGAGAAAAATTATATAGAATCATAGAGAGATAGAGCGAGAGATAGAGAGGCACAGTCAGAGAGAGAGAGAGAGAGAGAAAGAGAGAGAAAGAACGAGTAAGAGAGATAGGGCGAGAGGAAAAGGGCGAGAGAGAGATAGAGCGAGAGAAACAGAGAGAAAGAAAGAGTAAGAGACAGAGATAGACCGAGAGAGAGAGAGAGAGAAAGTGCCAGAGAGAGAGAGAGAGAGAGAAATACAGACGGAGTCAGAGAGACGATGAACGAGAGAGAGAGAGATACAGAGAGAGAAAGAGCCAGTAAGAGAGATATGGCGAGTGAGAGAAAAAGAGCGAGAGAGAGAGAGCGAGAAAAATTATATAGAATCATAGAGAGATAGAGAGGCACAATCAGAGAGAGAGAGAGAGAGAGAAAGAGAGAGAAAGAACGAGTAAGAGAGATAGGGGGAGAGGAAAAGAGCGAGCGAGAGAGAGATAGAGCGAGAGAAACAGAGAGAAAGAAAGAGTAAGAGACAGAGATAGACCGAGAGAGAGAGACAGAAAGTGCCAGAGAGAGAGAGAGAGAGAGAGAGAGAATACAGACAGAGTCAGAGAGATGATGAACGAGAGAGAGAGAGATACTGAGAGAGAGAGAAAGAGCCAGTAAGAGAGATATGGCGAGTGAGACAAAAAGAGCGAGAGAGAGAGAGAGAAAATTATATAGAATCATAGAGAGATAGAGCGAGAGATAGAGAGGCACAGTCAGAGAGAGAGAAAGAGAGAGAAAGAACGAGTAAGAGAGATAGGGCGAGAGGAAAAGAGCGAGAGAGAGAGATAGAGCGAGAGAAACAGAGAGAAAGAAAGAGTAAGAGACAGAGATAGACCGAGAGAGAGAGAGAGAAAGTGCCAGAGAGAGAGAGAGAGAGAGAAATACAGACAGAGTCAGAGAGACGATGAGCGAGAGAGAGAGATACAGAGAGAGAGGCTGAGCCAGTAAGAGAGATATGGCGAGTGAGAGAAAAAGAGCGAGAGAGAGAGAGAGAGAGAAAATTATATAGAATCATAGAGAGATAGAGCGAGAGATAGAGAGGCACAATCAGAGAGAGAGAGAGAGAAAGAACGAGTAAGAGAGATAGGGCGAGAGGAAAAGAGCGAGAGAGAGAGAGAGAGATAGAGCGAGAGAAACAGAGAGAAAGAAAGAGTAAGAGACAGAGATAGACCGAAAGAGAGAGAAATACGGACAGAGTCAGAGAGACGATGAACGAGAGAGAGAGAGATACAGAGAGAGAGACTGAGCCAGTAAGAGAGATATGGCGAGTGAGAGAAAAAGAGCGAGAGAGAGAGAGAGAGAGAGAAAATTATATAGAATCATAGAGAGATAGAGCGAGAGATAGAGAGGCACAGTCAGAGAGAGAGAGAGAGAGAGAAGAAAGAGAGAGAAAGAACGAGTAAGAGAGATAGCGCGAGAGGAAAAGAGCGAGAGAGAGAGATAGAGCGAGAGAAACAGAGAGAAAGAAAGAGTAAGAGACCGAGAGAGAGAAAGTGCCAGAGAGAGAGAGAGAGAGAAAGAGAGAAATACAGACAGAGTCAGAGAGACGATGAACGAGAGAGAGAGATACAGAGAGAGAGACAGAGCCAGTAAGAGAGATATGGCGAGTGAGAGAAAAAGAGCGCGAGAGAGAGCGAGAAAAAATTA
The DNA here is from genome assembly GCA_021962125.1 of Bulinus truncatus. Taxonomy (NCBI): domain Eukaryota; kingdom Metazoa; phylum Mollusca; class Gastropoda; family Planorbidae; genus Bulinus; species Bulinus truncatus. The sequence goes on along the minus strand of JAGDYQ010000173.1, from coordinate 600,007 downwards.
TATAGAATCATAGAGAGATAGAGCGAGAGATAGAGAGGCACAGTCAGAGAGAGAGAGAGAGAGAGAAAGAGAGAGAAAGAACGAGTAAGAGAGATAGGACACGAGGAAAGGAGCGAGAGATAGAGCGAGAGAAACAGAGAGAAAGAAAGAGAAAGAGACAGAAATAGACCGAGAGAGAGAGAGAGAAAGTGCCAGAGAGAGAGAGAGAGAAATACAGAAAAACAGTCAGTAAGAGAGATATGGCGAGTGAGAGAATAAGAGCGAGAGAGAGAGAGAGAGAAAATTATATAGAATCATAGAGAGAACGAGAGAGAGAGAGAGAGAAAGCGAGAGAGAGAGGTGAGATAACGCGAGAGAGAGAGATTGAGAAAGAGTGAGATAGAGGGAAAGAGCGAGAGAGAGAGAGAGAGATACAGCGAGAGAGAGAGAAAAAGAGAGAGACTGAGAAAGAGAGATAGATACAAAGTCAGAGAGAGAGAGAAAGAGCGAGAGAGAGAGAGAGAGATAGAGCGAGAGAAACAGAGAGAAAGAAAGAGTAAGAGACAGAGATAGACCGAGAGAGAGAGAGAGAAAGTGCCAGAGAGAGAGAGAGAGAGAGAAATACAGACAGAGTCAGAGAGACGATGAGCGAGAGAGAGATACAGAGAGAGAAAGAGCCAGTAAGAGAGATATGGCGAGTGAGAGAAAAAGAGCGAGAAAAAATTATATAGAATCATAGAGAGATAGAGCGAGAGATAGAGAGGCACAGTCAGAGAGAGAGAGAGAGAGAGATAAATAGAGAGAAAGAACGAGTAAGAGAGATAGGTCGAGAGGAAAAGAGCGAGAGAGAGAGAGATAGAGCGAGAGAAACAGAGAGAAAGAAAGAGTAAGAGACAGAGATAGACCGAGAGAGAGAGAAAGTGCCAGAGAGAGATACAGAGAGAGAAAGAGCCAGTAAGAGAGATTTGGCGAGTGAGAGAAAAAAAGCAAGAAAGAGAGCGAGAAAAAATTATATAGAATCATAGAGAGATAAAGCGAGAGAGAGAGGCACAATCAGAGAGAGAGAGAGAGAGAAAGAGAGAGAAAGAACGAGTAAGAGAGATAGGGCGAGAGGAAAAGAGCGAGAGAGAGAGAGATAGAGCGAGAGAAACAGAGAGAAAGAAAGAGTAAGAGACAGAGATAGACCGAGAGAGAGAGAGAGAGAAAGTGCCAGAGAGAGAGAGAGAGAGAGAAATACAGACGGAGTCAGAGAGACGATGAGCGAGAGAGAGATACAGAGAGAGAAAGAGCCAGTAAGAGAGATATGGCGAGTGAGAGAAAAAGAGCGAGAGAGAGAGCGAGAAAAAATTTTATAGAATCATAGAGAGATAGAGCGAGAGATAGAGAGGCACAATCAGAGAGAGAGAGAGAGAGAAAGAACGAGTAAGAGAGATAGGGCGAGAGGAAAAGAGCGAGAGAGAGAGAGAGATAGAGCGAGAGAAACAGAGAGAAAGAAAGAGTAAGAGACAGAGATAGACCGAAAGAGAGAGAAATACGGACAGAGTCAGAGAGACGATGAACGAGAGAGAGAGATACAAAGAGAGAGACTGAGCCAGTAAGAGAGATATGGCGAGTGAGAGAAAAAGAGCGCGAGAGAGAGAGAGAGAAAATTATATAGAATCATAGAGAGATAGAGCGAGAGATAGAGAGGCACAGTCAGAGAGAGAGAGAGAGAGAGAGAGAGAGAAAGAGAGAGAAAGAACGAGTAAGAGAGATAGCGCGAGAGGAAAAGAGCGAGAGAGAGAGAGATAGAGCGAGAGAAACAGAGAGAAAGAAAGAGTAAGAGACAGAGATAGACCGAGAGAGAGAGAGAAAGTGCCAGAGAGAGAGAGAGAGAAAGAGAGAAATACAGACAGAGTCAGAGAGACGATGAACGAGAGAGAGAGATACAGAGAGAGAGACAGAGCCAGTAAGAGAGATATGGCGAGTGAGAGAAAAAGAGCGAGAGAGAGAGCGAGAAAAAATTATATAGAATCATAGAGAGATAGAGCGAGAGATAGAGAAGCACAGTCAGAGAGAGAGAGAGAGAGAGAAAGAGAGAGAAAGAACGAGTAAGAGAGATAGGGCAAGAGGAAAAGAGCGAGAGATAGAGCGAGAGAAACAGAGAGAAAGAAAGAGTAAGAGACAGAAATAGACCGAGAGAGAGAGAGAGAGAGAGAAAGTGCCAGAGAGAGAGAGAGAGAGAAATACAGACAGAGTCAGAGAGACGATGAACGAGAGAGAGAGAGATATACAGAGAAACAGCCAGTAAGAGAGATATGGCGAGTGAGAGAAAAAGAGCAAGAGAGAGAGAGAGAAAATTATATAGAATCATAGAGAGATAGAGCGAGAGATAGAGAGGCACAGTCAGAGAGAGAGAGAGAGAGAGAAAGAGAGAGAAAGAACGAGTAAGAGAGATAGGGCGAGAGGAAAAGGGCGAGAGAGAGATAGAGCGAGAGAAACAGAGAGAAAGAAAGAGTAAGAGACAGAGATAGACCGAGAGAGAGAGAGAGAGAAAGTGCCAGAGAGAGAGAGAGAGAGAGAAATACAGACGGAGTCAGAGAGACGATGAACGAGAGAGAGAGAGATACAGAGAGAGAAAGAGCCAGTAAGAGAGATATGGCGAGTGAGAGAAAAAGAGCGAGAGAGAGAGAGCGAGAAAAAATTATATAGAATCATAGAGAGATAGAGAGGCACAATCAGAGAGAGAGAGAGAGAGAAAGAGAGAGAAAGAACGAGTAAGAGAGATAGGGGGAGAGGAAAAGAGCGAGCGAGAGAGAGATAGAGCGAGAGAAACAGAGAGAAAGAAAGAGTAAGAGACAGAGATAGACCGAGAGAGAGAGACAGAAAGTGCCAGAGAGAGAGAGAGAGAGAGAGAGAGAAATACAGACAGAGTCAGAGAGATGATGAACGAGAGAGAGAGAGATACTGAGAGAGAGAGAAAGAGCCAGTAAGAGAGATATGGCGAGTGAGACAAAAAGAGCGAGAGAGAGAGAGAGAAAATTATATAGAATCATAGAGAGATAGAGCGAGAGATAGAGAGGCACAGTCAGAGAGAGAGAAAGAGAGAGAAAGAACGAGTAAGAGAGATAGGGCGAGAGGAAAAGAGCGAGAGAGAGAGATAGAGCGAGAGAAACAGAGAGAAAGAAAGAGTAAGAGACAGAGATAGACCGAGAGAGAGAGAGAGAAAGTGCCAGAGAGAGAGAGAGAGAGAAATACAGACAGAGTCAGAGAGACGATGAGCGAGAGAGAGAGATACAGAGAGAGAGACTGAGCCAGTAAGAGAGATATGGCGAGTGAGAGAAAAAGAGCGAGAGAGAGAGAGAGAGAGAAAATTATATAGAATCATAGAGAGATAGAGCGAGAGATAGAGAGGCACAATCAGAGAGAGAGAGAGAGAAAGAACGAGTAAGAGAGATAGGGCGAGAGGAAAAGAGCGAGAGAGAGAGAGAGAGATAGAGCGAGAGAAACAGAGAGAAAGAAAGAGTAAGAGACAGAGATAGACCGAAAGAGAGAGAAATACGGACAGAGTCAGAGAGACGATGAACGAGAGAGAGAGAGATACAGAGAGAGAGACTGAGCCAGTAAGAGAGATATGGCGAGTGAGAGAAAAAGAGCGAGAGAGAGAGAGAGAGAAAATTATATAGAATCATAGAGAGATAGAGCGAGAGATAGAGAGGCACAGTCAGAGAGAGAGAGAGAGAGAGAGAGAGAGAGAAAGAACGAGTAAGAGAGATAGCGCGAGGGAAAAGAGCGCGAGAGAGAGAATAGAGCGAGAGAACAGAGAGAAAGAAAGAGTAAGAGACAGAGATAGACCGAGAGAGAGAAAGTGCCAGAGAGAGAGAGAGAGAGAAAGAGAGAAATACAGACAGAGTCAGAGAGACGATGAACGAGAGAGAGAGATACAGAGAGAGAGACAGAGCCAGTAAGAGAGATATGGCGAGTGAGAGAAAAAGAGCGCGAGAGAGAGCGAGAAAAAATTATATAGAATCATAGAGAGATAGAGCGAGAGATAGAGAGGCACAGTCAGAGAGAGAGAGAGAGAGAGAAAGAGAGAGAAAGAACGAGTAAGAGAGATAGGACACGAGGAAAGGAGCGAGAGATAGAGCGAGAGAAACAGAGAGAAAGAAAGAGAAAGAGACAGAAATAGACCGAGAGAGAGAGAGAGAAAGTGCCAGAGAGAGAGAGAGAGAGAAATACAGAAAAACAGTCAGTAAGAGAGATATGGCGAGTGAGAGAATAAGAGCGAGAGAGAGAGAGAGAGAAAATTATATAGAATCATAGAGAGAACGAGAGAGAGAGAGAGAGAAAGCGAGAGAGAGAGAGCGAGAGTGAGATAACGCGAGAGAGAGAGATTGAGAAAGAGTGAGATAGAGGGAAAGAGCGAGAGAGAGAGAGAGAGATACAGCGAGAGAGAGAGAAAAAGAGAGAGACTGAGAAAGAGAGATAGATACAAAGTCAGAGAGAGAGAGAAAGAGCGAGAGAGAGAGAGAGAGAGAGATAGAGCGAGAGAAACAGAGAGAAAGAAAGAGTAAGAGACAGAGATAGACCGAGAGAGAGAGAGAGAGAAAGTGCCAGAGAGAGAGAGAGAGAGAGAAATACAGACAGAGTCAGAGAGACGATGAGCGAGAGAGAGATACAGAGAGAGAAAGAGCCAGTAAGAGAGATATGGCGAGTGAGAGAAAAAGAGCGAGAGAGAGAGCGAGAAAAAATTATATAGAATCATAGAGAGATAGAGCGAGAGATAGAGAGGCACAGTCAGAGAGAGAGAGAGAGAGAGAGAAAGAGAGAGAAAGAACGAGTAAGAGAGATAGGGCAAGAGGAAAAGAGCGAGAGATAGAGCGAGAGAAACAGAGAGAAAGAAAGAGTAAGAGACAGAAATAGACCGAGAGAGAGAGAGAGAAAGTGCCAGAGAGAGAGAGAGAGAAATACAGACAGAGTCAGAGAGACGATGAACGAGAGAGAGAGAGATATACAGAGAAACAGCCAGTAAGAGAGATATGGCGAGTGAGAGAAAAAGAGCGAGAGAGAGAGAGAAAATTATATAGAATCATAGAGAGATAGAGCGAGAGATAGAGAGGCACAGTCAGAGAGAGAGAGAGAGAAAGAAAGAGAGAGAAAGAACGAGTAAGAGAGATAGGGCGAGAGGAAAAGAGCGAGAGAGAGATAGAGCGAGAGAAACAGAGAGAAAGAAAGAGTAAGAGACAGAGATAGACCGAGAGAGAGAGAGAGAAAGTGCCAGAGAGAGAGAGAGAGAGAAATACAGACGGAGTCAGAGAGACGATGAACGAGAGAGAGAGAGAGATACAGAGAGAGAAAGAGCCAGTAAGAGAGATATGGCGAGTGAGAGAAAAAGAGCGAGAGAGAGAGAGCGAGAAAAAATTATATAGAATCATAGAGAGATAGAGAGGCACAATCAGAGAGAGAGAGAGAGAGAGAAAGAGAGAGAAAGAACGAGTAAGAGAGATAGGGGGAGAGGAAAAGAGCGAGCGAGAGAGAGATAGAGCGAGAGAAACAGAGAGAAAGAAAGAGTAAGAGACAGAGATAGACCGAGAGAGAGAGACAGAAAGTGCCAGAGAGAGAGAGAGAGAGAAATACAGACAGAGTCAGAGAGATGATGAACGAGAGAGAGAGAGATACTGAGAGAGAGAGAAAGAGCCAGTAAGAGAGATATGGCGAGTGAGACAAAAAGAGCGAGAGAGAGAGAGAGAAAATTATATAGAATCATAGAGAGATAGAGCGAGAGATAGAGAGGCACAGTCAGAGAGAGAGAAAGAGAGAGAAAGAACGAGTAAGAGAGATAGGGCGAGAGGAAAAGAGCGAGAGAGAGAGATAGAGCGAGAGAAACAGAGAGAAAGAAAGAGTAAGAGACAGAGATAGACCGAAAGAGAGAGAAATTGCCAGAGAGCGAGAGAGAGAGAGAGAAAATTATATAGAATCATAGATAGATAGAGCGAGAGATAGAGAGATAGAGAGGCACAATCAGAGAGAGAGAGAGAGAAAGAGAGAGAAAGAACGAGTAAGAGAGATAGGGCGAGAGGAAAAGAGCGAGAGAGATAGAGAGATAGAGCGAGAGAAACAGAGAGAAAGAAAGAGTAAGAGACAGAGATAGACCGAGAGAGAGAGAGAAAGTGCCAGAGACAGAGAGAGGCACAATCAGAGAGAGAGAGAGAGAGAGAGAAAGAGAGAGAAAGAACGAGTAAGAGAGATAGGGCGAGAGGAAAAGAGCGAGAGAGAGAGAGAGAGAGATAGAGCGAGAGAAACAGAGAGAAAGAAAGAGTAAGAGACAGAGATAGACCGAGAGAGAGAGAGAAAGTGCCAGAGAGAGAGAGAGAGAGAGAAATACAGACAGAGTCAGAGAGACGATGAGCGAGAGAGAGATACAGAGAGAGAAAGAGCCAGTAAGAGAGATATGGCGAGTGAGAGAAAAAGAGCGAGAGAGAGAGCGAGAAAAAATTATATAGAATCATAGAGAGATAGAGCGAGAGATAGAGAGGCACAATCAGAGAGAGAGAGAGAGAGAGAGAAAAAGAACGAGTAAGAGAGATAGGGCGAGAGGAAAAGAGCGAGAGAGAGAGAGAGATAGAGCGAGAGAAACAGAGAAAGAAAGAGTAAGAGACAGAGATAGACCGAAAGAGAGAGAAATACGGACAGAGTCAGAGAGACGATGAACGAGAGAGAGAGATACAGAGAGAGAAAGAGCCAGTAAGAGAGATATGGCGAGTGAGAGAAAAAGAGCGAGAGAGAGAGAGAGAGAGAAAATTATATAGAATCATAGAGAGATAGAGCGAGAGATAGAGAGGCACAGTCAGAGAGAGAGAGAGAGAAAGAGAGAGAAAGAACGAGTAAGAGAGATAGCGCGAGAGGAAAAGAGCGAGAGAGAGAGAGATAGAGCGAGAGAAACAGAGAGAAAGAAAGAGTAAGAGACAGAGATAGACCGAGAGAGAGAGAGAAAGTGCCAGAGAGAGAGAGAGAGAAAGAGAGAAATACAGACAGAGTCAGAGAGACGATGAACGAGAGAGAGAGATACAGAGAGAGAGACAGAGCCAGTAAGAGAGATATGGCGAGTGAGAGAAAAAGAGCGCGAGAGAGAGCGAGAAAAAATTATATAGAATCATAGAGAGATAGAGCGAGAGATAGAGAGGCACAGTCAGAGAGAGAGAGAGAGAGAGAGAGAAAGAGAGAGAAAGAACGAGTAAGAGAGATAGTGCAAGAGGAAAAGAGCGAGAGATAGAGCGAGAGAAACAGAGAGAAAGAAAGAGTAAGAGACAGAAATAGACCGAGAGAGAGAGAGAGAGAAAGTGCCAGAGAGAGAGAGAGAGAGAGAGAAATACAGACAGAGTCAGAGAGACGATGAACGAGAGAGAGAGATATATACAGTAAGAGAGATATGGCGAGTGAGAGAAAAAGAGCGAGAGAGAGAGAGAGAAAATTATATAGAATCATAGAGAGATAGACCGAGAGATAGAGAGGCACAGTCAGAGAGAGAGAGAGAGAGAGAAAGAGAGAGAAAGAACGAGTAAGAGGGCGAGAGGAAAAGAGCGAGAGAGAGATAGAGAGAGAGATAGAGCGAGAGAAACAAAGAGAAAGAAAGAGTAAGAGACAGAGATAGACCGAGAGAGAGAGAGAGAAAGTGCCAGAGAGAGAGAGAGAGAGAAATACAGACGGAGTCAGAGAGACGATGAACGAGTGAGAGAGAGATACAGAGAGAGAAAGAGCCAATAAGAGAGATATGGCGAGTGAGAGAAAAAGAGCGAGAGAGAGAGAGAGAGAGAGAAAATTATATAGAATCATAGAGAGATAGAGCGAGAGATAGAGAGGCACAGTCAGAGAGAGAGAGAGAGAGAGAGAAAGAGAGAGAAAGAACGAGTAAGAGACCGAGAGAGAGAGATAGAGCGAGAGAAACAGAGAGAAAGAAAGAGTAAGAGACAGAGATAGACCGAGAGAGAGAGAGAGAGAAAGTGCCAGAGAGAGAGAGAGAGAGAGAGAGAAATACAGACAGTCAGAGAGACGATGAGCGAGAGAGAGAGAGAGAGAGATACAAAGAGAGAAAGAGCCAGTAAAAGAGATATGGCGAGTGAGAGAAAAAGAGCGAGAGAGAGAGCGAGAAAAAATTATATAGAATCATAGAGAGATAGAGCGAGAGATAGAGAGGCACAGTCAGAGAGAGAGAGAGAGAGAGAGAAAGAGAGAGAAAGAACGAGTAAGAGAGATAGGACAAGAGGAAAGGAGCGAGAGATAGAGCGAGAGAAACAGAGAGAAAGAAAGAGTAAGAGACAGAAATAGACCGAGAGAGAGAGAGAGAAAGTGCCAGAGAGAGAGAGAAATACAGAGAAACAGTCAGTAAGAGAGATATGGCGAGTGAGAGAATAAGAGCAAGAGAGAGAGAGAGAGAAAATTATATAGAATCATAGAGAGATAGAGCGAGAGATAGAGAGGCACAGTCAGAGAGAGAGAGAGAGAGAGAGAGAAAGAGAGAGAAAGAACGAGTAAGAGAGATAGGGCGAGAGGAAAAGAGCGAGAGAGAGAGATAGAGCGAGAGAAACAGAGAGAAAGAAAGAGTAAGAGACAGAGATAGACCGAGAGAGAGAGACAGGAGTGTGTAACAACTCACCTGCCGAATCAACCAGCCCTGGAATTGGATGGCGCTAGAGCGTCGGACTTTGAAATACGTCTGCGTTGCCCTAAGGCCCTTAAAACTCAGCACCTCCTCGCGGTCCGGGTGGAAACGATAACCTGGCTCTTAGGGTTATCGGCCAAGCTGAGAATGAGTCCGAAAGAGAAGGAAACTGCGAAAGCACCCCGTTGCAAGACGAGCACGGGAAGTGAGTCCCGGTGTAGACGACACTGTTACCGAACGCTATGCATCGCACTAAGCATTGCCCCTCGAAGGCAGGTCGGGGCTTCGGAGAAAAAGCTATGCCAACCCACTCTCAAACAATGAAATGAAACATACAGTCCGATGGTAGCGGGCCCCGTTTGGCCCAAGTCAATGGTTGGTGGCACCCGAGCCACTGCTCTACTGTCAGATACCCAACTCGTCCCCACTGGGGACACCATAATGCAAGTGATAAACGCATGCTACATATGCTTGTCGCCCTGGTCCTGGGCAGTGGAGAAGGGGCCCAGGATCAGTGAAAAGTTACCCCCCTCCCAGATCGAAGGTCATACAGTTTAAAAGTGCGAAAGGTGATAATGGACCATCCCATCGAGGTCGTACCGGACATACCGAAAGGCTCGGGCCCGGGCAGGCCCAGCCCTCAGAACCCCGAACCGAAAAACACCTGTAGGTAAGGGGGGGCGAGCTCAAAGCCCCCACAAAAGACTCGAGCAGACGAAGAATTGTGGTAAACACGGAGGAGAGCCCTCCAGAGACCAGGCACGAGGAGCCCGGGATCAGGCCCTCAAACCGCGATAACCAAAGTCTCAGCTGGCAGCAGGGCCAGCTAAACGAAAGCCCAAGGCAGACCCACCAGAACGCCCCCCGTTGGGGCACCAAAACAAATATGAAAGTCACAGCTAATCGAAATACCCCGGGTATGAGCAGACCCAAACAGGCTCCGTTGACCGGTGTTCGGGAGGCAGCGCCGGCTTCGAAAAATGGGCATCTGCAGTCCTCGTTCCCCATGCAACAGGGGGGAAGCAGGGGTTCGAAAAAAGCGGACGTTCCCCCCAGGAATAACGGAAACGCGAGAATAACGGACTTCTTCGCTAGGGTGAGAACGACAAAGGCCGATTGCTCTGTTGGTCCAAGTCAATCAAACCCCCCAGGCCTAGCTGACTGCTCTATCGGCGAAAGCTTGGTGAGAACAACGGCGGTTGAGCCGGGGCGAACTCAGCCATTGGGCACCTCTGATTGCTCTGTCAGTAAGGACCTAATAAACACGCCCCCCGGAGCTGGCCGGGAAGCAAAAGCGGTTGCAAGCCAAGGGCAACCCCTGAACCTAGCTGAAGGCAAAAGTTCAGAGAAGCTTAGATCGGGAAAACGCGCGAGCATGACTCAATTCAAGGTTGTCCACCTGAATGTACGGGGCCTTATCCCCAAGAGTCTCGAAGTTTCCAAAATGCTGCATGAGAATGATGTGGACGTCGCCATGTTGCAAGAATGTCTCCTTGGGAATAGAAACTGCACCATAACCGGGTACTCCGCTTACCGCTGTAGATGCACAAAGTGCCAAGGGCTTGTTACCCTTGTCCGAAACTCATTATCTGCAATGCCAGGGGTTTCGCCTACAGGCTTCGGGAAGACGGACATCCTAACTTATGCGTGAATGTGTACAATCCTCCCAAGTCAGAGCTGGGCATAAGGATTGCCGAATCTTTGACGGGCACTATTGTAGCTGGAGACTTTAACGCCATGTCACCCGCCTGGGGTTATGAACGCACTGACGCGGCTGGGCATAAGGTAGAGGAAATTTGTAACAGCACAAATTTGATACGATTACAGGACCATGAATCTCCACCAACGCTGCTTTACATCAGCAATGGTAGTGAGACCAGGCCAGACCTAACGTTGGTCTCGGCAGACATTGTTGACGCCACCTCTTTCCAAGTGCTCGACTGTGTCGGAAGTGATCATAAGCCCGTTCTCGTCTCGACCGTGTTCGCTCCGGTTGGGAAACTCCCTGGGCCGACTCAGAGGCACTGGGTATATGCAAAAGCAAATTGGGACGCCTTCAAGGCAGCTACGGACGCTGCCCTGGAGAGGGTAGATGTGAACGCGGATACCATCGACGCTTGTTACGAGAAGCTGGTGAATGCAATTTTGGGTGTTGCGCGAAGGACGATCCCGAGGACATATGCGAAGCAAAAGTTCAGACCATTCTGGACTACAGCCCTAGCCAGGCTAGTGAGACAGAGACAGGTGGCCCGCAGAAGAATCACCAGGAGGAAAACGGCGGAAGCCCGCCGAGAGTACAATCGATTGTCGGAAACGGTCAAAAGGGCGGCTGCCGAAGCCAAGCGGCAGAAATGGTCGGATACATGCGCTAAGCTAGATCTGAAGGAAGGTCGGAAAGCATGGAAATTTTTGAGTGATCTCTCAAACTCGGGAGCGGTTAGGTGTCCCGCCCCACTGCAAAAGGGCTCAGGGCCGATTGTCAGCGATGACAAAAAGGCCGAAGTGCTGAACAAGCACTTTGCAGGAGTAGGGAAGTCAAACAAGAAGAGTACGTGGTCGAAGGCCTTGGACAAAGTCCGTCGCACCGGAGAAAGAGTCGGCAAAAAAGGTGAAAATCGAGAAACGTTCGAGTTCCCATTCTCGTCCAGCGAACTGAATCATGCTATCAGACAGTGCAAACTAGGCAAAGCTCCTGGGAGTGATGGAATCAGTAACGAGATGATCAGTCACTTAGGCACCAGAGCACGGAGCAAATTCCTCGAGTTCGTCAACCGGACATGGATAACCGGGGACCTCCCGAACAGGTGGCGGGAGGCTGTCATAGTGCCAATACTAAAGAAAGGTAAGAGCGCAAGCTCTGTGGAAAGCTACAGGCCCATTTCCCTCACTTCCTGTGCTGGGAAAGTAGCTGAGAGAATGGTTAACAGAAGGTTGATGTGGTTCTTTGAGGAGAAAGGATTGATTACGCCTCGTCAGGGTGGTTTCAGAAGAGGCAGGAGTGCTATGGACCAAGTCACGGTATTATGCCAAAAAGTAGCTGACGGCTTCCAGAGAGGTGAGTCCACAGCGGTAGTTTTCCTAGACTTTAAACAGGCCTACGACCGGGTCTGGCGGCAGGGATTGTTGTTGAAGCTACAGCGTTTAGGTGTCGGCGCTGAAATGTACACATGGTTGCGAAGTTTCCTCAGTAATCGTACTATCATGACGCGCATTGGGAGCAGCGTGTCGAGGAAAAGAACGTTAGAGCAAGGACTACCTCAGGGCTCTGCCCTGAGTTGTACATTGTTCCTGGCCTTCATCAACGACTTGCCGAACTGTCTAGGATGTGAAAGCCTACTGTATGCGGATGACCTCACGATACGGAAGACTGGAAGGAGTGCCTCTGTACTTCAGAAAGCACTCCAGAAAGACCTGGCTTCAGTTAGCTGCTACTCTAGGCTGTGGGGCCTAGAAATAAATTGTTCAAAAACGGTCCATACTCTCTTCACACTAGGTACCAAAATCCTTGGAGAGCCATTTCAGCTGAAAGTTGACGGAGAGACAATAGAAAGGGAAGACAAGCCAAAGTATTTGGGGGTCACACTGGACAGAAAACTGACCCTATGCGCGCACATCTCTGAGGTATCTAGGAAGGCCTCTGAGAGTCTGAACATGGTGAAGAAGATGGCGAGCACGTCCTGGGGAGCGAGAGCAAATGTCTTGAGGTCACTGTACATGGGTGCAGTCCGATCTCAGATCGATTACAGCATGGTAGCACAAGTGTACGGGTCTCGATCGTCACTAGAGGCCCTGGACAAAGTGCAGAACCAAGCTCTTCGCCTAATAACCGGCACACTTCGGACAACGCCTACCGCCGCGGTAGAAATCATGGCAAATGTAGCACCTCTCAATACACGCAGGGACAGAGCCGTCCTGACCACTTTCGAGAGGTTCAAGCGGTTGGAGGAGACCACTGTCCACAGGGAACTGGTCGATAACTGGAAGGAAGGAAAGAGGCTTACGATGAAGTCATTCATGCACTGTGCTACGAAGTTGACAGAGGACGCAAAGCTTCCGACTGAACGAGAAGGTTTGAAGACCCACTCCCGGTCTCCACCTGGCATGGAGTCCCACATGCCTGAGGTACGCACGAGTCTAATCGATACCAAAGTAAAGAAAAGCAGCCAGCTAGAGACGCTGCAAGAGGCAGAACGCATGGTCAACCGAAGGTTGGTGTGGTTCTTAGAGG
>JAGDYQ010000173.1:542162-582162 GCA_021962125.1 Bulinus truncatus | reverse complement strand
TATGATTTTTTCAAGTTTTAAGGGTAGTCGCGAGTTCACGTGACATTTACATTTTTGCGGTATTTGAATGTGAATATTTCAAAAACTAAAAAAGATATCAGGCTGAAATTTTCAGTATTTACTTATTGTTTTATCTTGAGTTGAATGATGTATTTATCTCAAGTGTAGCTTGCACGCAGAATGCCCTAAAAAAATTCCAAACATTGCACTTTAGACAGTTTTCATCAATATTTGACCCAGTATAGCCAAGAACCTATAAGACATGAAATGATGTTTGTCATACAGTTAGTAAGTACCATATATTTGTTTATTATTTTGATAGAGAATTCCTGTTAATCAATAATAGTGTACTCATGGTGGGCCCCTTTAAGCATCATGATCGTCCATTTTTGCATGCATTGCGACCCCCAGATGACCATGTGGACAGTAATTCACACTTTTCATATTTTGCACACTTGGCAAGTACTAGCTATGGTGAAAATTTCATGTTAGTGTCTTAACGCCTTCTTGGGGAAATATCTGCATGAAATTGCATGATTTCTACACTATCGTGGACCATAGTAATTTTGAATGTTTGAACCATAGATATAAAGACTAGATTGATCACGTCTATTATATTGTGCCCGATGAAGTGCTATAAAATGGTGCTAATAGTTTAAAAAAAGAAGAGTACAGTTCTTTATTTTTTTCCGAAAAAGATTTCTTTCCTTAGAGTTGGTAAGACGCAGCGCAGCCATTTTAAATGAAAAAAAAAATACCAGCTAGAAAATTTGGGCGCTACTATAATCAACAGATGTAGCAGAAAATCACTTTTATGGTATTTAACTTGAAACATAGAGTGGTCCTGTATTTTTTATATATTTTAATAGTACCGACATTATTGCTATGACTCGTACTGTATATGACATTTAATTTATCAATATATCAAGTCTATAACTAGTGTTTATAAATCAACTACGAACTATTTAATTTATAGTACGATTGATTATATTCTTAATGATATTGATCAAGTAAAAATTTATTTAATGTAATCAAAACTGTCCCAAATTAAATACTTATATATGATAAAAGCAAGAATATTGATACATCATTTTTATTTGTTAAGAAGGGAGTATTTAAATAGAGTGACTAATAGTAACAAAGTTCTGTTTGGTTTTAATATTTGAAAGCTGAGTTTACATGGATACTATTGACAGTGGCACAATGCTGGAGGGGGGGGGGGGCTAACATATTGAAAAAAGACAGTTTGACAGTCTTTTTAGTAACTTTATAACGTATTGATGATTTGGTTGCGCCACTGGCTATAGAGTACAGATACTATTAGACAATTAGAATAGTTAAAATTTAATTATAATTTAAGGTTTATTATTTACATTATTATAATTATAAAAATAATTACAGTCAAACCTTCGTTTTCCAATGAAATTTTTCTAGTTCTAGAAAAATTTTATAATCCGAAGTAGACATTTATTTAAGATTTCCCCAGAAGATTTAATGGAAACCAAAATGATTGCATCTAAAAATATTCTTAAGCATATTTTGAATACTTTTTTATATATTTTTATCCAATTTGCAGTGCTCAAATGTATTAAATAGGACATGTTTTGATCTTGCCAATTAATTCAATGCTATCCCATTGTAATTTTTTTTTTGTGGTGCGTTAACGTACCTAGACCCTAGTGATACTTTCTACGCCGTTTATCAGAAATGTAACATGACGTTGTCATTAAACAGATTTATTACTTGAATCGCTACATCTTGCAAAATACTAGTAAACCTGGGTTTGACTACTTTATTCTGCTTTTTGTCTTGTCATTGTTTGGCTTATAGCTGAGTTCATTTTTTTGGACAAAGAAATTCAAAAAGTATTTTAAGACATTTTCATAGATTCTTCAAAAACATTGAATGGAGGCAACAATCCCACTAAGTGAAAAAGTAGAAAATACACTTTCTGTAAACATTTAAGGGATCATTAACTTCATCATAAGAAATGTGGACACTTTTTTCAACTACTTACAGTTAAAATAAACTCTGTGTATTCTCAGACTATTGGACTTATCTAATGAATAATTTATTGGAGTATTTCTACATCTTTAATTTAATCTCTGCATTACCAGCTTTTTGTGATCTACTGAATAATGTCTTTTGACAACCTTCATGTGTTTCATTTAATATTTATATATGTATTTAGATTAATAAAATACTAATTATTATTACATTTAAACATTTTATCCTCTAGTTGATTTAATAATTTAAAAAAAAAACATTAACTTTTTTTTAAAGAAATTCATTTATTGTAAAATAAATAATTGAAAAACACAATAACCAAAGTTTGCATCTAAAATAATTTTTAACTTGTTTTAATTAACATTTGAGAAAAAAAATTTCAAAAGCCATTTAAGTCAAGTAATATACAAACATTTTTAATAGGCTGCTTTAAAAGGAAAAAAAAAACATAAAGTTAGACAACTTAAAGTTTAATGATATTAACTATTATTAGACCAGTGGTTTTCAAAAAGTGGGTTGTGACACACTGATGGGCTGCGGACGAATTTTAATTGGGTCTCATTAAATTATAACCTATATCAAATTAAAAGTGCTTTTTTTTCTTTCTTTATTGTATATTGTTTTGCAGTTGGGTAGTGTTAACAAAAACAATTTGTCATAGTGGGTTGCGAAGTGTAAAAGTTTGAGAACCACTCAATTAGACTGTAGTGTAGAATTATCTAGTTTATTAATTTATGCACATAGTTCATAATTGGATTATCTTAAATATTACAAATTATTACTTGATCATGTAACTTTTTCCTCATTCAGACAGTTAAAATGTTTATAAAATGAAAATATATCCATTCAATTTTACAATAATTACTATGATTCCAGTATTATAGTTTTTTTATACCAAATTGTGAAATATCATAAAATAGGCTTAAATTTCTAATACAATTAAAAATTAATGTTGATGACTAGAATAGATACTACCACAATTTAAAAACAAATACTTAAAGCATTTTGCGATGTTGTACATGGTGGTGAAAAGGTGATTTTATTTAGTTGAGATTGAACCAGTATTTCATTTAGGGAAATTAACTTAATTTTATTTCAATTAGATGACATTATAATCATATTATGATTTAGCATTATCTAAAGGGTATGTTAATTACATATAAGTTTTCTACCTTCACATAAATTGAATAAAAATAGATGCATTTAAGAATAAACTTTTGACTAATATTATTATTAAAAAGTATGTACAGTAATTGTTTCTAAAAATTATTTAGCCTTGCACCTCCACTTATGCAACCTAACCCTTACCATATCCTAAAGTTAATTTCTTAAAATATTTGTCCAATCAGATAACCAAGACCTCATGAGTCTATCACTTCACAATGGTTATAACCCAAATGAAAAAAACCCAGCTATCTTATTAAGCTTATTGTTAAGCATCCGCATTAGTTGGTTTAGTAATGACATAAATTATTATTATAAGTTCACTAAATTGCATTGAAAATCCAATATAACAGCTGGTGTGACTTGTCATGTTTTGATTGTATGATGAACATAACATTTCTTCAAGCATACATTTTAAACTTTTGAATCCTGATTTATAGCTAACAAAATGTATCGAATTACTTAAATTAATCTGAAAAGCCTATAAAATTTGAACAATTGCCACTAGAACAGAAAATTCAAAATAAAACATAACTGATCGGATAAGTGTTCTGATGCCAGTATTTATTTACAAGTCTATATATTTGTTTAAATAGGTAAATGTGAGAGCATAACTAATGAATATGAAATGTTTCTTTGACTTCTTGGGCTTCTTTGTTGAATGAAGTCACTTATCAACTCTGCACTTTATCTCTTCAATATGTGTTCATCCTCCTCATACGTTTAAGTCCACATGGATCAGCTACTAAGTTTGATGGAGCTGATATTCCTTATCCACATGAAAACTGGATGTTGACAACTGTGAAAATATTTATTTTAATTGATTTAATGGAAAACAATATAACAATAATAAAGAAATCATGTCTTTTTTTAGACAATATGTAACATTTATTTAAAACATGTATCATTGGTCATTATAAGCACATGGACTTCAACAGGGATATTTTAACTTATAAACAAGCAGGGGTGATAAAGGCTTTTGATATCAAGCATCACGAACTGCATCACAGTGTGGAAAAAAAAATTGCCCATCCCTTACGTTTTAATATCATGTATTATATATTGTTTTATAAATTTTAAAATCTTTTGTCATGCCTATAAAATTTTCTGCTTCCAAGTTTGGCATGCGAGCAGTATTGAGCTATCCATTTTAGACGTAAATATGTAATGTAAATAAAAAAAAGTATATGTTTCTAGCCATTCCCAAACCAAAAGACCTAGAAAAATGCTGCTCTGGACATCCAACTAGTTAGTCAGACCATCATTTCCCTGAGTTATGTGAAAATTATATTTAAGAGATATAAATGTGATATGATTTTAACACTCAATCTCTCAAAGACATCAGAGGTAAAAAAAAAAAAAAAGGAACCATAGTTTAGTATTTACCATAATGGATGTGTAATGACAGTACAAAGTGACCAACACACACACACTTTAAGTTGATGTCTCTCTTGTTTAATTGAAGGCAATTGATTCAAATGTTTCTTCTTTTAGAGGCCAATGGAAACCTTACAAAGAATGATAAAATAGATATGTATTAAAAATAATGATAAAAAGAGAGTAATTTTAGACAATCACATTAATCATTATTATATTCTATATCATCATGCATATGTTACAATCATCATATATAATAATATTCATTTCCAGTGTGCGTTAAATCGAAAACGGAAAACAATAATTCAAAATGGCGTCATCCCCTGTGTCTCGATTCAAGTTTTCTTTTTGATATTATCTACAGTTTTCAATAGTTTCTGTGCTTTTAATTATGAAATGTAAAAGTCCCCACTATCAAAAATTAATAATTAGCATATCATTCAAATCATTGTAGTTTTTATTACAACAGAGCATTTTAACATCGTCAGACGTAAACAATAGTAATAATCGAAAATCTCCGACGTCGGCGACGATAAGACTATTGACCGCGTTTTCGTATCTAATTTCGTAAATAAAGTCAATATAATATTTTAAAAAAGAAATTCTGCAAATTTCTATACTAATTAAGTTCTCAGCTTTTATAATATTTATTTTTTAAAATAAATACGGCTTTGAATTATTTCTTAATTACAAAATAACAATATAGGCCTAAAAAACTAGGTCAAAAGGCAATGAAAACATAACCGAGCAATATTTTTCTTTTAGTACATTAAAATTGCATCTTAATTTGGTTGGCGCAGTGGCATGATGGTTATGGAGCTTGGACAATGTTCTCTATTATGCAGACTCTACGGGTTCGATTTCTCCCAGTGACATTTATTTTTATTGTTTTTTTCTTGTTTCAGAATGTATCCTTTTAGTTGTTTTAATGAAAAGTAACTAATTAGATCTCTTTGACATTTTTTAAAAATTGAAATAACTTATCTTTTAGGATGTTGTAAGAAAAGGAATCAACAACTAATTAGATTTTTAATTATTTCATAACTTAAAAAAAAATTAACACAGAGGCGTAACTAGGGTTTGGGGGGGGGGTCCAAAATCGAAAGTCCCACTGGGCTCCTGCTTTAGGGGAGGCCCCAAAATTATTTTTTACATTAAATATTAAGTACATAATCTCATGTCATGGTATCGAATGTCAAAACGCAGGGCCCCCAAATCCTTGGTTCGGCAATGGCTTTACAAGTCTATCTTCCTGCAAAGGCTTTGCGGGGTACAGCTAGTGTAACATTAATAGCAAGTAAAGGAAAAAAATATCTACCATAAACTGCATCACATGTAATTGTAAAGGTAATTAAAGGTAATAAAACTCATTTGGTCAAAACATTATTTCAAATTAATATAAAAATATGTGTAGACTCGTTAACAATTACCTAATAAAAATATGGCAAGTGGTGATACCTAATAAAAATATGGCAAGTGGTGAGTGCCTTAATAATAACTACTTATACTATAGTTATAAGTTCATAAGCCGAGCCCCAGGCTTATTGGTTGATTTAAATCATATGTATTACTATTTCTAGTTAGTTTTTTAAAGGTTGAAAAATAAATTAAATAGTTTATAATGCGTCATTACCTGTGAAAAGTCCTTGATTTAGTGTTTTCTCGGAATTAAAATACAGTCACTGACAAACCAAACAGGATGTTTTAGTTGAAATAAATTGAATAATAACATCGTCTTGTTTGAATCGACTTCCTGTTTATTCAATATATGAGTACTTACGTACTACGTCATCAAAGTTGGCAAGATTTTTTGAAATATATAGGTAAGGGTCGGAAGTAGTTCAGCACCGTTTGTTCAACGCTCTTCCATAGCCCATGAGCAATCTATTCTTTATATCTATGGTTTGAACTGACATCTTTGATGGACTGGATTTTCTTATTATGAATTTCATTTTTTTACTTGACAAATGTATTCTGATATGTTTCTAAGTAAATAAGTACTTTTAAATGAATTTTTTGTGTAATATTTGCTTGCAAAGCCATCATGAATGTAATGCAAAAATGTCAATTTTTTTTCAATGGTTTCTTAATTATTTCATTTTATATCACTGTATGTTTAGATTTCATGTAATTTAAATAAAAAGTATGAAATTTTTTTTTTATTTTATAAGAAAAACTTACTTTCATAAAAATTTATGACAATTTATTAATATTTGATCTTTGGAGCCTTTGTTAATAGGTCACATGAGTGCTCATTTCTTTGTCTTCTTTTAACTTATTATTGATATAACTTATTCCTCTTTGTAACGTCACGACTTGGAAAAGTTAATCTGTTTGTAGGTGTTCCGATGGTGATGGTTAAGATATGGTGATGATTTAGAGATGGTGTTGGGACATCCAAATTTGTTGTATTTTGTTTATGTTAGTTTTTTACAACTAAAACTGTTTTCGTAAATATGAAATGTTTATCAGCTTTATATAGATTAAATATAATTCAAGACTTGTTTACTGATTGACCTATTCAATTCCACATTGGTGAAGTTTGTGACCATTATGCTTAGGTTACAACAGTGTGATAAAGTCTCAGCATTGTAGTATTAATACAGTTAAATAAAGTGGCTACACTTAAAATTCCGGTTCTATGAAATGTTACAGTTATTAACAATGCATATGTTGACTATTTCAAACCAAGTGATTGCAGTAAATATGTCTCTCCAGACTGCAGTTAATATGTCACTCCAGACTGCAGCAAATATGTCTCTTCAGACTGCAGTAAATATGTCTCTTCAGACTGCAGTAAATATGTCACTCCAGACTGCAGTAAATATGTCACTCCAGACTGCAGTAAATGTGTCTTTCCAGATTACAGTAAATATGTCACTCCAGACTGCAGTAAATATGTCACTCCAGACTGCAGTAAATATGTCTCTCCAGACTGCAGTAAATGTGTTTCTCTCACAGCAGTAAATATGTCTCTCCAGACTGCAGTAAATATGTCTCTCCAGACTGCATTAAATATGTCTCTCTCACAGCAGTAAATATGTTTCTCTCACAGCAGTAAATATGTCTCTCCAGACTGCAGTAAATATGTCTCTCCAGACTGCAGTAAATATGTCTCTTCAAACTGCAGTAAATAAGTCTCTCTAGACTGCAGTAAATATGTTTCTCTCACAGCAGTAAATATCTCTCTCCAGACTGCAATAAATATATCACTCCAGATTGCAGCAAATATGTCTCTTCAGACTGCAGTAAATATGTCTCTCCAGACTGCAGTAAATATGTCTCTCCAGACAGCAGTAAATATGTCTCTCTCAAAGCAGTAAATATGTTTCTCTCACAGCAGTAAATATGTCTCTCCAGACTGCAGTAAATATGTCTCTCCAGACAGCAGTAAATATGTCTCTCTCAAAGCAGTAAATATGTTTCTCTCACAGCAGTAAATATGTCTCTCCAGACTGCAGTAAATATGTCACTCTATTGTTTACCGCTCTATAAAGGTTTGTCCATTGTTTACCGCTCTATAAAGGTCCTTCCAATGTTTACCACTCTATAAAGGTCTGTTCATTGTTTACCGCTCCTAAAGGTCTGTCCATTGTATACCGAACTATAAATATTCGTTCATTGTTTAGTGCTCTATAAAAATCTGCCCATTTTTTACCGCTCTATATATGTCTGTCAATTGTTTACCGCTCTATATATGTCTGTCAATTGTTTACCGCTCTATATGGGTCTGTTTATTGTTTAGTGCTCAATAAAGATCTGTCCATGTTTACCGCTCTATATGGGTTTGACCATTGTTTACCGCACTATATGGGTATCACTGTATCAATATAATATTAGGCCGTCCAATAGACTCACTGTACCATTATAGTACCAGGCTGTCCAATAAACTAACTGTGTCGATATAGCATTAAGTTGTAACATTATCACCGTTCGTTAGACCTATTGCAGTAACATTTAAATACTTACTTATCCATGGCGAAATTTTTTGTTCTTCAATTAGAAAACTTCTTGGCAATGTAACATATTCAACCATTAAAAATTACTTACCTACGTTTAGAATGCAGTGTAGAATATAAATAATGTACTAGTCTTGCCCAAATGCCAGCTATATGACAAAAACTTGAATTTGGTTTTGTATAACAAATAATAGATCGTACTACTTTCAATTCTTTTTTTTTTATGTGTAAGTTAAGTTGTTGATTTTTTTTTGGTAAAATAACGAATGAATGTGCACAGATTTCTTTTTTATTATTTTATTTTTCACAATGCAGCAGCTGCTTAAGATTTAAGTCAATATTTTTTACTGAGTGCATGACTGGCAAGGAAATAATCCAATTTATTGTTTACAAATACAAGCATGTTTAATGAATGTTGTTATGTGAAAAATATATTTTGCCAGTTTCAAAGTGAAGTCGTTTTATTTACAATTCAGATGAAGTTAATTAACATGAACCTGGAGCTAATTCTTTGCATTCAAATTTTAGCCTGAACATTTATGTGTGCTCAAGAAATAAGAATTATTTTTAAATAATTAATTTGAGAGGTTGTGGCAGTTGGAAATGTATTAAAAAAAAGGTTATTTGAAATTTAATTTTAATTTATCGATCCGCTAAATAACTAATCAATACTTCTTCAATGGCAGTTTCTATTTGATGTGACTTTTGTATCTCTCACTCTAAATGGACTACAGATGTACCACAGAAGACATGGATATCTAAAGCATCATTTGTGGATTCGAGACAAAATCATTCAAAACGTTGATTACAACCACGTCTCTGCACGGTCACTGTGAGTTGGGGAAATATTTCCGGCCCTTACCACAGTGAGCTCAAAGTAAACAGCACAACCTCATTAATTTGAATAAGGCCTATAACAATTTGTTTAGGACACAACAAAACTCAATATGTGACAATACTAGACCATCATCTCTAAAACTAGATTTCGATGTAGATCATATTTGTTTTGCTATTGCACCACTAGTATAAAGAACAGCTAATACTGACAGTTGACTACTCCGACAACACATGTGGAATATATACTTTTTAGAACTTTGTATGTGTTTTTAGCTTATGTCTCTAAAATCGTGGGTAACAGCAGTTAAAGATTTGCATCAACCACTCACAAATCAGGAAACGCAACAGTTGAACGTTCGCATTTAGGTTTCACAAATCATGGAACACTACGGTTGAAAGTTTGCAGGTAGGTTTCACAAATCATGGAACACTACAGTTGAAAGTTTGCAGTTAGGTTTCACAAATCAGGAAACATTACAATCGAAAGTTTGAAGTTACATATCAGGGACACTGCAGTTGAATATCCGCAGGAGGTAATGAAGTTTACTTATCGTGAAAGCTAAATTTATATTAACACTTAATAACAGTGAACTGAACTGTTGAAAACCTAACAAAAATTGTGCTTCAGCAGGGTGTGAAGTGAAAAATGGCTTATAAATAAAAAGTTTATAACCATTAGCCTCGTTAGAGTTTTTGGTCCCATTTGATTCTTTTGATTGTTGTGCATTGAATGCTATTGATGTAAAAGAGAAGTAAAAATCAACAAGAAAAACTTCGAAGTTTTTTCATATTACTTTTTGTTTAATTGACATTCTATAATTGTACATTGACAAGAGGGTGTAATTTTGTCAAGTGAAATGTTGGGTAATAGGGTAATACACATGTACTACTGTTACTTTGAATTGACGAGTAATAGCTAGAGTAATACACATGTACTTCTGTTACTTTGAATTGACGAGTAATAGCATACAAATTAATACACTATGTACTTCTGTTGCGAATACCAAATTAAAATTTAAAGTGAAGTATATATACATATATTACTTTCAAATTGTAGTAAAACTAGAGTAATACACAGTAAGAAATGGACAAATACAATAGAGGAGAAGAAAAGCTGAACAAAATCAGTCTATAAAATATGGAACACAAACATGTAAATCATAACTTACAATACAATATAAACCTATAGTAACACTGACTAGCCATAGGTCACTACTGACTCTCGTGTTTCCATATACCGGTATTATGGTCATCATGATTCAGGGGCACTAGATATAACTGACCATCATAGCCCCGGCTAATCTACATTGTTTACAAATTGTTACCAATGAAATTACATGAAATCTCAACAACAGTCTAAGCAGTTCAAACTTAATCAGCAGTACATCCAAATTCTTGTCTTAATTTTAGAAAAAACTTAAAATTAGTTACAAATATTTCTAACTTTTTGCTTCATTAACGAACAAATGACACATACATAACTACGATAAATTATGAGGAGAAATTAAGTCATAATTGAGTCAAATATAATATTAAATAACATTAAAAGGCAGAAACTTTTATCTTTATTTATGACTATAAATACATAAAAAACAATCAGAAACATTAAAAAGGATTGTTATGAAACCTATTTATTTACCACGTCGGAAAAATAATCCGTCTGGTGGAAACAGATGCGACTTGAAATATAACTCTATTCAATGGAATTGCTTATCTCATGTTTTCAAAACCAGATGTCACAGTATGGGAGGAAAATTGATTAAAGGATTTTCTGTTTATTGTCTCATGCAATAAAATATACATTCTATGAAGAGGTTTGATTGTAGACAATAGGACAACGATGTTTTTCAATACAAAATTTTTATTTCAATTTTTTGTTTTAGTTTTTCATTTTATAGCCCAAACGGTCGACATTATAGTAGACCCCAGTTACAACAAATACTAAAATATCCATTAAACTATTTTACAGATGTGTTTTAAAATATCACATGAAACATTTTTATGTAATAGGTTTATGTGTTAGCGTGTGGATAGAGGCAGGCGTAAATCCAAATATAAGCTTTAAAGTATACTAGCTATTGCCAAACCATTGTAGCAGTATTATTCACAATGCATTGTTATAATTTTGAGGAAAAACAGGGAATTTCGTTGAATATGTTGGCTATCATATTTTTCGTTCATACGTTTAGATGTTATTATTTTTTAGATGAAGGCAGTTTACTCGTAGTTTCAACGGATTTATCAATGTCAGTAAATATAACTGTGATATTTTAACATTGGGTTGAACCATTAAGTCAGTTACTACCTAAGTATATAAATAAATCAAGCCTATAATATGGAATATTTAGGCGACATTGTTATGATTTGTTTCTTGCCTAGAATGTTTAAAATCACGTAAACTTTTGAAAGTTTTAACGAAATCGCGAAATTACGACATGATCACACTTATAGTCATAACGAATTTTTTGTTTCAAGTGCGCAGACAGATAATGAAATATCTTAGAATTAACAGACTGCACAATCATTTCATGTAATAAATAGCGTAATTAGCAATAAATAGCGTAATAAACTTTAGTACTGCGCATGGCAGAGTATCTATATGTATAATTTTCATTTGGATCCTGCGTTAAATCGAAAGCGGAAAACAAGAATTCGATTCGATATTTATTTTGAAAAATCTACAGTTTTAAATAATTTCTGTGGTTTTTATTATAAAATGTAAAAGTCCCGAATATTAAAAAGTAATAATAACATATAATATCATTCAAATTATTGTAGTTGTTATTACAACAGATAGCATTTTAACATCGTCAAACGTAAACAATAGTAATAATCGAAAATTCTCCGACGTTAAGACTAGCGTAAATGAAGTTCTTTTTTGAAAGTCAATATAATAAAAAAAATTCTGCAAATTTCCATACAAATTAAGCTCTCGCCTATTATAATATATCATTTTTTAAAAAAATAAATGAGGCTTTGATTTATTTTAAATTACAAATTACTAAAACTAAGTCAAGTGGAAGTGAAAAATAATCGAGCAATTTTTGTTTGATAATACATTCGATCTTGTGACGTGGTGGCTGAATGGACAAGCAACTTTGGTTTATTTTTGTATGCTGTCTATCCAGGTTCAATTCCTCTAAAGTCTAAGGGGCATTTTTTTATTTTATTTATTTATTTTTATTTTTTTTTTTTAGAATTTATCTATTTGGTTATTTTAATGAAAAGTAACTAATTAGTTCGCACTGACATTTTTTAAATTGAAATAATTTATCCATTAGGATGTAAGAAAAAGAAGCAACTAAATAGATTTTTAACTATTTCATAACTTAAAAAAAAATATTTTGAAAATATGTATCAAAGCTGAACACAAAGGCGTACCTAGGGTGGGGGAGGGGGGTTCAAAATTGAAAGTCCCGCGGGTCTCAGCTTGAGGGGAAGCCCCAAAATTATTTTTTACATTAAATATAAAGTACATAATCTAATGTCATGCATCGAACGTCAAAATCCCTAGGTTTGGCACTGGCTTTACAATAGTTTTTATATAAATGCTTTGCAGGGTACAGCTAGTCAAACATATCACTCTTTTATGAAATTTGATGTGTTGGGACACGCTGTTGACCTATTAATGGATGGAAAATTATTACTATTTTTTTTAATAATAAACAAAAATAAGGAGACGGTGGAGGAGACCTCAATGTGGTTACTAAATAGAATCATCTTCCTTTTATCATCATCGGCTCTTAATTCCCCCTTTTAGGTTAATCTAATACATTACACAGGCCTACAATGAAAAAATTGTTTAAAAACTAAATGCTGAATCTTATGTAACTTTGGTCGCTGATTTCAGTAAAAATAAGTAAAAAATTCCATCACCCTCAGATTTTAGCCAAAATCAACATTTGTCCTCTAAAAGGAGAAAATTGTCTTATACCGCTTCACTAATAAAAAAATAATTTTTTTGCATGCCATTATATCATATTCATTATTTTTCATTTTATTATTATAATTTTAAAATATATTAAACACTAAGCAGTATAAAAAGTTAAAAATCCATGTGAAAAAATTTGCCAAGTTGATATTGAACTCAACGTATTGCATCATGCATATACACAATTTTGATGTTGTACATTTTTCAAGTCTGATATCATCTTAGTTGATGATATCAGACTTGTAATAAGTATTTAAAAGGCAGCTTATAAACTAATCTAAGTTAATATAAGTTTAGCAAAAGTCTGAAGTACATATCGAGGAATAGTTTTTAAATTTCTTAGTCAAAATGGCTGCTAGAGGTTGTCGTGTTTCGCCAGATAGTTTCTGCTATATATGTGGCAGTTTTGTAGTGAAAAAACAACAGCGAAATATTACCGAATTTGTAAAGAAAGTATATTTTGCTTATTTTGGTGTTAAATTAGGTGACCAAGACAAGTCATGGGCACCGCATAGAGTGTGTTCTATTTGTGTAGAAGAACTTCGTCAATGGTTTCAAGGTAAAAAGACATTTTTTCGTTTTGGTATTCCTATGATCTGGAGAGAAGCACGAAATCAATCTGATGATTGTTATTTTTGTACATGCAATGTGGATGGTTACAATTTAAAAAAAACAAAAAAGAAATTTTTTATCCAAGTCTTCCAAGTGCTATTCGTCCTGTGCCTCATGGTCCAGATGTTCCTATACCTTCTGTTCCTGAATCACTGGACAACATTGTCATATCAGATGCATCAGATGAACAAAATAATATATCTGAAGAAGAAATTAGTATTCCTAGCAATGAGCCTCAACAATTTTCAGAACAGGAGTTAAATGATTAAGTCAGGGATTTAAATTTATCAAAAGAATCTGCAGAGTTGCTGGGTTCTAGACTGAAAGAGAAAAATCTTCTGGCTGCAAACACATCTTTCTGCTGTTATAGAAACCGCGAATAAGATTTCACTTCATTTTTTAGTCAGGATGAAGAATTAGTTTACTGTAACGATGTAGAGAAGTTGATGAACATGTTTGATATTGAATATATTGCAGCAGCTGGCGGTTGTTTATTGATGCATCAAAAAGGAGTTTAAAGGGAGTGCTTCTTCATAATGGTAACAAGTTTGCATCAATACCAGTTGCCCACTCAGTCCGCTTAAAAGAGCGTTATGAAAATTTGGAAATTATATTGTCTAAAATCAGTGAACATCAATGGACCGTTTGCGGAGATTGGAAAGTAATATCAATGCTATTAGGGCAACAAGCAGGGTACACAAAATATCCATGTTTTTTATGTGAGTGGGACAGTAGAGATAAAAAAAACAACATTGGGTTAAAAAAGAATGGCCAAGAAGAGAACTAGTACGCGGTGTAAAAAATATTCTAATTGTGAATCTCATAGATCCGAAAAAAAGCTCTTTAACCTCCACTTCACATTTAACTTGGCATTATGAAGCAATTTATTAAGGCATTGCCAAAAGATGGTCCTTGTTTTCAATGCTTGGTAAAAAACTTCCCTAACTTATCTGAAGCAAATTTGAAAGAATGAGTTTTTTGTATGTCCAGATATTCGCAAGATGATGAAAGATACTACATTTGAAGCTACAATGAATGTTGCAGAAAAAGAGGCTTGGTTATCATTTAAAGAAGTGGTAACAAAATTTCTTGGGAATTATATGGATCCAAATTTCAAAGATATTGTTGGAAGTATGCCCAGAAAACTAAAAAAATTCGGTTGCTCAATGAGCAACTCCCACATTGATTTCTTTCCAGAAAACCTCGGAGCAGTAAGTAAAGAACAGGGTGAAAGGTTTCACCAGGATGTCAAGGAAATGGAAAAGAGATATCAAGGGCGTTGGAATGTCAACATGATTGCTGACTACTGCTAGATGTTGCAAAGGGAATTAACAGAAAAAGTTTACAAACGGAAGTGTCAAAAAAGAAGTTTTGAAAAGAAGAGAACGACATAATGGAAAAGAATAAAATAAATTTGAATTTTATTACATTTATTAATTGTTAAATCTATATTATGTGATTTTTATACACATTGAATGACGTGAAAACTATGATAAAATGCATATATTTTTAATGACATTTTTTTTAAATTTCTTATTTTCGTCTCAATTTTTTTTCGTGTTTTGCAAAAAAATCTTACGTGATGGAAAAAAAAAACGGGTTTCAATTTTGAAATCAGCACATTAAACTACATAATATTCAACATTCAAAATTAAAACAATTTTCCAAAAGTTAAAAAATGCAGGCCTGTGTTATAGTCTCACCTCGGCGTACGTTTGACCGTGTTTTGACCGTACTTCCGCGGTTAAAAATAGCCTGGGGAATTCCAGAAAACTGTTTTATTTATGTGTGAAAGGGGAGTTAACTTTTGCTCGGCTAAAAATAGTCTGGGGAATTCCAAAACTGGAAATCTAAACACAACAAGGATTTCTTACTGTATCAAAGGTAGCACAGCCAGCTTCAGCAGGCTTTTCAACTAGTTTAATTATAAATTTGTACACAATAAACACTTTTTTAAAAAAGTACATATAACTACATATAAATAGAAAATTTTGGTTACTACCTTATGTTACATTTCCTAAGTTGTTTTTTTTTCTTGTAAGAATTTTTTTTTGTTCTTTAGGAACATAGTTATTTGGCACATCTGCTGCAGATGGCTTTTGGCAAATAAATAGAAGCCCTTTTTTTAAAGGGTTTTATTAGTTAGAAAATTGAATGTCAAAAAAAATCTGTGTCAAGCTATAGACCAACATAGAAACCCTATTTATGAAGATTTCAGCACGTTCATCAAGGTGAGCTTCGTGATATATAGGTGGACTATCGGACCGTGAACCAATGATATCTTGTGACCAATGCGTAATTAGCAGCTGGTCATCGAACAGAAAGAATTTAAGAAAAACAGACGGGAAAGACTGGTAACTGTTGTTACCTGGTAAATGAAATTCACGGTAGTCCTAGATGGACGGTAGGAATACCGTGTAGACGAATAGGATTTCTCGAAACTCGCTGCAAAGAGCCTTGCAACAACCAGATCTATGCAATAATCAGAGCCATGCAACAATCAGAGCCATACAACAATCAGAGCCTTGCAACAGTCAGATCTATGCAACAATCAGAGTCATGTAACAATCAGATCCATGCAACAATAAGAGCCAAGCAACAAATAGTTTTACAAGATATGAGCCGTATGAGAAAACTTGATAGTACATGGATTTAGTATAGATTTTATACGTGTGCAAGAATTTAATCTAAATGTACTGTTAGTTTACTACTGCGAAGGGTTGGAGAGTACAATGATCCACGCTAAAAAACATTCTTTATATCTATGCTAAAAAGTATTAAAAATGTAATTATTTTTAGAGCAATTTCGAAAAAAAATGCTCTATTGTCCCCGTTTTGTCTGTCTGTCCGTCTGTCCGTCATCACCCTAGATCTCAACAACCATAAGTCCTAGACCCATCATGTATATATCATTTTGTAGGTCTTGGCCTGCCAAGAAATGACTTTTTTCCATTTCGCGATCTGACCTCTCAGGGCCGTAAAAGGGGCCTTAGTACCGTTATTTGCTATATAAGCTATATTTATAAAGAGCGTCTATATCTCAACAACCATAAGTCCTAGACCCATGATGTATATATCATTTTGTAGGTCTTGGCCTGCCAAGTGTACATCAAAAGTCCATTTCGCGACAGGACCTCTGAGGGCCGGGCTTCAGGGCTCCTAAGGGGCTTATATATTATATATACACCTTGTAAGTTCAATAACCCATTCATTTGGTGCGAAATACTGCAGCACGTAGTTTCACCAAGATTTATTAAGAAACTCATCAAATGAAATAGTAAGCTTGTGTTCTGAGTTTAATTGAAAGTATCAGAGCTATGCAACAATTGACGGAGTTTTCGGACGATTAAATGACTATAATTTCGAATGTTTTCAATTATGAGTCCTATTTCAGTAACCACAAACCACTTGTAGTTAGATTTAAGAGAAAATAATTTTTTTTCAAATATAAAGAAACGTCTTGATAATATTTTTTTACAGATATATGCATTACACAATTGAATTTAAAAACATTTCCAAAATTTACAAATATTACTGAAAGCAACATACGTACTGATACATAACAAGAAAATGCGCTAACACGTCCTGTGTCCAGAATGGAACAGGCTTAATTGCTTGTTTTTATAAATATTGTTATTTAATGTACATTAAAGAAAAACTAACACCTTAGGCTTAAATTATATATATATATATATATATATATATATATATATATATATATATATATATATATTTATATATATATATATATATATATATATATATATATATATCAATAGAAATTATATTGACAAAAGAAGAGTGTGATATCCAAATTGTACTCTTCTATAGATGAAATGTCTTGTCAATATTACGCCTATACATATTTGTGTGAACTTAGAGTAAACAATTTTATTTATCTCCTTTTTAATACAGTTTAATAAAAGTTCTTTCTTTTAAAAAAACCTAACGCATAAACGCGAAATTTTTTTTTAAATAAAATTACTTTGTGCATTCACTAATTAACGAAAGTGTGTCAACACTGTAAAAAAAGTAGTAAAAAAAAGTGGGCCTATAAATCACACAGAAGGAGCGCTGCTATTTAATGAAAATGTGTCCACACAATATATATTACACGCACTGCTTTTTAATGAAAGTGTGTCCACACAATATATATTACACGCACTGCTATTTAATGAAAGTGTGTATGTCTACCAATGACTTAAAAAAAATCCCGCCATTTATGCTATTTATATTTTTTTAATAGTGTAGGCCATAAATATAGATGCACTCATAGGCGTATTCAGGGGGGGTGGGCATTTGCCCCTCCCCTACATTTTGAAAAAAATGTCATGTTATTACAATAAAACTGAACTAAATTTCCTGAAAATTTATTACATTGAAGTAATATAACTAAACAAACAACAAATGTACCCCAAACCTAACCTCTAACAGCAGAAATTAACTAGTGTGCAACTTGCTTGCTTTTTCCAGATTGTTATAAATATTCCAGTTGTTTAACAATTTCTGTCAAATTTTCATCGAAAATCCGCAACCTTTTATATTTATGTGTCCATCTAGTTTCACATAGCAAAGGAACATTAGGAATTAGTTTTCTTCTCGGATTAATTTCTCAGAAAAACACTATAATTGACTTAATTTTTCCTATTGTGTTTCGAACAGCATTCATATTATTTAAATCGTTCACGACAAGATTTAATTTATGTGAACTGCAATGTACAATTGCTGCTTTTGGGTCTTTTTTCGAATTTTTACTTGGACTGCTCTTCTTTACTTGCCATTGTAGAACATCTTTTTCCACGAAATGCTAAATCATACACGCTGCAAATAAAAGATTGTAGAAATGGTGGGACCCAGTTTGTTGCAATTTTCTTGAATTTGTCTTTTAAATGTTGAGTTCAACAGCTCATCTATAGAAACTGCTTTGGCTTCCAATAATGCAACTAAACAGCTTGCATCCTTAATAAGAGCCTTTGTGCCATGTGCTTTAAATCTTTAAATTGTGTGCATGGTTTGATGACAAAGACCCCCTGAACTCCTGCAAAAGGCACCTCTTAACAATAGCGTGTATACAACCCACGATGAATAGTCTGTTAACCAAGCATATCTAAAACCTCTGTTTCCACCACTGTCAGCTCTAAAAATCATACTTTTTATCAGGCGTTCAACAATCAAGGATCAGCAGCGATTTCAACTCATTTGAAAGGTCATATGTTAAGACATACCTTCCAATATCTAATTTAGGAAATGAAGAAGTGACAGCGACAATCATATTAGAAATAGTTTCTTCGGTTGTGTATGGCTGTTGAACTTGTACTGTTGTCCTCAACGCATAAGATAATTCAGATGCTGCAGACGCCCTAAAATCATCTAATAACGGCTTTTCGGAATATCACGATTGCTCTACTTTTCTATTGAGCCTTTACAATTTTTTTCTGATATCCATCTTTTCATATTAATTTAGGATACATTTAAAAATACACTCAGTGGCAGACGATTATAAACTAACAAGAGTTGCCAGATTTAATAAAAACCTAAATGCCAAAAACATTTTTGAAGGACAAATCAAGCTACAGAGGTCAAATTAAACACACACACACACACACAAATAAAATCGGAACATGCTGGTAGTCAAAATGTTTGAATTTTCAAATACATTTATTTATGTCAATATAAATAATTAATGTTATACTTAACTTGGATTTAATTGAGAAATAAACCTGTATGGCATTGTCAGTTAAAATAAAAAACGTATTTTTTTGCCCCCCTCTGGAAAAATTCCTAGCGACGTCCATGTGCTTGGCTAGGGTGATTCAAAAAAAATTTTTTTGCAATTTAATATTGCAATGATGTTCATTTTTTAGCCTTTAATATCCCTATTTAATATTTTAATATTTAATTTCACGCCAAATTTTATTGAAATTGAATTACATTTGGAGGTCGCTCATCGAGACTGAAATTTATAGTATCTTCTTTAATGACATTAATTCAAACAATATAAACATTAAATTAAACATTATTTTAAAATCAACATTAAACATTAATTACAGCGAATTAGACATGTTGAAATGTTAAATAACAAACAATTTAATGATATGCAGCAGCTACTGCGTTTATTATAAATATAAAAAAGTACACGTTACTAATGATCAGTCATTCAGTTCTTGCTGTATATAACTGGTGTACTTTTCTTCAATTTTTGCACTCTCTGTCTGTGATATTCTACTTGCAACAATCTCTACCTGTACTGATTCGTTTCTAGTGATTATTAATTAAATTTAGACATCAGTGCAACTGACCGCTCGGCTGCATCATTTACGACCTTAAAGTCTACAACAATACACCTAGCTTCAGAAAATGACTGCAATTGATCCTAGGATACTGGAACAACTTTATCGAAGCTAGTATCAATACAGACTGAACGCATTGCAGATAGTGATGAGATACCTAAAAAGTAATGCAGTTCTTTTGTCCCAAAGATAGTGCAATCCTTCACTTCACCCATCGATCCGTCAAATCATCGCCGGTCTTCAACGCCGTCAACAATACTGTGGTTTCATCTGCAGAAACCTTTCAGAAAGCAACGGCGGAAAAAGCACATACAGATATACCAAGATGGTTTTTCAGAATTACGCTTTTTCGCAGCATCAAAAACTAACGTTTTGTTTATGACAGAATTTCGTGCGATCTGCTAGAATAACGGATGTTATTTGGTTTATAACGACTCTGGGATATGAGATCAAAAGCTTTGACGTAAATGTGAGTGGCGAACAAGCAGAATCCTTGCAAAGTATTTTATCTGAAAGGTGTGGCATGACTGATTTCTAAACAAGTGAATCACGGCAGTCGGTCACTTTGCCCATCCAGCAAGCCATATAGTAAGCGCTGAAATGATTACTCACCTAATATACTAATAAAGCTAAAGCAGTATATAACACTTAAATAGACGAGAATCAGTTGCTGATCAGATTGTTCATGAGTATGTAACCCCAACCTCAGAGAGTTTAATATTTAATTATCTGGCCATGGCAGTGGAAGTTAAGATTTTTCAGGTCATGAACGACTTACAATTATACGATAAGATGACTGACTTTATTCTCATCATTTTCATTCGAGCTTGTATCCCAATAAATAAGAATAAATGTCCTATCATATTACCGTAAAAATTGTGAAATCCGGCCGTTATAAGTGGAAGACCGAGCGTCTCACCACATTCTAGATACAATATTGAAACATGTCATGAATAATCATTTTGGTACATCAACAACTTCACGTTTGTTTCAACAATAACAGAAAAGTATTAACAACTCAACACATTATTTGATAATGCTGGAGCTCCACTAAAGAAATCAGAACAAAAGTGCTGGCGAGATGACATGGCTTTTCTTGATCATTTAATATAATGCTACAGGATTTTAAAAACTACAGGAAGCTTCCCAAAAGTAAATTTTCGATCACTTCCAAACATCAATAATGCGATATGGGACTCAAGGCAATTTATTTGTTCTGATACCGGGGTATCGACACAGCTAAGGCAGGCAGCGTGTGATTTCATCAGTGGTACATGGGTTGACATCTGGTTCTCTCCCAAGTGCTTCAATCCAACTAACTTTGATAATTTATCATAAGCTTGTAAACAGCATTCAAAGACATTGAAGTCATTAAAGACATATTGGTCCACAGATCCAACACCTATATCAACGCAGCGTTTAAATAGGCCTATCCTGTGCAGAGCGTGCAAATTAAGTGAAGCAAGGTTTACTTCCACTTTGCTTATCCATTGAAAATTGAACATTAAATTTCTTTTAACTAATACACAATAGAAATTATCAATTATCAATATTATTCTTATTTCACTTTTATTTGTAAATTTGAAACTTTTATAAAAAAATTGAAAATGTGTATGTTCTAAGAATATTTGGGTCGATCGTAGGGTGAACTTTTATGCAAAACACAAATTACCCATATTTTCTTGATTTGAGATACAAAGCTCCACTAAATATGATATAGGGATATAGGGTTATATTTTAGTCATACCTAATGTGTAGCATTATCATCAATCGAGCCATGACTTGATAAACTTGCAACAAATAAGCAGGCTCATATGACCCATGAGTTAAAGTTAAACATGGAACTTAAACTTACAGTTAAACTTACATTTGTAAACTAACAGTTTCTAAGTATAGTTACTGTCAGGGATGGCTATGGTGTCTTTATTTCTTCTTCCTTTTATTTATTTTCTTTCACAACACTATGCATCTCACAACTATATCCAATAAATTGTGACAAGTCAGATGAATTGAATATCATAAATCACTATCACTTTATTTACTATAATTTGTTTACAACAGGTAAATCACCACTATAGATTAACAGCTTCACAAACATTACAAACTATCAACTCCTGTAAAATAACCACACAATTCTTACTAACTCCTTCGTTTCTTCCTAATTCCCTACCTTCTTCAAACTTAACAAAAACTACACTACTCTCTTTCTGCCGTGACCTGTATATCTCCCCGTCCCTACAACTGACCAACGCTGTCCCTTCCGCCTCGCCTTCATCTTCCCACCTGTCTAATTACGTAATACCTAACTCTACACGCTGCTGCTATTAGTCATCAGTCTGACCTATTTTCACTGTCCGTGCAAATCGTTTGTCTACTTAATTATCTGTCTATCAATCTATCTGTCTATCTATCTAACAATATGACTGTCTATCTATCTATGTCTATCTATCTATTTTCACTGTCCTTACAGTTACTATAGCATTTTTTATAACTTTCCAAGACCCTTTTTTAAATTTAACTTATATTTTATGTTCTCGTTTTTAAAAAGTTAGGCCAAATCAGAAGACAAAATAATTAAAATACTATCAGCTTAAAACATAAGAAACCAAAACGATGGTTGCCATCATTAATACATTTTAATAAGGAAATGAAGACGATCGTTGACCAATAATGCTCTTTTCAAAATTTATCTACGACATGTAGCAAGCCGATTTCATGCCAAATGTTGTAGGAATGTGGGAGCAATATAGGTTGTAGGTGGGCATGGGGGACGGCGTAGGCCATGTAGGACTGTGGGATCATTTTACTACACTGACTACAGTAACTACACTGACTACATTAACTACACTGACTACAGTAACTACACTGACTACATTAACTACACTGACTGCAGTAACTACACTGACTACATTAACTACTCTGACTACAGTAACTACACTGACTACATTAACTACACTGACAAGAGTAACTACACTGACTACATTAACTACACTGACTACAGTAACTACACTGACTACATTAACTACACTGACTGCAGTAACTACACTGACTACATTAACTACTCTGACTACAGTAACTACACCATTACATTAACTACACTGACTACAGTAACTACACTGACTACAGTAACTACACTGACTACATTAACTGCACTGACTACAGTAACTACACTGACTACATTAGCTACACTGACAACATTAACTACACTGACTACAGTAACTACACTGACTACAGTAACTACACTGACTACATTAACTACACTGACTACAGTAACTACACTGACTACAGTAACTACACTGACTACAGTAACTACACTGACTACAGTAACTACACTGACTGCAGTAACTACACTGACTACATTAACTACACGGCCAGTGCGGGGGAAAAGTGCGCCAGCCCCTGCTCCAATAGAAAACTTCCTGCTGGTCCGCCATGCTAAAAGTTTGAGAAGCACTGATATAGAGTACATTATACAGCTATATCTTAAAATTATTCGATATAGATTACATTATACAGCTATATCATATCATTATTCAGGTATAGAGTAGGCTACATTATGCAGCTACCTAAGCAAACCCTTCGCATCAGTCTTTTCTGAGAGATTTGGTAGGCACACAACATCGTGGAAAAAAATCCCAAGTGCCATTCTTGCCGATCGGCGGTACACAGTCCATGCTGGTCTGGTCATTATGGGCAAGTGCTGAAACCACACTTTCTGCTATACCGGCTCGACCACACTCACCACGGCTCTCTGTACTCGTGGCAGCGTACTCAGGCTGATGGTGGCACACTACACCCTGTCATGTCAGCAGAGGTGGTGCGAAAATTAATAATTGGATAAGGTAAATTTCGAGCCTAATTATGTTTTAATTTGTAGTCCTATTTTCGTACATGAATGTCTTGTTTCTACTTTATTTAGACTCTTTGATGTTCCCGTTGGCCTGTTATGATTGGTGAACAAGTTGCAAGGTGAGCAAGTTTTATAAATAGATGTGTAAAGATGGGTTTGATTTTCAGCCTGTTTGGCAAAAAACTACCAAGAACAATAATAAGAATTAAGGATGGCCTAATTTTGTTTAAAATTAAAAATTATAGTCTAACCTCGGCGTACGTTTGACCGTGTGTATAACTTCCGCGGTTAAAAATAGCCTGGGGAATTCCAGAAAACTGTTTTTTTTTTCATGTGTGAAAGGGGAATTAACTCTTGCTCGGCTAAAAATAGTCTGGGGAATTCCAAAACTGGAAATCTAAACACAACAAGGATTTCTTACTGCATCAAAGGTAGCACAGCCAGCTTCAGCAGGCTTTTCAACTAGTTTAATTATAAATTTGTACATAATGAACACTTTTTTTTTAAAAAAAGTACATACATAAATAGAAAATTTTGGTTACTACCTTATATTACATTTCCTAAGTTGTTTTTTTTTTTTCTTGTAAGGTTTTTTTTTTGTTCTTTAGGGAACATAGTTAATTGGCACATCTGGTGGCAGATGGCTTTTGGCAAATAAATAGAAGCCCTTTTTTTAAAGGGTTTTATTAGATAGAAAATTGAATGTCAAAAAAAAAATCTGTGTCAAGCTATAGACCAACATAGAAACCCTATTTATGAAGATTACAGCACTTTCATCAAGGTGAGCGTCGTGATTTAAAGCTGGACTGTCGGACCGTGAACCAATGATATCTTGTGACCAATGCGTAATTAGCAGCTGGTCATCGAACAGAAAGAAGTTAAGAAAAACAGACGTCAAGACTGGTAACTGTTATTACCTGGTAAATGAAATTCACGGTAGTCCTGGATGGACGGTAGGAATACCGTGTAGACGAATAGGATTTCTCGAGACTCGCTGCAAAGAGCCTTGCAACAACCAGATCTATACAACAGTCAGAGCCATGCAACAATCAGAGCGATGCAACGAACAGATCCATGCAACAATCAAAGCCATGCAACAATCAGAGCCATACAACAATCAGAGCCATGCAACAGTCAGAGCCACGCTACAGTCAGATCTATGCAACAATCAGAGTCATGCAACTTTCAGAGCCATGCAACAGTCAGAGCCACGCTACAGTCAGATCTATGCAACAGTCAGAGCCATGCTTCAATCAGAGCCATACAACTATCAGAGCCATGCATCAATCAGATCCATGCAACAATCAGAGCCAAGCAACAATTAGTTTTACAAGATATGAGCCGTATGAGAAAACTTTATAGTACATGGATTTAGTATAGATTTTATACGTGTGCAAGAATTTAATCTAAATGTACTGTTAATTTACTACTGCGAAGGGTTGGAGAGTACATTGATCCACGCTAAAAAGCAATCTGTATATCTATGCTAAAAAGTATTAAAAATGTAATTATTTTAGAGCATTTTCTAAAAAAAATGCTCTATTGTCCCCATTTTGTCTGTCTGTCATCACCCTAGATCTCAACAACCATAAGTCCTAGACCCATGATGTATATATCATTTTGTAGGTCTTGGCCTGCCAAGAAATGACTTTTTTCCATTTCGCGATCTGACCTCTGAGGGCCGTAAAGGGGCTTAGTACCGTTTTTACTATATAAGCTATATTAATAAAGAGCGCCTATATCTCAGCAACCATAAGTCCTAGACCCATGATGTATATATCATTTTGTAGGTCTTGGCCTGCCAAGTGTACATCAAAGAGTTCCATTTTGCGATAGGACCTCTGAGGGCCGGGCTTCAGGGCTCCTAAGGGGGCTTATATATTATATATACACCTTGTACGTTCAATAACCCATTCATTTGGTGCGAAATACTGCAGCACGTAGTTTCACCAAGATTTATTAAAAAACTCATCAAATGAAATATAGTAAGCTTATTGTTCTGAGTTTAATTGAAAGTATCAGAGCTATGCAACAATTGACAGAGTTTTCGGACGATTAAATGACTATAATTTCGATGTTTTCAATTATGAGTCTATTTCAGTAACCACAAACCACTTGTAGTTAGATTTAAGAGAAAATAATTTTTTTCAAATATAAAGAAACGTCTTTATAATATTTTTTACAGATATATGCATTACACAATTGAATTTATAAACATTTCCAAAATTTACAAATATTTACTGAAAGCTAACAAACGTACTGATACATAACATGAAAATGCGCTAACACGTCCTGTGTCCAGAATGGAACAGGCTTTTTTTTATAAATATTGTTATTTAATGTACTTTAAAGAAAAAAACTAACACCTTAGGCTTAAATTATATATATATCAATAGAAATTATATTGACGAAAGAAGAGTGTGATATCCAAATAGTACTCTTGTATAGATGAAATGTCTCGTCAATATTACGCCTATACATATTTGTGTGAACTTAGAGTAAACAATTTTATTTGTCTCCTTTTTAATACAGTTTAATAAAAATTCTTTCTTTTAAAATAAAATTACTTTGTGCATTCACTAATTAATGAAAGTGTGTCAACATAATATATTTATTATACGCATTGCTATGTAATGAAAGTGTGTCCACACAATATATATTACACGGGAAAAAAAAAAAAAAAAAAAAAAAAAAAAAAAAAAAAAAAAAAAAAAAAAAAAAAAAAAAAAAAAAAAAAAAAAAAAAAAAAAAAAAAAAAAAAAAAAAAAAAAAAAAAAAAAAAAAAAAAAAAAAAAAAAAAAAAAAAAAAAAAAAAAAAAAAAAAAAAAAAAAAAAAAAAAAAAAAAAAAAAAAAAAAAAAAAAAAAAAAAAAAAAAAAAAAAAAAAAAAAAAAAAAAAAAAAAAAAAAAAAAAAAAAAATGCTTTGGCTTCCAATAATGCAACTAAACAGCTTGCATCCTGAATAAAAAGCCTTTGTGGTATATTTTTTAAATCTTTAAATTGTGGTGCATGGTTTGATGACAAAGACCCTCTAATAAGCGTCCTGCATATGCGTACCTTTTAACACCATAGAGTTAAATAAAACCCACTACTGAATTAGTCTGAATAACCAAGCATATCTAAAACCTCTGTTTCCACCACTGGCAGCTCTAAAAATCATAATATTTATCAGGCGTTCATCAATCATAGGATCAGCAGTAATTGAAACTGATTTGAAAGGTCATATGTCAAGACATACCTGCCAATATCTAATTTAGAAATTCAACCGAAGATTGACAGCGACAATCATATTAGAAATGGTTATCTTCAGTAGTGTCTGACTGTTGAACTTATACTGGTGTCCTCAATTCATTATATAATTTAGATGCTGCAGACGCCCTAAAATCTTTTTAATAACGGCACTTCGGAATCCCACGACGTTGCTCAACTTGCCGTTCCATTGAGCCTGTAATAATTTATTTCTGATCTCCATCTTAGTGATATTCATTTAGGATACATTTAAAAATACACTCAGTGGCAGACTATTATAAACTAACAAGAGTTGCCAGATTTAATAAAAATCTGAAAGCCAAAAACATTTTTGAAGGACAAATCAAGCTACAGAAGGCCAAATTAAACACACAAAAAAATAAAATCGGACCATGCTTGTAGTCAAAATGTTTGAATTTTCAAATACATTTATTTTGCAATATAAATAATTAATGCTATACTCTAACCTGGATTTAACTGAGAAATAAACCTGATATGGCAATGTCAGTTAAAATAAAAAACGTATTTTTGCCCCCCTCTGGAAAAATTCCTAGCGACGCCCATGTGCCTGGCTAGGGTGATTAAAAAAAAAAAATTTTGCAATTTAATATTGCATTGATGTTCATTTTTTTGCCTTTAATATCCCTATTTAATATTTTAATATTTAATTTCACGCCAAATTTTATTGAAATTGAATTACATTTAGAGGTCGCTCATCGAGACTGAAATTTATAGTATCTTCTTTAATGACATTAATTCATACAATATAAACATTAAATTAAACATTATTATAAAATCAACATTAAACATTAATTACAGCGAATTAGACATGTTGAAATGTTAATAACAAACAATTTAATGATATGCAGCAGCTACTGCGTTTATCATAAACATAAAAAAGTACACGTTACTAATGATCGTCAGTTCAACGCTTCTTATATAACTTCAGTGTACTTTTCTTCAATTTTTGCA
This sequence comes from Bulinus truncatus, assembly GCA_021962125.1. NCBI lineage: Eukaryota > Metazoa > Mollusca > Gastropoda > Planorbidae > Bulinus > Bulinus truncatus. Next base: position 553,914 of record JAGDYQ010000173.1, on the reverse strand, counting down.
CTCTCTGTCTGTGATATTCTACTACTTGCAACAATCTCTGCATATTCAGATTCCGTTTCTAGTGATTGACTAATTAAAAGATGACATCAGTGCAACTGACCGCTCGGCTGCATCATTTACGACCTTAAAGTCTACAACAATACACCTAGCTTCAGAAAATGACTGCAATTGATCCTAGGATACTGGAACAACTTTATCGAAGCTAGTATCAATACAGACTGAACGCATTGCAGATAGTGATGAGATACCTAAAAAGTAATGCAGTTCTTTTGTCCCCAAGATAGTGCAATCCTTCACTTTTAACACTCGATCCGTCCAATCATCGCCAGTCTTCAGCATTGCGTCAGCAATACTGTGGTTTTCATCTGCAGAAACCTTTTCAGAAAGCAACGTAAGAAAAAGCACATCTGGACTACTATACCAAAGATGGTTTTCAAATTACCTTTTCGCAGCATCAAACAACGTTTTGTTTATGACAGAATTTCGTGCGATCTGCTTGAATAACAAAAGATCGTTAAACGGAACATCACGACTCACAGGATATGAGATCCAAGTTTTGACGTAAATGTGAGTGGCGAACAAGCAGAATCCTGGCAAATATTTAACTCTGAAGGTGTTAGCGTGAACTGATTTCTAAACAAGTAGATCTTGAAGCAGTATGTCACTTTTGCCATCCAGCAAGCCATATGGTAAGCGCCCAGAGAATGGTTCACTCCACCCTAATATATAATAAAGCTAAAACAGTATATAACACTTTAATAGATGAGAATCAGTTACTGAATCAGATTAGACTACAGCAATTATATTTAACCTAGAGATTTAATAGTTTAATTATCTGGCCACTTAATAGCGGAAGTTAGATTTTTCAGATAAGCAGACGACTTTATATTCTTGACTAGAATAACATGACTTTGTTCTCACATCATTTTTCATTGGAGCATGTAAGCAATAAATGAGAATAAATAATATATATGTTACCGGCAAAGTGTGAAATCCGGCATTCTATAGAATGCCTAGGCAATGTATAGATTGCCTGAATTTTTCAGGCAAAGTATGAAATAAATTGCTATTTCATACATTGCTAGGCATTCTATAGAATGCCGAGTTCCCGTTCGGCAAAGTATGTAACGGAATGCAAGAGACATTCCTTTCTGTAGAAGACATGCATGAGGATGCAAACCATGATGATGGTTACCAAAGCAGTAGTACAGTCATGGTTATTGAAGAGACTTCCATTTCCGTGGTTACCGAAGACCCTTCCTCTTTCACTGCCTGTTGCGTTTGCTTAAAAGAAACCAGCGGTGCTCATACATGTCGAAAGTGTAGTCGAAATGTTCATGTTATCTGTGGGCATTCCCCTAAAGATGATGACGACAACGAATTAGAAGGTTATGGTGTTAGCATTGTGTGCACTGTTTGCTTCAATATTAAGAAATCTATAAAAAATAAAATGGAATCGAAATCGAACCTTGAAATGCAGGCGAAAAGAATGAAAAGGGATTCGGACAAACGATTTCCTCCTGCGCCTTTGGGAGCCACTGTGCGAGTTCCTAGTCCCGATGTTGACAAATGGCGGGTAGACTCAGGAAATCTGTTGGTACTTGTTATGACCATGACAGAAGTTGGCTTTTACCACCTTGGCACATGGAATCTTGAAGCAACTATATGCCAGATCAGAATTCACCGTATGTCCAAAAGATTTAATAAAAGCGGAAGACTTTCCTGACCTTGAAATAGCTCTCCGATCTGCTGCTACTTCTCAGTCTACAGAAAATTAAATGCAATTCAAAATGCCATTCTAGTCTTCCCTGCTGCAACAAGTAGCTCATTCCAGTTGTGTTCTGCTTGTTTTCACCAGAAACAACATCTTTTTATTTTATCAATTCTTCACTAATTCGTGAAATATGAACATGAAAGATCAAAATGCCAAGATACGAAGTGTTTTGTGTAAAAGAAGAACATTAAGTACAGTACAATTCTAAGTGTGAATCCAGTCAATGCCTAGGCATTGTATAGAATGCCTAGGAAAAGTATGCACAGTATAAAAATTTTGTACTTTGCCTAAAACCACCAGGCATTCTATACATTTCCTAGGCATTCTATAGAATGCCGGTATTTCATACTTTGCCGGTAACATATATATTTATCTGCTCAGTGCTTTATATCTATTCTCTACATGTGTTACGTCAGTGGACATTTAATTTACACATAATAATAATAAACATACACCCAAGTCAAGCCAGTCAAACCAGAAACTCCGAAGCGACCAAACTACCATTTATACAAGCGCCATAGAAATAATAATATACATAAATACAACAAAAAATTCTACAACTGTTCAACAATAAAGAAATATACCCATGACAGTTACAATGGCGCTAATTGTGTCTATTTGTTATATATAAAGAGACATTTAAAAAAAAAAAGTTATTTGATAACATTTTCACCAACTAAAAGTCTAAAGAATGAAAAAAATAAATCAGGCTACTTTTGCTGTTTATTGATTCTTATGTGTTTGCGCTTTCGTGTCTACCACAACGAATACACGTTTTATTATCTATCAAAAAGAATTCCTTTACCATGCTTATTAAAAACACTAATTCACAATCAATAAAATGGGCAAGAAAGAAAACATATGACGCTCTCACACATCTCTGTATCTGCTAGTAGCAGAACTTGTACAGCTTAAACATTTGACTTGAATAGAATCAATACATATGTTACTCGTTTCAACAACAGTGTATTATTGTACATTCAAAATCCTTTTTTTTTCACCTTTTTGTATCAGCTCTGTACTAGTTTGTTATAACATTATTGTAGCCCACCGTCCAGTCTGGCCCGGGGGGGTCCTACGATGACCACTCGTGAAACATAAATACTTTATTAGAGTATGGCCCTTTTGATCTCGAGACTCATGAAGATAGAAGGTATTATTGAGTTTTATTATTGATAACAGAAATCTACACTACATCAGTCATCCGTAGCGGTTGTAACAAGTTGTTCAAAGATAATTTTATATATTTACTTTTAAATTTCAACAAACACACTAAATATATGATTTTAAGTATCTCTTTCAATTTGCGTAATATTTTATAATTACCAAAATACAGAAAACTCGGTACTTAGGCAATATGGGTCGCAACGATAAATCTATCATCACAATATTACATCATTTAATGGGGTGTATTTTAGTACTGTAATAGGCTCGACCGTAGAACTGATGAACCTAAAGAATTTTTCAGATAATGGTAAAAAGTTCCCTCTATGTTACTATCGGCAATGGATGGGATAAAAGAAAAGCACTATAAAAACAGTAAAATGATTAGCGCCTTCCTTTCAACGACCCTACAAATGATTTCAAGGGCCGACCCTTATTGGTCACTCACTAATTGCTAATATCTCATTTCGTAGCGGCATTAATGTGAGCGGAGGGCTACCTATGGGGAGGGACACCTAATTTGTTTTTGACTGCCAGCCCCTTTCAACACTACTAGAATGACAGGGTGTTGTGTGCCTGTCAAACCAGCCTAATTGGCAAGCCTACAGAGTGGTGGACTGTTTCCGCTACATCGACCGATATGGCTGGAAAAAAAAGAGTTTTGGCACCAGACTAGCCCAACCCGATAGTTGTGTCAGCTAAAGCGTTCTCCTCTCAGTCTGAAGGCATACGATGAAGGTAGGCATCAATCATTTTTCCCCTTGGCAAGAAAGAATATAAATGTTGTATAGAAACACCGATAGAGATATTTATTTAAGGACATAAACACCTTCCAAGTTTCTAAACGACTATGAACCAAGATAGAACGATTACACACAAACTATTTATAATTATTGTTTATATAGCATATATTATATTAATAAGTAACAATGAATATTGGGTTAAATATATTATAAAACTAACTTTATAAACTCAATCTTTTTAAATAAGTTGTTACCCAAATAGCAATCCATCTACCTGTGGTTACACGAGTAGGCAAAGTGACATATTTTTCCAGGCAATAATTACGGGAGAGTCTTTAAACAAACAGTACAAGCTAAAGTAAAATATATCCTGGCTGAAGTAGGATTGTCACAGTAATTCTTAATATACATTGTTTCCTGTTAATAGCTGTATACGTAAAGATGGTTTGGTGACTAAATCTTTGAGCATGCCACACAGACGACTATAGGAACCAGTTTTGTTTAAACTAACTCACACTTTCTTTTTCCTGAAACATATTTGCTGACATTATGAAATAAATTGCACAGCAATCAATAGACTTTCGAAGTGCAAAAGGGCTTACCCTCTGTAATAAAAATGGCTTACCCTCTGTAATAAAAAAGGCTTACCCTATGTAATAAAAAAGGCTTACCCTCAGTAATAAAAAGGGCTTACCCTCTGTTATAAAAAGGGCTTACCCTCTGTAATAAAAAGGGCTTACCCTCTGTAATAAAAAGGGCTTACCCTATGTAATAAAAAAGGCTTACCCTATATAATAAAAACGGCTTACCCTCTGTAATAAAAAAAGGGCTTACCCTCTGTAATAAAAAGGGCTTACCCTCTGTAATAAAAAGGGCTTACCCTCTGTAATAAAAAGGGCTTACCCTCTGTAATAAAAAGGGCTTACCCTCTGTAATAAAAAGGGATTATGGGGTATGAAAGTGTCATGTTCTTCGCCTTGTTCGACCTGTTTCATTCATATGCTGTACAAAGTGTCTTGTTTACAGGTGTCAATTTAATATTTTGCAATCGGTACTTATCAAAATATGACGTCTACTTATCGCCAGTGTTTATTAAAGAATTATCAAAAGAAAGAGTTACGATGTGCGGACAATTTTCCTTAGATGAAGTTAGTGGTGGTATGAAGGTATAACGAAATGTTACAATATGTATGTGTATAACGAAATGTTACACTATGTATGTGTATAATGAAATTTTATAATATGTATGTGTATAACGAAATGTTACAATATGTATGCGTATAACGAAATTTCGTTCTTTTATTTATTGAAATATATTAAGCAACAATACGAGCACATTGGTGGTTGTATAATACTCTTTCATGCCTAGACAGCTCCAATAATTTTAAAAACAGTATTGTTTGTTCGTAATCGCGGTAAATTATGTAGTCATTTAACCGCGGAAAATGAGGGAATGTTGTACATAAAATAACATTAGCATGTCAACTGTTTATTGTAAAAAAAAAAAAAAAAAAATAAAAACACATTTAATAATACAATTATGTCTGAAGAATAAAGTAATATTGAACTAATTTCCAATTTTAGAATAAAAAAAATTGTGTATAAATATAGATCAGATGTGAACATGTTATGAAGGCTGCAGCTACCATTATGCTACAAAGTGGGTCAAGAGAACACAGTCAACGGTGAAGTGTAGAGACAATAAAATATTAGATACGGTGAAATCTTTTGTTTTGATTTCTTTGTGCTGCTGTTTTGGGGAAAATCTTGATTTAAGAAAATTATAAATATCTATGGCGCATTACAAAAAAATGTTAACTGTTTCAGAATATGTACGCATTATAAAAATAATACTTAACATCAATCTGTATTGAATAGTGTAGAATGAGGATTATATTAAAAGAATCTTAAGCTGTGTTTAGCGAATCTAAAATAAAAAATACACAACAGCTATCTACAAGTAATATGAATACTGGCATGACCTGAATGAAAAAAAAAAACAAGCAAAAATTAAGCCTGTTCAAAAGGACGTTTTAGAGCGTTTTCGTGTATATAAATAGAGAGGGAAGTAAGTCATGTTTTATAACTGTTACAAAAATAAATAATGATTAAGCCCCTTTGTTTAGCTTATAATCTATATATAATATATATTAGTCCCTTAGGAACCCTGAAGCCCGGCCCTGAGAGGTCCTATCGCGAAATGAACTTTTGATGTACACATGGCAGGCCCACGACCTAGCTAAAATGACATATACATCATGGGGTCTAGGACTTATGGTTGCTGAGATATAGGACGCTCCTTTGTTAATATAGCTTATATAGTAAAAACGGTACTTAATAAGCCCCCTTTTTTGGCCCTCAGGAGGTCAGATCGCTTGAAATGAACTTTTTGATGTACACATACCAGGCCAAGACCTACAAAATGATATATACATCATGGTGTTGAGATCTAGGGTGATGACGGACAGACAGACAGACAGACAGACAGACAAAAAACGGGGACAATAGAGCATTTTTTTTTTTCGAAAATGCTCTAAAAAATGCTACTTCAAAATAACTCTATATATAGTGCAGGGGTAGGCAAACTTTTTCTTCGGGAGGGCCGCATTGAAAACTTGATTATTATCGGCGGGCCGTATATATATATATATATATATATACTAGTTGCAAGTACCCGGCTTTGCCCGGGTTTTAAATAAGGTTTTCTGTTTACCTTTTGTTTTCTCCCTCCCCCTCTCTCCCTCCCTCCCCCTCCCTCTCCCTCTTTTCACCCCCTCTCTCTCTTTCCCTTTCCCTCCCTACCTTTCTCCCCTCCCTCCCTCTCTCTGCCATCTCTCTCTCTCCCTCCCTCTCCCATCTCCCTCTCTCCCCTCTCCCCCTCATTTTCTCCCCCTGTCCATTCCCCCTCCCTCCCTCTCTCCCCCTTCCTCCTTCCCCTCTCTCTCTCCCTCCCTGCCCCCTCTCTTTCTTTATCTCTTCCTCACATTACCCTCCCATCCTCTCTCTCCTCCCTCTCTCCCTCCCTAACCCCCTCTCTCCCTCCCTCCTCCTTCCCCCTCCCTTCCCCTCTCCACCTCTCTCTCTCCCTCCCCCTCTCCCCCCTTCCTCCCTCCCTCATTCCCTCTCTCTCCCTGCTCCCCTCACTCATTATCTCTCCCTCCCTCTCTCCCACCCTCTCTCCCTCCCTCCCCTCTATCTCCCTCCCTACCCCCTCTCTCCCTTCGTTCCTTTCTCTTTCCTTCCCTCCCTTTCTCTCTCCCTCCCTCTCCCTCTCCCTCTCTCTCCCCCTCCCTCTCCCATCTCCCTCTCTCCCCCTCCTTCTCTCCCCCCTGTCCATCCCCCCTCCCTCATTCCTACCCTCCTTTCCTCTCTCTCCCCACCTGCCCCCCCTCTGTCTCTCTCTTTTATCTCTCTCACCCTCTCCCTCTCTTTCTCTGGGAACAGACAGACAGACAGACAACAAATGCGTCTTATAAGCATAGAGATTATTCTGAAAAAAAAAATTGAAAAAAAAATTTCACTGTCGAGATTTGAACCCACACATAGTCGGCCAAATTTGAGTCACGGCCAAGCGGGTAACCGACTGTGCTAGCGAGCCTCACAAACATAATCTCAATTTTTAATAGATTATCCCCCTTCCTCCTTCCCTCTCTCTCCCCCTCCCTGCCCCCTCTCTCTTATCTCTTCCTCCCATTTCTCTCATCCTCTCTCCCTCTTCACCTCTCTTCCTCTTCCCCCTCCCTCCCATTCCCTCTCTCCCCCTCCCTGCTCCCCTCCCCTCTTTATCTCTCTCTCCCTCCCTCCCTCTCTCCCTCCCTCTCTCCCTCCCTCCCTCTCTCCCTCCCTCCCTCTCTCTCCCTTTCCCTTCCTCCCTTTCTCCCTCCCTCCTTCTCCGTCCCTCTCCCTCGCTCTCTCTCCCATCTCTCTCCCTCCCACCCTCCCTCTCCCCTTCGTTCTCTCCCCCCTGTCCATCTCCCTCCCTCCCTCTCTCCCCCTTCCTCCTTCCCTCTCTCCCTCCCTGCCCCCTCTCTCTTTATCTCTTCGTCCATCATTTCTCTCTCATCCTCTCCTCCTCTTCACCTCTCTCCCTCTTTCCCCCTCCCTCATTCCCTCTCTCCCTTTCCTCCTTCCCTCTCTCCCTCCCTGCCCCCTCTCTCTTTTTATCTCTTTCTTCTATTTCTCTCATCCTCTCTCCCTCTTCATCTCTCTCCCTCTTCCTCCCTCCCTCATTCCCTCCCTCCCTCCCTGCCCCCTCACTCTTTATCTCTCTCTCCCTCCCTCTCTCTCACCCTCTCTCTCTCCTTCCCCTCCCTCTCTCCCCTCCCTACCCCCTCCCTCTCTCCCACCCTCTCTCCCTCCTTTCTCCCTCCCCCTCCCCTTTCCACCTCTCTCTCTCCCTCCCTCCTCCTCTCTCCCCCTCCTCCCTCCCTCATTCCCTCTCTCTCTCCCTCCCTGCCCCCCGTTATTTATCGATTTGGTTAACTTTCAGCATTTTGGTCAAATTAACGCATTTAGGTATTGCGTTAAAAATTTTAATCGCAAATTTTTTTGACGCTTAATTGCAAATTAACGCAGTTTAATCAGCAGCCCTAATATATATATATATATATATATATATATATATATATATATATATATATATATATACTTATTATTATGGCTTCACACTTCTTCTAAAATCCTTCTTCATTCCTTTATCTTCCTCAAACTGTACAAATCAGGGAGCATGAAAAAACAACAACAATTCTTTGCATCACAAAGGCACAATACAGCACCAGCGCGCAAGTTCTATTCGATCATAGGGAAATGACGTCACAGAGGAATTTTATTTATGGCGCCGTCGAGATTACTTTAATATAGTAAAATACTAAAATAAAAAAAAAATAATTACAATTAAACTACCCATCGAGATGAAACGAAACCTGTCCTATAACCTTCCCCATGTAATTATGTGTATGTGTAACATTAAAATTTCACATTATTTGGTTATCTGGATCTTGAGTTATAAGGGAACAGACAGACAGACAGACAGCAAATGCCTCTCTTATAGGTATAGAGATATATATATTGTTGACCTCAATTATTTTATTTTCACTGCTGCTCATTTTGATAGCTCAACCGTTCCAACTGATAAATGTTTTACATTCATATATTTCCCTCATAATTGCTATTTTAGAGATACAATCTGACGAAAGTTCTAAATGTGGAAAATGTTACTGAGCAAAATTTCATTACTATCTAAATCCCCTGGTACAATTGTAACCATTTCAGATGAACACATATTGATTTTTAGACAAAATGTCCCCTCATAAACCATCAGTGTGGGAAATTGTTTTACTTAAAAACCAAACAGAAGCCGTTACGAAACGAAGATAAATTGGAGATACAGATGTCTATGTTAAACAACGTTATATCTCCTCGTTGTCAAAAGTTTTGTTTTAGTTGATGCTCACTTCAAGACGTACATTTGTAATGTGTTGATTGAATTTTTCAACCTGTTAATTGAACACATTTCTATTGAAGCTGATGTCACCGACAAAATAGAATCACTGAACATTTTACGCGCATTCTATATATTTTATGTGTTTGTTTTTTTTTTGCTTGTTTGTCCAGTTACAACTAATCCACAGCTTTATTCAATATTTTAATACTCGTTTGGTGCGATTGGCGTAAAAATGAGTATGTCGTGTATGGAAGAGATCTGAATATATTTTGTTTAAAATAAAACAGTTTTCAGTTGATAATACAGCCAATGACGTCATCGCAAGATCAACATGTTCAACAAACATAATGAAGAAATAATATGGTGTATAAGATAAATGTGTTTAAAAATTCATTTTTAGTTTTGAAAGAAAAAAACAAACAAACAATTTTTACTGTTCTTTTTTTAAATAACATTATTACTTTTTTAGATAACACTATTATTTTCATTTAGATAACATTATTACTTTTTTAGATACCATTACTATTTTTTTTAGATAACATTATTACTTTTTTTAGATAGCATTATACTTTTTTAGATAACATTATTACTTTTTTTAGATAACATTATTATTTTTTTAAATAACATTATTACTTTTTAGATAACACTATTATTTTCATTTAGATAAAATTCTTACTTTTTTTAGATACCATTACTACTTTTTTTAAAATAACATTATTACTTTTTTTAGATAACACTATTACTTTTTTTAGATAAAATTTTTACTTTTTTCAGATAACATTATTACTTTTTTAAATAACATTATCACTTTTTTAGATAACACTAATATTTTCATTTAGATAACATTATTACTTTCATTTAGATACAATTATTACGTTTATTTAGAAAACATTATGACTTTTAATTAAAGAACAATTTATTACTTTCATGTATTATTTATTGATTGCTCCCGTTCTCAATAACTTTCGTTAAAATTTTATACCCAGAGGTATTTCTAGAAAATGATATTGGCTAGAATAATAATTTTTTTAGTTTACTTCGTTCAAATTTTAAATGAGTTGAGTTTAGAGGTACACTTAGTCGTGAATATTTTAAAGTTTTAATTTTATCACGTCTGAAAGTTCAATTCAAAATGACACTCATTTTTTAAATATCCAGATTTCTGTAAATGTGTGTTTCACTTAGAAAATTTTGAAGATTTAGTACAATTCTATGAAAACGTATTTTGAATTTGTATTTTTAATTTTCATATTTTTTAAATGCCCCCCCCCCCCTGCCACCTTCTTGAACTTTCGATAGAGTCAGCCATCCTAATTCATTTATGGTTTCAAAATTTGACCGGTGGGCTGGACCGAGAGAAGATGAGTGTAGTGCCGACATGATGAAATATACATTGAAGGTAACAAAAACCAATATTACTGTCCTTCATTCTGAACCAGGTGGATGGTCACAGTCTTGATCAAACAGCCTGGAGGGCTGGATTTCACCGGCGGGCTTTTCTAGATACTCATTACAAATTTTGTATTAACATAAAAGCAAAGTAAAAAAATACAATGATATCACAGTAAAATAATCCAATGATGGCACAGTAAAACATTAGAATGATAGCACAGTAAAACGTTAGAATGATAGCACAGTAAAACGTTAGAATGATAGCACAGTAAAACATTAAAGAATGATAGCACAGTAAAACATTAGAATGATAGCACAGTAAAACATTACAATGGTAGCACAGTAAAACATTAGAATGATAGCACAGTAAAACATTAGAATGATAGCACAGTAAAACATTAGAATGATAGCACAGTAAAAAACATTACAATAATAGCACAGTAAAACAGTAAAATATTACAATGATAGCACAGTAAAACTTAGAATGATAGCACAGTAAAACATTACAATGATAGCACAGTAAAACTTAGAATGATTGCACAGTAAAACATTACAATGATAGCACAGTAAAAGTGTATAATGATAACACAGTAAACGTGCGCAATGATATCACACTAAAAGAGTACAATGATATCACGGTAAAAAAGTACAACGATATCACAGTAAAAGTGTATAATGATATCACAGTAAAAGAGTACAACGATATCACAGTATGAAAATACATCACTGCACAGTATTAGAGAACACCGACAGAAATTTCGGGCCCTGGACAGGCTGTCACGGGCCCCATTGCTGATATTAATATTTTCAAAAGTTGATTACCCAGCTCAGTCCGGGCCCCTAAAACTCGCTGGGCCCCTGGACATTTGCCCCCCCTCTCGGCTGGTCTGGTTGAATTAGATAAATAAGTACGTAAGATTAGCACATAATACAAACACAGAATAACACAACAACACAACACACTAAGACACAAAAGTGGCACAGTACCATTTATCTTCAGGTTACAGGGCAAGTACTTAATTCAGCTATTAATATTACAAGTACTTAATTCAGCTATTAACATTATAAACATGTACAGCAAATGAGACTTTTGGATAAAAAAAACAGACAAGAGATTGCATTCTAAAATAACATATTTAGATGCGTAGGTATAAATCACCCATAACGAGCAGAGTGCTTCTTATGTTTTTAGAATCTCTCTACCGGTAGCACGCGTACCCCAAGGAGTATCTGGAA